>OY282597.1:2009200-2603337 GCA_958298965.1 Chrysolina haemoptera | reverse complement strand
ACTACACCTACAAAAGGTTTTTTTTCCAGATATCCAAATTTCACGTTGTTTTCTTTGTTTTAGTGGGGAGAACACAGTGTATAATTTTCTGTTAGTGGTCGTATGTGAGACAAGAGACTCAAAAAAGTTAAAAAGAAAACTTGCTCATTAACATATCTAGGGTGGCGGGGGGGAAAATGAGTATAAGTCAAAATTTGGTCAAAATAAGTTAACTACGCCCATTCACAAAGTTGTTTACTCTCATATGGCCACATTGATATAGCTTCATCTACAGGGTAACATGAGAAATAATTTAGTATAATCCCAATTTCAGACAGGTCCGCATGGTATAAGTCCACTTATATCGGTTGGGCCGGTCGAGTTTTCCTAAAATCTATCGACTTGTACGGGCTTGTATCATATTGATCACGTACATGTAATTGGAAACAGAAGGTTTCATCTGCCGTATTATATATTCGACTTTTTTGTCCGTGGATTTTTTTTCGTTCAAATTCTCAGTAACTAATTTGGCCATTCTGAATCGATTGGCGTTTTTTTTTGCCGCCAAAAATATTTCTGATGAGTTTTCGACATTTTCGTTCAAAGATTTGGAATCAGCACGTTAAAATACGTTCGATGACAAAACTTTGAAATTCATAAAATGAAAAATAAAAAAGTTCAAAAAATTATCTATCATGATATACTCGACTTTTTTGTCCGTGAATTTTTTTTCGTTAAAATTCTCAGTACATACTAATTTGACCATTCGGAATCGATTGGCGTCTCGCAGAATTCGTCTATCTCTAACCGTTCTCGAGTTGAGTCAGCTCTGAATTAGTTTTCAAATGTTTTTTTTTGCCGCCAAAAAATTTCTGATGAGTTTTCGACATTTTCGTTCAAAGATTCGGAATCAGCACGTCAAAATACTTTCGAGGACAAAAATTTGAAATTCATAAAATGAAAAATAAAAATCTCAGAAAATTGAATTTTTTACCTTAAACACCATTTTCCGGCTAAATCGCAGATCTTAGCACCTAAAAATCATATATTTTCGGAATGAGCATGAAATTTTACGTATAAAGTGCAAATTTCAAGTCGATGTGACGACTTAGTATTTTTTCATGATTTTCATGACTTTTTTTCGGGTAATTTTCAATTTTTTTCGATTGACTCGAAATTCACTATACATATTAATTCGACCATTCTGAATCGATTGGCGTTCGCAGAATTTGTCTATCTCTAACCGTTCTAGAGTTGGTCAGCTTTAAATCAGTTTTTAGATGTTTTTTTGCCGCCAAAAATATTTCTGATGAGTTTTCGACATTTTCGTTTAAAGATTCGAAATCAGCACGTCAAAATACTTTCGAGGACAAAAGTTTGAAATTCGAAAAATGAAAAATAAAAAATCTCAGAAAATTGAATTTTTTAACTTAAACATCCTTTTCCGGCTAAATCTTAGATCTGAACACCTAAAAATCATATATTTTCGGAATGAGCATGAAATTTTACGTATAAAGTGCAAATTTCAAGTCGATGTGACGACTTAGTATTTTTCATGATTTTTAGGGGTTTAACCCCTTGCAACTTTTTTCGGGTAATTTTCAATTTTTTTCGATTGACACGAAATTCACTATACATATTAATTCGACCATTCTAAATCGATTGGCGTTCGCAGAATTTGTCTATCTCTAACCGTTCTCGAGTTGGTCAGCTTTAAATCAGTTTTTAGATGTTTTTTTGCCGCCAAAAATATTTCTGATGAGTTTTCGACCTTTTCATTCAAAGATTCGAAATCAGCACATCAAAATACTTTCGAGGACAAAAGTTTGAAATTCGAAAAATGAAAAATAAAAAATCTCAGAAAATTGAATTTTTTAACTTAAAACACCCTTTTCCGGCTAAATCTTAGATCTGAACACCTAAAAATCATATATTTTCGGAATGAGCATGAAATTTTACGTATAAAGTGCAAATTTCAAGTCGATCTGACGACTTTGTATTTTTCATGATTTTTAGGGGTAACCCCTTGCAACTTTTTTCGGGTAATTTTCAATTTTTTTCGATTGACACGAAATTCACTATACATATTAATTCGACCATTCTGAATCGATTGGCGTTCGCAGAATTTGTCTATCTCTAACCGTTCTCGAGTTGGTCAGCTTTAAATCAGTTTTTAGATGTTTTTTTGCCGCCAAAAATATTTCTGATGAGTTTTCGACATTTTCGTTCAAAGATTCGAAATCAGCACGTCCAAATACTTTCGAGGACAAAAGTTTGAAATTCGAAAAATGAAAAATAAAAAATCTCAGAAAATTGAATTTTTTAACTTAAACACCCTTTTCCGGCTAAATCTTAGATCTGAGCACCTAAAAATCATATATTTTCGGAATGAGCATGAAATTTTACGTATAAAGTGCAAATTTCAAGTCGATCTGACGACTTTGTATTTTTCATGATTTTTAGGGGTAACCCCTTGCAACTTTTTTCGGGTAATTTTCAATTTTTTTTGATTGACTCGAAATTAACTATACATACTAATTCGACCATTCTGAATCGATTGGCGTTCGCAGAATTTGTCTATCTATAACCGTTCTCGAGTTGGGCAGCTCTGAATCAGTTTTCAAATGGTTTTTTTGGCGCCAAAAATATTTCTGATGAGTTTTTGACATTTTCGTTCAAAGATTCGGAATCAGCACGTCAAAATACTTTCGATGACAAAAATTTGAAATTTGAAAAATAAAAAATCTCAGAAAATTAAATTGTTTACCTTAAACACCATTTTCGGCTAAATCGCAGATCTGAGCACATAAAAATCATATATTTTCCGAATGAGCATGAAATTTTACGTATAAAGTGCAAATTTCAAGTCGATGTGAGGACTTAGTATTTTTCATGATTTTTAGGGGTGAATCCCTTGCAACTTTTGAACTTTTGAAGTGACACTTTACCGCCCGCGGGCGCATTATGGCCCGCCGGCCGTAAAAGTAGGCAATATTCTCAAATTGTCTATATTTTCATATCTTTTCATGCAAGACCTAACACGAATCAGAATTATTTCAGTTCAATAGAGTAAGACTCTTCCTAACATTTCTCCATAATCGACATTTTTTCAACATGTATATAAGTCATAAGCCTGAACATTGAAAATGAAGTTGGTTTAGTTACTGAAGTCAATTATCGTTGAACAAGTAGAGGGCTAGAAAGTTTTCTCTTTAATATGGTAATATGTATTAATCCTTTAGAAATCATAAAGTTACGGGGCATGTCAAGTAGAACAAAGCAGGGTTGATATTATCAGCATTTGTTCACTTCTTGGGAGAAATATCAACTTCTTGTTTACAGTATACTATAAAAATTCTACAAATACTCATAAACAATACCCAAATTTTTCTTATTGACTAGGCCGTTGCTTGATGAAGATAGTAATAGTAGAATAGTAATTGTATAAACAGGAGACGAGTCGATCTTCACAAACTCTTACCAAGTGATTATCACTGTTAGCGAAACATGTCCTGGTGTTTAATAAAAGTTTGTGCAGATCAAATCGTCTCCTGTTTATACAAATACCCAAACTTTGTTGTGTCTACAAAACATTCTTCACAAAAATAAGTGAAAAATAGGTACCTAAGTTATAATTTGAATTATTTGATATGAAAATGTTATAGATATTGATATAGTGAAAAGATGGATAACCTTAGGCAGTTATCGTATGGTTCTCTCTGTATGCCTACCGAATGCCTACCTTTAGCAGTGTTTTTGATACACATAAATGACAGTATTTTATGATTTAGTAATAGTTTAACAGTGGTTTTATGATCTACAAATTAAAGTCCTTCAAATAATATGCTTTTTGAAAGAAATCCTCATTCAAAAATGGAATTTCATGCCAAGGCACTGAATTATAATGTGAACTTTTGAACATTTTGCATACTACTACTCTACCTACCCATTACAAAATACAATTTAGGGGGGTCAAAAATAGCCCCCAACCACAAAAATAACACTGATACTTCTCGTTTATTTTGAATTATGGGGTTCCAATTTCAAGACTGAGGTTGTTATTTCTACTTCAGCACATAGAATAATGGAAAGTGTGACTGCAATTTGTACAAATACAAATAAATACCAAATTTACGTCCCATATTTGTTTTGATTATGAACACAACCAGATGTTCTGAATAAGAATCAAATTTGCACTCACCAATTCAACGCGATAGTCCCTGGATAATTCGGTGGAAAACTAATAAAATCCGTCATTATTTCAAATTATAAGGCCCGAATGACAGAACACATAGAGCCAGGTGGTCTCACAAATAACACTTCAATTATTCCAGACACATTTTCGCTCGGATTCGCGTTGAATAATGGCACAAAAAACTCGGTACGTATACGAAAACACTTAATACACAAACACCACTACCGATTTTCACATTTTACTGCATACTATTTTGCCAAACCTGTCAGTACGAAATTGTTTTCAGCCATGTTTTTTTCCTAACCACCTCCAGCAAATACGTCGAAATAGTTTCCTGTTTTACCGACTCGCGTTTTAAACGGGTTCAAAAACCCTACTAAAACTTTTGACGCGATGGCAAACAACTACGTTTACAGAGGTGGTCACGAGGTTGCCTATTCGAAAAAATGGCGGATACTGCGACATCTAACAGGTGCCGCCGGACACGGAATAGTAGAAAACTGCTTGTAGGAGAAAAATGTTCCAAACAAGTAGACAATCTCGAAGATTTAAACTATGCTAGAAGATAGCAGCACGGTGCTATAAAAATCCATGGCTCAAAATAAATATTGTTTATGAACACAATTTGTACAGAATGGTCCAATCCCGAAGTTGCAAAGGAATCTCTCAATTGACGTCACAGTGATACCTATGTATAAACAGAGGGGGGTAACGGGGATCTTCAGTCATCGGATCATCGTATCGTCGGATATCGGGACTGTGAACAGTATCCCTAAGACCTAACGACCCAAGGATCCTATTCGAAGTCTGCGCAAAGGGTGCGACATCTATAATTATTTGGTTGAACTGATCAAAAGTAGATCACAGGGTTGGGATTCTGTGTCCTATATAATTCTATTATCGATAGTTTTGTCTCTTTCTCTCCCATGAATTCAACCATAATGTCATTTCACTTTTTCTATGGATAAAATAATTCTGTGGTGTTTCTTGCCATAAGCGGTAGTGTTATGTATTTCAATTATTTCCTTATTATTATCGATTTTTGTAAACTTGAGTAAACTTGAAATGACGGCAGAAGTCAAATGTTCCATTAATAAGCATATTTGCTAGGTGCCACAATACTGTATGTACTATCAATAGTAGCAGAGACAAAGTTTGTTTACATTATTCTTCATTAAAAAACAAAGAGTTATGCCAGACATAGCAATGTCGTGGATAAAAATGTCTGATAAACTAATTTCAACTTTCAACATCTCGAGTACTTCAATCACATTTGAATGAGATTGAAATTAAACACTATGGTCTCTCATTGGGTCTCATGAATTAACCTTGAGCAAATGCTTTCACTTATATTTCTTGAAACATATTCATTCATTTTGTTTAGTTATGAGAAAAACAAACCTAGAGAAAAAGCATATGCTAGCATTGCTACCGTTTATTCATATAGCCCATTGATCACCATTATAAGCCGTTTTCGATTGGCGTTTGGTTCTGGTAGCGGTTGACATAAAAATGACAGCAGTTTACTTTCTCGTACTGTTAATGACGTCATAGTGAATAATGAAACGCATGTGTTAATTGATTACCGCAAGCACTAACCAGTTAGTTAGTGGTTGACGTCATTAACAGTACCAGAAAGTAAACCGCTGTCATTTTTATGTCAACCGCTACCAGAACCAAACGCCAATAAAAAACGCCTTATAATTATGTCGTTTCGTGCCTAAATTTTTAGCGCCACCTAGCGGACACGCATTTCGCGAATAGTGTTCAAAGTCCTTGGTTTATTCGCAGTCTGCGCAACGGGGGCGACATCTATAATTATCTGTTTGAACTGATAAAAAGTAGATCAGGTGTTTTTTGCCATAATTAAGCGGTAGTGTATCTATTTCAGCTATTTTCTCTTTATTAATCGATTTTTGGGAAATAAATTGAGTTCAGAGATATTCTTTAGTGTTCATAGTTTCAGAATGAGTCAAAGTGGCGGTAGAAGTCAAAAGTTCCATTACTAATTGTATTTGCTCAGTGCCACAATGCTAAATGTACTATCAATAGTACCAAATACAAAGTTTCTTTACATAATTTCCCACTCAAAAGCAAAGAGTTATGCCAGATGTGGAAATGTCGTCGTTGATAAAAATGTCTGATAAACTCATTTCAACTTCAGAGATCTCGAATACTCCAGTCAAATTTGAATGAGAATGAAATCAAACACAATGATCTCTTATGGAATTTAGCGGCTGATCACCATTATATTGTTTGGCGCCTAAATTTTTAGCGCCACCTAGTAGGAACGCATTTCACGAATCTGTCTTCTTCCTCTATAGCTCAACCCACCAGAAAGTCTAAACGCTAGATGGCGCTCAGAATTCAGATGCCAAACAGTGTAATAATATTTTCTCCATAAGCCGATTGAGTGTGAGAGAGAATTTATTGACCCGCCAGAAAAAGTTTCTCTCTCCCACTCATTCGGCTTATAGAGAAAGTAATAGGTGATATTTCCATAGTTTTTGGAGATAATAGCATCAAACTTGGTATTGTTGGATTCCTTATGATCGTCCCTAACCGATCATGCAATGATATACCGGGTGTTCTATTTAAAAAAATGATTGAAATGGCGCTCAGTTGCCATTTTGAAACTTTTATCTGGAATTTTTTCATGAAAAAGTAGGTTTTTATCTCCTATTTGAGCCTTCAAAATTTCGTTGCGATATACCATGTGGTTCAAAATTAGTAGGAGGGGAACGGACTATATACTAGCACTGTGTAAATATATACGGACTTATGTAATGAAGGAGTATTCATTTATTTTATTTCTTTTAGAACAAATTAGCTGGTATCTGTGGGTTTTATGTACAGCAATTCATAACAATATATAGAGAAAAAAGTAATGACCACAATATAGAACCTTGTGGAACGCCGAAGTTAGGACATTCGACACTCTATTAACTATGAATCTATGAAACGAATAGATCGTAATCGAGATGAAACGAACCACTTATAAGGAGAATAAGTTATAATAAGTGAATAAGTTATCAATTACACAAATTTTTCATGAATAAATTTAATCTAAAACCCCGAAAACTACAAATCACTGAGACGTAGAACTACTGTCATTGGCCGACATAGCATTCTTATTCACGTAGTACGTAACCCAGTTATTGAAATACGTCCTCTTTTTCCTAATCCCGGCAGAATGCTCCCCGGTCGAAAACAGAGACTGCCGCTGAAATCTCGAAGGAGAGTGTCTCTTCTTCCTGCAAGCGTGCATCTCCCCGATACTCACGCTGCACTCACACCTAACCTCCCCCTCTGAGGACGCCCTCTCTGTGTTCGTGACAGTTTCGCTGTTGGACGAATCCAAAGTGAATTTATTCTTATACAGACTCTCGGGAACGACCCTGAATCTTTGGTGGAGCGAATTCTCGTACTGCGGACTATTGTTCTTGCAAAACATGTCCTCCTCGTCTTCGTACCTCCCGTTTTTCCCAATCCGCAGAGGGAGTGGTGCGTATTCGAGAGGTTCAACCATTCGCCGATAAGCTGCTATGGAATCGCCCTGAACGTGTACAGGCAACACGTGGTAGTTATGATTACTCAGCTCTTTTTCCTCGTTGCCGTCGAATGTCCTCCTGGTTATCTGCGGTTTCGAAAATCTCGAGGTTTTTCCATCGGTCACTTGAGCCGACTTCCGAGTCTTTTTCGCGGGAGGATTTTGGGATTTGGACGATCGTGCCTCGTTGGGGCCTCCTGAAGCCTCCTCATCGACTTCCTCGGCTGACCCAGCAACCCCACCGATCATTATAGAGTTTCGCATATCCGTTTTAGCTTCCCTCACCGATTTTCGTATATGGGGTATAACTTTCCTGAGGCTGGACGTCGACGTAGTCAACAAACCGCTAATGAAGTTGGGGACAGCTATATATGAGGTCGCGTCTCCTTCGTCTCCATCTTCTTCGCCTCCATCTTCTTCGCCGGCCAATTTGATGTCACTAGGCTCGATGGCGTGTTCTTTCATTATTTTTTGCTTAAGCTGCTTGAACGTCTGGGATTCCATGGATCGTCTAGATAAAGAACTGTACTTTGCGAGCTGACTGGATTGTTGCTCCTCGCTCGGTGTTGAAACGACGTCAGCTATCGATTCGTCGGTAGAATAACTGATGCTGAGGCTAATTCTTTCATAAGACATCGAGCTTATGGATACTTTGGGTTCGTCAAGCTTTCCTTTGTTGGCAATTCCTCTTTCCCCACTTTCGTCCTTTTGCTTGCGTTCTTTTTCCATTACATCTTTTCGGTGTTCATCGAGAGACAGCTTCCTTTTTTTCACAGTTTCTTTCTCCTCCACCTCGTCTTCTTCCCTTTCCTCTTCATTTTCTGTTTCCCCTCTTTTTCCAATGTCGTCTGTTTCTTTTTGGTGTCGTAGGGCAAGTTCATCGAGAGGCACCTTATTTTTGTTTACTTTTTCCGCCTGATCCGCCTCGTCTTTTTCCCTTTTCACTTTTCCTTCTGTTTTCTCTTTTTCCTCTCTTTTCTTTCTTTCTATTCTTTCCTTCATTTCCTTTCTTTCCTTTCTTTCCTTTTTTTTATCTCTTTCCTTTTTTTTATCTCTTTCCTCTTTTTCCTCTCTTTTCTCTTTTTCCTCTCTTTTCTCTTTTTCTTCTCTTTCCTTTCTTTCTATTCTTTCCTTTATTTCCTTTCTTTCCCTTTTTTTATCTCTTTTCTCTCTTTCCTCTCTTTCCTCTCTTTCCTCTCTTTCTTCTCTTTTCTCTCTTTCCTCTCTTTCCTCTCTTTTCTCTCTTTTCTCTCTTTCCTCTCTTTCCTCTCTTTTCTCTCTTTCCTCTCTTTCCTCTCTTTTCTCTCTTTCCTCTCTTCCCTCTCTTTCCTTTCTTTCTGTTCTTTCCTCTCTTTCTGTTCTTTCCTCTCTTTCCTCTCTTTCCTTTCTTTCCTCTCTTTCTTCTCTTTCCTCTCTTTCCTTCTTTTTCTCCTCTTCTACTGTTAATGCTTTTCTCTCTTTGATTTCTTTTTTCCGTTCGTCAGGTACTATTTGAGTTGATTTCGACATATATAACCCAATGTTATATAATTTCGGAAAACCACCGGATTCTGTTTTATCGTTGGTATTCGAATCAACTTGACTTGATTTTTCCGATTCTCCCTTTATCTTCTTAAAATCTGGAATTGAAACAGAATTTTCATTAAAACAGAGTGACACACTGACATTTCTGGATAGGCATGGTTAAGTTTTCAAAGGAAATTACTATGTAAGACTCTATTTCAACAAAAAACAACAAAAAAACCGTTTCAAAAAATAATATTCAAATTTTTAAGATTTTTGTTTTCAAATACTCAATATTATTCTTTACATTTTAGTAAGTACCATAGAATTGGGTTGCTTGGGACATTGGTATGAATTGGGACAAATTACACAGCATTAGACATTATGTTCTACCATCTATCGGTTGGAAGTGAAACCAAAATTGTTATATTAGAGGGATTCGGTAGATGTCAGGGTAGTTATCCATGAAGGTTACGATATTTCTTTCCATTGAGTCTCGGTGTGATTCAATTCAAATATAGGTAAGTAAATAACAATTTTTTATGACAGTTACTAGGAAGTGTAACTGTTATAAAAAATTGTGACACACGATGGAGTATTTGACACTGGCACGTTTAGAATTTTTTTTGAGGTTCTCTAACATGTCGTAAAACTTTGCCATATTTCACTTTTTTATATTTTTTGTAGAATCACCATCTTTATTTTTTTTTGCTCTGTTTTAGGGTAACTTGGGACATGCCGACCAAATTCAAAAGGCGTTTGGGAAGTCCCAAATATCACTACTTCTCAGAAGAAACACTTCAAAGGGATATAGAAGAAGGAGGCATGGTTTTTGGCGAAATCGCTCGGAGAAAATTTTTCGGCAACCGTCCGGGACGATTTTTCTTTGAAAAAGTATCACTTCCCGGACTAGTCCGGGAAATGCCCGAATTTCAATATAAATATTTATATAAATAAGAATTAGAATGTTTCTGTTAGTACCTATCTTCTGTTCGCATTTCGATATTCAATACAAATAAGAATTAAAATGTTCGAAATTTTCTTCTACAAAGAAATATAAAAAATAAATGTGTCTTGATTTGTTATTCTACACGGTTACCGAAAAAATTGTGTACGCAACACGTCCGAGAACAGTTTTTTCCGGACTTGTTACGTAAATTACTATTTCGATCATTAATATATATATTTTTTGCTCTTTGAGTTTTTTTTTGTTTTGTTGAATTCTACGAATGTCTTTGTTCACTTTATTTTGATGAGATATTAAAATCACAGTTGTATTATTGTGCATTATCATTAAATTAGCCGAATCCACACAAATTATTCAATTTTGTTTCCGTTTTCGATCGATATATTTGATCGATAATTTAGAAAAAAATCTTAAATGCGTCCCAAGACACCTTGAAAACGCATTTCTTGGCGACAAGCATTCAAATTAATAACGTGTCCTAACTCCCAAGTGTTCAAAATCAACGGGTGACATGGGACAGCATGTTTTTCTTCACTTTTTTTATGTGTTGATTTTTTTGGATACAGTTGTACCCTAACGTGTAGTCCTAAGTATTTGGCATGATGGTGACTTTTTCAAATGGCAATTTTTTTAAAAAGTTTTTTAATCACGGTCAATTAAATCTCAAAATTGTCTCCCAATTCTACAGTAAGTACGATAATTATTGTTTGCATTTAAAAGCCTAACTTCCTCTGGTATCTCATTATAAATGTCGATATTGCAAGTAAATGTTTGGGTTTTTTCAACAAATTACCAATCCTAGTTGGATTCCGGTGATTTGCAGAGATAATCTCGAAATTTTCTTCATTATTGTGTATTTCTAGTCCATACAGTTATAATGTCTATGACAGTGACAAAACAATAATAAATTACCTAATCCAGAGTATTTGTTCAATAATTTTTGCAACGACAGCGTGTCCAGAGTTGAAGTCTTCGGTTTGTGCGCGTCATCGAAGGTGCTGGGGCTTTTGGGAGGCACCGCGAACCCTTTGGGGTTGATGAACGTTTTGTAGACGTCTTCGTCGATCGCGCTGATCGCATCACGAGACAGGCTCAGTACACCAGGGTCGTGCCGGGTGTTGTTGGTATCCAGAAGTTGATAGGATTGTAGCACCTTTTTTCTCTCCCAGAGTAGTTGACTATCCGCTGGAAATTAGAATGACGTTTGTTTTCATAAAATTCGTGAACATAAAGTAATCAATTCAAACGTTTAGAAAGTAAACAAGTTTCAGATAGTTATGGTCCACGAGCCAGGTGCAAATTTCAGTCATTTCCTCTCGGATGATAACTTGAGAAATGCTTCAGAGAACGTTAACTTTCTACACCCTTTCTACACCTTTTTCAATTGTAATTCAGAAAGTATAAGATGTATTTCAGAAAGTATAAGTTATAATGATTCAGAATAATAAATTGTAATTCAGAAAACATCAAATTTAATTCTGATTGATGAAAAGAAATTCAGAAACTGTAAATTGTAATTCAGATTCGCGTCCTTTCTACACCTTTTTCAATTGTAATTCAGAAAGTATAAGATGTATTTCAGAAAGTATAAGTTGTAATGATTCAGAATAATAAATTGTAATTCAGAAAACATCAAATTTAATTCAGATTGATGAAATGAAATTCAGAAACTGTAAATTGTAATTCAGATTCGCGTCCTTTCTACACCTTTTTCAATTGTAATTCAGAAAGTATAAGATGTATTTCAGAAAGTATAAGTTGTAATGATTCAGAATAATAAATTGTAATTTAGAAAACATCAAATGTAATTCAGATTGATGAAATGAAATTCAGAAACTGTAAATTGTAATTCAGATTCGCGTCCTTTCTACACCTTTTTCAATTGTAATTCAGAAAGTATAAGATGTATTTCAGAAAGTATGAGTTGTAATGATTCAGAATAATAAATTGTAATTCAGAAAACATCAAATTTAATTCTGATTGATGAAACGAAATTCAGAAACTGTAAATTGTAATTCAGATTCGCGTCCTTTCTACACCTTTTTCAATTGTAATTCAGAAAGTATAAGATGTATTTCAGAAAGTATGAGTTGTAATGATTCAGAATAATAAATTGTAATTCAGAAAACATCAAATGTAATTCAGATTGATGAAATGAAATTCAGAAACTGTAAATTGTAATTCAGATTCGCGTCCTTTCTACACCTTTTTCAATTGTAATTCAGAAAGTATAAGATGTATTTCAGAAAGTATGAGTTGTAATGATTCAGAATAATAAATTGTAATTCAGAAAACATCAAATGTAATTCAGATTGATGAAATGGAATTCAGAAACTGTAAATTGTAATTCAGATTAGTGAAATGTTAATCAGAAAGTGTGACATATGTAATAGAGCACTGTCAGTGACATAGTTTGACAGTTGAATTACATGTGAAAAAAGGTGTAGAAATTTCAGATGTATCGAGAGATTTATCGACGTGGATATAAATAACGTACGAGCAGCGAACCGTATAAAGTGATTGAGTGCTTTAGCATACACACCAGTATTCAAATAAATTATATATAAAATAATGAACAAATGAACACTGTATTGACAGAAATAAACAAATATCTGAGTATAAATAAACTTAAATTGAATATATCCAAAACACAGGCAATGATCTTCACAACTAAACAAAAGTACGAAATCATTGATTTTAATGAAAGTATTTTAAACATAAATAATGAAAATATACAATTTGTTCCAAATGTCAAATATCTGGGATTCGTTCACAAAAAAAATTCCAAAAAACTATATTTCTTCAACCGAATACTCAACACTTATCAGGCCAGACTAAAAACACCGTGTATAATTCAATAATCCAGCCACACTTTGATTAATGCTCATCCATAGTGTACTTATTCAATCTGAATAAATTGAATATGCTTCAAAAATTGCAAAATCGTGCTATGAAGGTAATTTTGAAAGTGAATCGCCTCACCCAGATAAGATCGATGTTGATGTTTTTTTCGTATGGAGTGACTCATGAACTAAAACTTTGATAAAATAGGTTTATCTCTAAGACAGTTCAATTTCGAATTAGAGCTCAAAAATCCAAGCACCCAACACCCTGTACCTCGAAAACTGGTCATAGAATCGATCTGTACATTAGCCTACGTAATGAGGATGCCAAGATCTACAATATAATAAAATTTGAGCAAAATTAGCCGATACTAAATGTGCGGTGCCTTTGATAGACCGAGCTAAAGTGCTAAGATATCTAAAAACCTTGGTGTACCGACTGATTAGATTTTGTTTAGAATTTTTTGAAGACAAAACAAAAGAATCAGTGGTCTACTTTTATAATCCACTCCAGAGATGGCGTCATCTTCCTCGTGTCAACACTCAACATTCCAAGGAAATGATGACTGTGATTGCTAATTGAATTTTAAGGAATTTTATTAAACTTTTTTATTATCATACGAAAGTAATAATCCATACTCGAAGTGGAAGATCCAAAATTTTATTGAAAAAATAACACTACTAAACTTGTTCCAAAAAAAATCTAAAAACCATTTGAAAGTCAATAGTTGTGGTGTACTAAAAAAAATGTGCAATTTTCTTATATTATTGATGTGTTTCTTCATTTTCCTTATATTTTAATAATTTGATCATGTTCCGTTTTCGTGCCGACAATCCAGAAAGATGAACAAAGTAGGTAACTCATTTATATTCAGTACAGAAATTGAGTATTCACCACTTAAAATCTGAACATACTTTGAAACAGACATTTTATTTCAAAACGCCATGCATGTTGACAATATTTTATGGCAAAAATGTTTTCTAATAAATTCAATCAACTCTGGATGCGTTTTTATATCTTACCGTTTCTCGAAATCTTCCATAAGTAGCGAAAGTCCGCGATAAAATAAAAAATATTTATTTTTCTCCATTCCCACTGAAATCTATCGATGTTTTGTCTTCAGTAAGCTTGTTAAAGTTTTGGTTATTTTCCATGCATTCCTTTTTTTTTGAAATGGGGAAATCTTTTTAGTGTAGTTGATCAAAAAATACACTTCTTTCGAACAAAATTGCACACTAGAAATATTTTCACTATTAAATGTCATATTGAACGGTTTTTTAAAAGTGGAAGAACAATATAACACTTTTAACTCATCACAAATATCAAATCCCAAATGCAATTAAACTCAAAGCCACAAAATTATTCTTTATTTCTTTAAAAAAGTGTATAGTGAAAACTCGGGCACAAATGCACAGATATCAGCGCGAAAGCATGCGCTGCGCATAAGATTGACAGGTGCTAATGGTGAATTTCCATGCGATGCAGATGAACTGCAATACCTTCTATGTGAAATTTGAGTTAATTATATTTCGGCAAAAAAAATTAATAAATCATGTCAAAAATGTTACAAATAGAACTGATTGGGGACAGTGATTCCGTACATTCCAATAATTATATTGTTTTATTAATTTCATGTTCGTGAATCGTGGGCAAAAATTCAAACTTCTGTTCATGAAAATTAACCCTAACAAGAAAACCGACGGTGGCGGTGCACTCAAGTGTCGCGGGATATTCCAAAAACAGCCCACGGATTCATTTGTTTTCTCGTAATCAAGTTGGCGAATGTCTCTCGTTTTATCCCACAGATTTACAGGTATAAGTCGGTACACCAGGGTTTTTAGGCATCTTATAAAGTGCATTTCCATTACAGTATTATAAATTCACTTACCTGGATAATGCTCGAGTCTTCCACCCTTTGTGAAAAACAAGTCCGTATCGCTCAAAGACTTCTGTCTCCTGATTCGGGAAGATGAGGCACCACATCCTACCCCTTCAGCAATCTTCTTGTCACGGATGTTGCTCGTCGAAGACAGTACTCTAGAATCCGCAGAGTACACCATGGTCAGAGAAGACGATTGTATCTGGAAAAATGCCACGTTTTTGCCTTTGCTGAGGTACATGACGTGAGTCCTGCCCTCAGGATCGATGAAAAAGTTGACGAGTTCCTGGAAGATCGGCTGTTTTCTGATGTCCATCGAGGGTAGCATCTGGAATGACAATTCGACCTGGTGCTTCTTGGGGGTTATTTCGAAACTGGCGGTGCGTTTTTGAACTAGGACCGGTTGGTGAATTTTCTCGGTCTGGGACGAAACAGTTAAAATACTCTGCGAGGCCCTTGAAACACTCTGCGGGGCAGTCGAGATGCTCTGGGTGCCCAACGAGGGTCCGGTTGATACGAAATCTCTGATAGGCCGGTCTGCGGAACCAACGGGAGGCACTGAAATACAGTAAACATTCATGCAAACATTCATTTCACTGAAACGGTAGGGAAACATGAGATACCTTGGGCAGTGGGATACATTTATCGTTCTTATACATCACACCCAGTTTCAAATATTTCGCCAATTATTAATAATAATAATAATAAATGGCAGGGGGCAACGCAGACACACCCGGGAGGAGAAAGAGCATTCCTTCGTGGGTATCCTGGCCTAACCATCTGGCATATCCAGTATACTCGGTTCCAAATGCTCGAGGAACAGACCCCCATAACCCATTTCCTTCGGATAATGGTTCGAATGCAAGTTGGTGGGGCCATAAACAAGGTTTTCCAAATGGATAACGAGCTCCTGCATCACTACAAGAGCAGTGAGTCCGCCCGGAGAGGATACATGGCGAGAATGCATGTTCTGTGGAGTGAGAGATGTGTGAGGATGCTGCCTTTTCCGCCCAAAACCTAGGGATAAAGTATCCCATCTCCCATCCACAGTGGCAGAAGTGTCAGATGCGATGTGTCATTCTGGCTGTAGAGGAGGATCACATCAAACCACCATGAAGGGCATCAGAACCCTTAGGGCGATTCATAACACCAAGCGCCTAAAGCCACAACACGCGTCTCGTATCCTGTTTGTGTTGGATACCGCTCTGGAGGACTAGCTTCACCATAAGATCTGGTCAAGTCATCAGAGTCCAAACAGAGCAGTTAATCTTCAGAAGGAGCGTATTTCAGGAAGATTCTCTCAGTCCTCTTCTTTCCTACATCTCACTATTGCCATTATCCGTAGCACTCAGACACACTCGTGGTTATAACTGCGGCACCCCCAGCAACCGAAGGCACAAGGTCACCCATTTATTCTAAATGGATGACTTCAACTGTATGCCTCCGGAGAGAAGGATCTGAATCAGTCCTCGAGGGTGGTGCAAGAGTACACGCATGCTATCGTAGACGGAAGCATTCTACATTATATTGATGCCGGAGTGACGTATATACTCACCAAGGCGTGGAACAATGTCACTTCCAAGAGGTTACCACTGTTAAAAACAACTTGTGGTAAGTACTCGAAAGGAGATGTCACAACTCGACGTAAAAACTCGCAAAATGATGTGTCTCTATAGGATCTTGCATCCCAAATTGTCCGTTCCACGGTTGATTTTTCCCAGATAACAGGGTGACCGAGGACTAATGAGAATAGTACTGGATGGAACCTGTAGAGGAATACGTTCAGACCCATTTCTGTGATCGGTCTGAGACCATGAGAAAGCAGAGATCGGAGCAGTTTTTTATGACAGCAGCCTGTGCAGCCGAAGAACTTGGTTTCGTTTTCGAGACGGAACGAGTTGATTCAAATTCTGCACCGAGTTCGACCCCCCTTCAGCACAAAGCTCACGTCAAAGCTGCGGAGACTGAAGTACTCCTGCAGCCAATGCCAACGCATCGGGTCTGCTTCAAGATCATTGAAGACATTGGCGTATCCAAAAACTTGACATTTGTCTTTCATAGGTCTCAGTTTTCTGAAATGATGGACAGGCTGCTCTCTAATCTAAAAATTATACCAGCTTGTAGTGATGCAGCAGAAATCTCAGCTGTTCGCAGAAAGTCGTCATTCTTGGTTTATTTCGTCTGTTCAGGGCACATAATTCTCGGACCCAGTAATTAATCACCCCACGAACGTAGGGAGTATTTGTTAGATTAATCATCTAGCGCGCCCTCCGGATGTATCAGGGCTCTGGAGACAGTGCCCGACTGGGATATTCCTGACAAAAAAATAATAATAAATATAAATGGCAGGGGGAAAACTGATATCTGAGGCCCTCGTGAGTAGCGACATCACCTACTTTAGCATCATGTGCAAAGTTTAAAATCGGATTCAGCAATCGTTGAGAAAGAACTTCTGGAATTTTTAGCTGGATAAACCCTTTTTTGAGATGGTTAAAACAATGCAAAAATAAAATAATCTTTCATATTTTATTAAAGAACGTCGTGAGACAAAGGATATTGAGGCTCGTATTGAGTTAACTGTTGTTCTTAAATCATTCGTTTTGGACCAGATGTGTGCTAGTTCGTTGGAATCATTTCATCTAGACGAACATAGAAAAGCCAAAATATACAGGTTGTCCCATTAATAATCTTATGTCACGTGACCGAAAACAAAAAGCTCATTAGTTACCATAACATCAAAAAAGCTGCACCAATTCCATTAACTTCCAATCCCAAAATTACAATCCTCTATTACTATCGAGTTCCGAGATATTCCTTGTCTTAATCTTAGTTTGACACCCTGTATAAGTAACCAAAGTACTTACCCTTAGGTGCCATGATGGCCTTTTTTTCGGTAGGTTTAGTTTCAGAAATATTCGAGACATCACTGTCTGCTGACTCAACAATAGAGTCCAGTTTCGCTTGTAATATCTCGAATTCATCAGTTTCTTTGGCCCTGCCTTCTGGCGCAGTCCGGAATTTATCTGTTAATTCGGTAGACTTTATTATACAACCGCAAGACCGTCTAGTTTTTGGTCTGAATAAATCTACAGTTGTAGTATCATCTTCGGCATCTTTATGTTCATCAGTGATTTTCAGATCTTCGCCAGTCAGTCGTTCGCTTTCAGCTTGTGTTTCTTCAGGGGTGGTATTGGGGACTTGTTGAGAAATACTTTCTGCTTCCGAAGAAGACGTTTCGGTAACGTCAGATACACCAGCTGCGTTGTTATCACCATCAGATTCTTCAGTTTCAATTGTACCAGCCTTATTTTCAGTTTCGACCGCTTCTCCAGTTTTGCTGCCAACAATATCGGTATCTTCTGCTATCTCTGGTGCTTTTGTTCTATTCCTGATTTCGTTCAAAGTCTTCTGCAAATGTTCTATCAGCTTGTTGGTTTCCTGAATTTTTGATTGGATCGCATCTTCTGTCGTGACGCATTTCTGGCAGTACATCGATTTTGTTTCGACTTGGACAATTGGTCTGTAAATTAAAAAAGAGGAATTAATGAAAATGAAAATCAAATGTATGAAGAGGAATATATACGATTTATAACAAGGAAATCGGTTTGTTGTATAAGAGAACAACAATATTACCGACAAATAATAATAATTTTATTTTCATAAAATTGGGAGTGAATAAAAGACTAACCACAAAAGGAAATGTTTGAATGAGGATTTTCCGGATATTAGTTAGATAGATAGATAGATAATTTATTTCTTCGTTTAACATATACAGAGTATAAGAACATGACACATTGCCATGTAACAAAGAAAACATCACAAAACAGAACGGAAAAATTACATAAATTAGTCTCAACAATATAATATAAATTACGAATATCATAGATATAATATATACAATAAAACAAACATGTATTTAAAAAAATACAATGAATACGAGATAAAATATCACTAGTTGTCAGCGAGTGAGTCATTTAATGATTCACTAATTTTTCATATTTTTTTTTTTGAAAAGATTCTAGTGGTAGTTCCCTCATTTCACGAGAGAGCAAATTGAAAAGAGGAATACCTATAGATTTACTTTTTTCCAATCGCCTACGAGGCACAATGTTATGACTGTTGGGAGTATGGAAGGTATGAAAATTCCAGTGTGTCGTAAAAGTAAGTATATTTTTCTTAACATGTATCAAATTTTCATAGATGATTTGAGAAAACAGTGTCATAATGCCGAAATTTTGAAAAAGTGGTTTGCAATGTTCATCATTGCAATGCTACATACAACAGCTCTTTGTAACATAAAAACTCTCTGTAAATTTGTGAAACTTGCCTTTCCCTAACTGAGTAATCCATAGCTCATTACCGAGTGGAACGTCGGATAGTATGATGTTAAGGCTTCTTCTTGACCAACAGTTAATGCTATGCGCCGAATGGCATACACAGATTTTGCCAACTTTCCACACACGTGACTGATATGTGGTTCCAAGATAAATAATCAATAACGCAACATCTCCTAGACGTTTGTGTTAACTGGGAATGTTGACTTTAATGTTAACTGTAAATTCCCAGAGTTTTTTTGTTCTACGTATTTTGGGTAGGTACATAGTTCGGATGTTCGGAACGATCTGACTAGTATGTCTCTGTGCAGTTTCTACCTGTCTCTGCCTTGTTTCTGTAGAAGGAAATTTGGAAATTTCACGTGCTGGTCTGGATCGGATCGGTTATAACAACCCATAACAGCACAAGTCTTCATGATTTATGGCCTCAAATCAAAGAGAAAACTGTTTGTGTGATACCCATAATCATAACAACGTATTTTTGAATTGAAAAATCCATGTTTATGTCACCTCTACAGACTTATGCACTCAATTCAGACTATACACAATGACTTATTACCCAATGCCAAGAACGTGTTTTTAGAAATTTTTTTGGCAGAAAATCCACAAAAAGAACACGCGTAGTCTTATGAAAAATGGCTTTGTTTGTCCCCCCATCGAATGTTTGACAACTGTCAAATTACGTCACTGACAGTGCTCTAGTTTCTGTAGCTTGTAATGTTATTTTTTAACGTTTTGGATCGTTCCTGACAGGTAGTCTTCCATCAGTTCAAATTCTTGCACTCTTATTCCTAGCCCCACCATTTTTATGGTGATATTAACATGGGCAAAAATGAAGAACAATCTTTTTATGAGATATAAAAGAAAAAATCTTGTCTGCTTATTTTCTATCATAATAGAATACGAAACACGACAGTTGTGTTATCGCTACCCATTTGAAGTCAAAAAGAGTATAAAAAATGAGTTTGTGGAAAGAAAAATCACAGCAAATTTCAATGGCTCAATAGGAAAAGGATGGGAACAAGGTGAAATACAAACAATCATTTCGACATAGACATACTCTCAATTTATTTGACACCAACTAACGGCATAGATTGTACAAGCTTTAAACAATTTAATGTCAGTTGTTATACAAATTAACAACTACAATATACAAATCTGACATTGTCAATACAGCTTAGATCTGTGCATACACTATCACAAATTTTAAAACTCTCAGTTACATATATCCATTTACTCTATAGTAGGGCCGGCTTTTTCGACAATTCAAATACAATTATTACAGAA
Source organism: Chrysolina haemoptera (assembly GCA_958298965.1). Lineage (NCBI taxonomy): Eukaryota > Metazoa > Arthropoda > Insecta > Coleoptera > Chrysomelidae > Chrysolina > Chrysolina haemoptera. Next base: position 2,582,799 of record OY282597.1, on the reverse strand, counting down.
TTACAATCAGATGTAATGTATCAGGGGTCATGAAGACAAAAATATGAACAAACACCACCCTGAATTATTGACTCTTCTCCTTTATCTTACATCTTGCTGGTGTCATTTATATTCACCCATTGGCAATTGAAAAATGGCATTTTTCAATCGCCATCACTTTAAATACTCGTTTACTTTTCTTGCATGATGGAGGTGTTCAGTTATCATCAGCGCGTCCTGAATATATCTGTCATTTAGAACTTCTGTTCGCCAAATTAATGGATTACCAAAATATTTCACAGGCTGTAAAGTGTAAAGGTATCAGACTGGCTCACAAGACCACACTTTTACTCAACTCTGAAAAAGTAGCCACAATGTTTGATAGCGTCATACAGCTTCTGCTTTACTTAAACGAAAGTTCAGAAAATTCAATAATTAATTTGGTTTGACAAAATCCATCTAGATGTTCGAGAAAATAGGCACTAAATCAAGATACTTCCAGTTACAATAAGCTTGCGTTACTTTTTCATCAAGTAGAAGTAAAAACTACGACTTCTGATTATATGAATTCTATTTTGAAGATATTGAAAAAAATATCGCTTTGTAAAAGCATATATTTTCTATTTGACAGAGTTACAAGCTAAAAATGTTTGTTTAAATGAGTCCAATCGTGTTCACTTGATTCAATCAGATCCAACTGAAATGTATGGAATATTTGAACAGAGATAGTTATTGTATTTTATAGCAATAATTGATTTTCAACCTGAATTGAAAACATCTTTTTCTGCAAAATACAGAAATGACAAGTAAATTAAAAACCAATTTTTCTGTAAACAGTACATTTTATAACAATAACTTTGTTTTTTTTCCGAAAAATTTATAAAGACAGACTGTAGACTGCAGACGAAATAACTGTAACGAAAACAACTGTAATCGATTCGTATGTGATCTAGAAAAGTTCGTAGACAGAAAAAGTTGCACTGTTAACAGAAGCTAATCACCAACTCTTTGAGAGATGCCAAATCCACATTTCCTGTACTTTCGGATCAAGTTAGCATATAGCATCATATAGCAAAGTCCAAAACAGTATACTACTTGACTCTATTTTCTGCAAAGTTCAATTAATTAATCAAGGACAACATAGCTGTAGAAGAAAGAAAAATGGTCGTGCTCAAATTTGTTATACGTCATATCTTTGACATAGATGCCTAATCGTGAGAGTTTGAGATATAAACTGTATGTTGTCGGAATTTTTAACATCAGTGAACTGCAATGTGCCAAAAAAGCTAATATATCTACAATTCAGTTAGAAAATCATCTGCAGTAAACTGGAATTATAGCTTGTTAACAATGAGGAATGTACTTAGAGAGTTATAAAAATTGCATCACTACTCACTTTATGGATAGAAAGTATTTCGAAATATTTTTCAATTATTTCTTGTAAAAAACACTATTAATCAACATTCATACCACAATCTTGAAAATAGTGGGTCAAATTAAAGAGGCTTAAAATTTTCAAGATTTTATGGGAAGTGAAACGCTCTGGCACGATTATCATCGAAGTTGATTATAATCAGAACAATGCGATGTTTCTGGATTGCCATATGCGACGTTTTTGGATTACCATATGCGACGTTTTTGGGTTGCCATATCATTACATTAGTCGTGAAATTCTGATATATCATTAGATACGAACCAATGTAGTGCATCTGGTGATCATTTTACATCAAAAAATATTGACGCAGTTCCCCGGAATAAAAGAAGATCCACAAACTAGATTGTTGAAAAGTATTAGAAAAACCCCGGATGCACGAAGATTTAGTGGTGCACTTTTTAGAAACACTCAGAATGTATTTATTTTTGTTGAAAGCTTCAAACACATTTCACATTTCCAATCAATAATGGAGTCTTAATGGTAGTGTCCATAAAAGCGTAGCAAAAACAAACTAACAGATATACTCGCTGAGGCATGAATTATTTACAACCGCTTCAATTCTTGAATATTATAGGATCTCTCTTAATCCTCCAAGATACAGTAACTTTATTTTGTATAGCTCAAAATAAAGCTCAGAAAATACAACCATTTCTCCATCTTCTACCAATACTTGATTCCTGGACTTTCTGGACGTTTCCATCCTACGCAAAAACTATACTCATAAATAAAGAAAATACTTTTCAGACCATTTCCACACAAGCTTTATTCCACTGAAACTGGAATATCCCATTCATGTAAAATTGACCTCGGGGCCATTAACAGAAAAAAAAACACGCGACTACGACAGAAATATGATCATTTGTATCCAAATGAGTGATGTTTCGATAGGTAAAATAACTCGAAACGAAAGTATGAACACCAAGAAATTAGTTAGAATGCTTACGACATTTTCTCGACCCTCTTGACGTTCATGACGCCATGTTAGCAAGACGAGATGAGCTGATAAAATATTATGAGAACGCTTAATTAAAGTTGGTCAGTTTGTTCAACAAATACCCTTCAGAGTTATATACAAGGTCTATACAATGAAGTCCGGTGATTTTTGTTTGTAGAAGCGCTCAGTGAGGACAAGAGTATATTTTTGCAAGTATACTCCTCACTAATTACCAAAACAAACTATAAATAGTACCATTAATATTATATACGGTATGGTATAATGTACAAGATAAAATGGTTCGCAAAAAGTCGTTACCAGTAGATAGCAACGGCGATATGCGTACCATTTGACATAGTTATTTTTAGGCTAGTAGAAATAGATAATCAATTCATAATAATTCCAAAAGTTTTCAAATTTTAATACCAGGTCGGGAAAGGTTTAAAAATGAAATGTAATATTTTGCAACCTGTTTAAAAGTTCGCAACATTGTCAAAATGGCACTTTTGAAGTTTGCTGTATACTCGTTGAAAAAATTTTAAAAGTTCTGCAAACTTGACAGATACATCGGAAAAATATTTCGAACAGTTGTACAAATTTGCAACCTTTTAAGTTGACTGGAACATATATTTTTTTAAATCTTAATTTTTTTGATCAAGGTGGTCTCGAAATAATTACAAAAGTTTTGAAACTTTTTTGCAAATTTTGAAAACATCTATTCTGATGCATTTACAAATTTGCAACCTTGTACAGATCTGGAACTTCATGCAATTTGGAAAAAACTAATTATTTCAAAAGTGGATTTTTGCAAGTTGGATAAAGTTCCGGATTGTGTACAAGGTTGCAAATTTGTGAATACATCAAAGATCAAAAAAATTACCACGAATTAAAGAAATATATGTTCTGGTCAACGTAAAAGGTTGCAAATCCGAACGACTGTTCGGAATATTTTTTCGATGTATCTGACAAGTTTGCAGAACTTTATATCGACGAAAAACATTAGTTTTTGATAAAAAAAAAATGTTCCATACACTTGAATTGGTTGCGAACTTGATTCGTGATATGGAATAATATATTTAATACAACTCTTGGAATTTTTTCAACGAGTATACAGCAAAATTCAAGTCAATTGCAATTTTGACAACGTTACCGACTTCTGAACAGGTTGCAAACTTAGATTTAGTGCTCTCCCGATGTACCATTCAATTGACCAAAGTTTGAAAATTTTTGGAATTATTGTTAAATTTTCAATATTTATTGTCTATCTCTACTGGCCTATTTATCATGGAAAAATTTTAAATATCGTTCTTAAATTACCAGCGAGTTTTGTAGTTCCTATTAGTGAAGTTGATGAACTTCACGTTTTGACTAGTGTACTTCCCATAAATAAAGCAATGGCCCAAATGCACCACCAAATAATAGTCCAAGAACGGCATTTTAAAATCTGATTGATTCTCATGTCGTTTAAAATACAAACAGCTGATGAATATACAATATTTACAGCTTCTCCAAATAAGGCTTCCAAAGTATAAGTCATACTTTTTTTCCAATAAATAATTCCTGTAACAGACAACTAGACAACTAAATACTTTTTCAAAATATTTCTCGACTACCAGTTGTGCATATATCCGAATAGAAAAATCTATCAACTAAACTAAACGATAAATATATTTTGTACATTTTCAAAATCCATTTTATGTACAATATTTACAAATAAAGTCAAGGTCAACTGAAATCATCGACAAACAATTACAAGACGAGAATGAAACGAAAACTCAATTTAACAATTTAACATTACTCCTCTCGAGTTTTTCGAAATTCTACCTGATCTTATGTACAAATTCGGCGATGCTAGCCAATTTCTAATTCGGTAGTTGTACAATCGTAAGACGGAATCGTGGACGCACTTTCCACCGTTAAACTAATATTTCAACACAGCCATCTTCTTCCCAATATACACGCCTTTCCCTTCGGGCAAACTGTTAAAATCCGACTTCTTTTTTTTTTCGACCGTTCGCCAGTTTTCTACAATTTCATCTCTCCGTCAAGAGATTCTCGATTGAGATCGAGATAAAGTGGTCACCCTGTAGAGTGTGATCATTCCGTTTAAGTTTCTCGTTCTTTCTTCACTTTGTAGTCCTCGCCCAGGATTGTGGCTATTTCGCCTTGCATGAAGGCCCACGGGACGTTGGAATTGGCTAAAGGACATTTTTCGCCACTTGGACAGTAAACCTGCAACATAAACAAACAATTATTCTACAATTTTTGACTTTTTTCATTCAGTGTCCAAGATCATACATTTTTTACCCGGGCAACGCCGGGTGTTACAGCTAGTTTGTAATAAACGTGTACACAGTAGTGATAAAATTTACGGACATTTCAAAAAAGTCTGTAGATATTCCATATAACTAACCACTGACTACGATTAAACATGGATTACAGTATGAAGATGATGAAGTGGAAAACATACCTCAGATCCGGCGCCTTGCCGCTTTATGCTCTCTCTGCTGCAAGGGAAACAGAACTTGTGGTGTGGCACGGAGGGGCATTGTACGAAATGAGTATCCTCCAATCTTTCCTGACAGAGGGTACATTTCAGAGTGGCCGTTGCGGTAGGGGTTGCTGCGACGCTTTCGCCGTTCGTGGGCAGGGACTCGTTGTTGCTCGCTGTCATGGCACCAGCTTCCGTCGAAGTAACCGTGGTCGAGGATACGTGCCGGGATCCAGACGACCTCCTGCCACTAGATGATCCTGCTAAAACAAAATTAGACGCAATCTATTACGTGTTCAACATATACGAGTACGCTTTTTTCATTGGATCAAACGGGAGAAGATGCAAATTACAAGAATCAACGGCTATCAACGTGGTAAATGTTGATGATCATTAACTTAAGTATCGCACGAAGACAACCGGAAATAAAAACGTCTGCTGATTTCACTAAAACTGACCTCAAACTCCATACTAATTTATCAAACGATATATTTTCGAAACGAGAGATTTATCTAAAGAATAGTTGATTAGCTCTGTCTGTATAATGGTGGCGCCAGGTCACCAACTTGAAGCTTCTGCCTGATGATATGAAATGAATTTGTCTTTCATTCTCCTATATCTTATATGCAGACACGCCGACAATGAATGCATAATAAATAAACTTCTGTTTTGAAATAAAAGTGTCGAAATGACGTATAGCTGAATCATGAATGATCATTCTTATTCAACATATGAAGATCAATTATTGGTGGATACCGATAATTCAAAGACCGATATATATATATACACCGATATACACCGTTCGTTTCAATGAGGACGATATAGCCAAAAGGCTGATAAATTTGGATATCGGTCGATCCCTATTTGAAACCCAATTCATGCTCTCACACCTAATCTGAATAGACTAGAAACTTACCAGAAGAATTAGGCGAATGTTGCGACCCTCTTGACGCCGATCTCGGAGCGACGTTCGTGGGGGGACTGCCACCTGTCGATCGGGGGCTGCCTGGCGGTAGATTATCCGCAACCGACATAAGGGCAGCCATCGGACTTTGGCCGGAACCGGTGGTAGGTTGATTTTGTTGAGTTGTACCGGCCACATTGGCTTCTGGAGGCGAGCTAGTCCTGTTCAGGGGCGAACTGGACGTAGTGCCATTTGCGTTTGTGACTGATACGGAAGCTAAAATAATTTAGGAGATTAATTTGAATTCAGTTGGAGATATGATGAAATTATTTTCTTAAAAAAGTTCATTTCTGTGAGTATTAGAGACCATTATACATTGTGTCCTTAAAGACACATTTAACTAATAATTTTCAGCCAAACGTCTCAATCGCACGATTCGTAAATTACCAGAAGCTAGAAGGAATCAATTTTGTCAGTGTATTTTATGTGGATCATTGCAAGAAATTAAGAGCCGATAAAGAAAATAAATTATTATTGGATGAGACATTAATCCATTGAAATGGACATGTGAATGGACAAAATATTCGTTATTGGTTAGACATAAATGACATTGGATGCATTTCTATCACACTGAACAACGAAACTAAATGTATGGGCTTGAATTGTTTCCTTACGTTTGTTAGCACGATGATATCAAAGATAAACAAACCTCTGAAGGAGTCAACCAAGAAGTTAGACACTGGAGCTAACGAAACGTTAAGAGGAGTTACCGGTGAATTATCAAAGATGAACAAATCTCTGAAGAAGTCAGCTACCCGCGCTGACGAAACGTTAGGAAATAATTTCAATGAAACGACGACCTTGAAACTCGAACAAAAATAGCATTAGTGAAAACTTCGTCTGCGAAAGCCTTAGCCATTTTATCATTTGAAATACTGTTATTGTACCTTCTTTCTTTAGCGAATATTCAACAAGGTTATTAGATCAGGGAGTGGCATTTCTAATTTGAAGCTTTGAAAAGTTCCATCAATGCATTACCACCTTCAGATTGTATCAGCGTCTCAACGTGCAACTGATAATGAGAAGCATCAAGAGTTCTGGTTGTAAATTACACTATATACGTTGTAACTAACGTAATGTGAGTCAGCAACAAGATTTTAAAATGTTGCACTATTACATCGGTTAATCCACGGTAGTTTTTTTCACTGAATGAATCAATCTAATTTAGATATAGATGGCCCCAATTAGTGTGTACGACGTAATAGATCATTTTTATTATTACTCCATGAATCATACTTATTATTCGTAATATTGTATGTTAGTATTATCATAACAACCAGACTACCAGTGCTAATGCAATAACAACCACATCAAATTTATTTTCAATTTAATATTTGTGGGTTACTTTCGATGTGACTAATTTTGTTAGATTATGAGTCGCTTTTGTTGATTCTTCATCTAAATCTTCAGCCTCTCGAGGAAAATCATATGTTTTTCCTGAGCTGATAAGTTTCAGGGTCATGTAGCTCAGTGGTTGAGACTTTCACGTTCGAAACCATTGACTGCTGGTCGGCTAGGTTCGAATCCTAGCGAGTACAGATTTTTATCTGATGGCCCGAGAAAGTGCTAGGAATCGCACGTTAAAATGTAAGACCTCGTTAATCCTTGGCTCGCACAAGTTTCGACTTTTGAGGGCTGCCGTTCGTAAGGGGACGACAGCTGGTTAACGAAAAAACAATTTTAATTTTAACAATCTGAACCTGAACAAATAAGTTTTCTTCATATAATTATTGTCATCGTGAGTTAATATTACATTGAATTTATTGTTTTGTGGGAATATTATTATTCATTATTGGTGAAAACCCGGAACACTGGTAGTGTTTATTCAAAGAACACGATTGTTGAATATTTCACTCCGATTGGAGGAACTTATCTTTCATCAGAGTACTCACTCATTCAATTTCACATGTAAATAAAGCGCCAAGGTTAAATTTCAATCATCTTTCGGGCAGATGCTACTTTGGTACTCTGAAACTTTGAACCCATCTTCAGCGATAATATTCAACATGTTTATGTTATTCGCCAATCTGTGCTTTATTAGACATTCATTTCACGTGACAAATTCGTGGTATGTACTCAAATGAAATTGTTTACTCGACAAATGACATGCATATTAAAATAATCAGCTGAACCAGCAAACATACATTTATATTTCATTGCAATTGTGATTATAGACTTACGATATAATATATATATGTATATATATATATATATATATATATATATATGATGCTCTATTTCACCGGAACACCTAGCAGGGTTAATTGTACAAAGGAATGAAGGCAACTTGTGTGACGACAAGTATTTGGTGGGTATTTTGAAGCAAATAATATTCAAAAATGAGGTACGTACTGTGTAAGTCGTTGTAACTCAAGTGCAAGAATCCACTAAAAGCATTGGCGCAGCCAGGGGGGCTTTGGGGCAGTCCCCCCCCGCCACCAAATGACTATTGAAATGATGGCGTAGAATACGGGAAAAATATTGAAAAAATTCTAGAATTTTCGGAAGTAATTTTTTTTTTTGAGGTATGATGTGCTAGGATGCCTGATCCTAGCGCACCTTTTATATTTTTCGCATTTTGCGACCATAACGAGACACATTCGTTAAATACGCAGGTATATAGAAAGAAAGCTAAGAAAATTTCCTACAAGAGGATGTTATCGTTTGCTGGCCTAACAGTTCGCTTGTAGGTGTTATAGGTGGTTTTGTGTGCTAGGATGGCGGATCCTAGCGCACCTTTTACATTTTTCGCATTTTGCGACCATAACGAGACACATTCGTTAAATACATAGGTATATAGAAGGAAAGCTAAAAAAATTTCCTACAAGAGGATGTTATCGTTTGCTGGCCTAACAGTTCGCGGTTTTGTGTGCTAGGATGGCGGATCCTACCGCACCTTTTAACTTTTTCGCATTTCGCGACCATAACGAGACACATTCGTTAAATACACAGGTATATAGAAAGAAAGCTAAGAAAATTTCCTACAAGAGGATGTTATCGTTTGCTGGCCTAACAGTTCGCTTGTAGGTGTTATAGGTGGTTTTGTGTGCTAGGATGGCGGATCCTAGCGCACCTTTTACATTTTTCGCATTTTGCGACCATAACGAGACACATTCGTTAAATACATAGGTATATAGAAGGAAAGCTAAAAAAATTTCCTACAAGAGGATGTTATCGTTTGCTGGCCTAACAGTTCGCGGTTTTGTGTGCTAGGATGGCGGATCCTACCGCACCTTTTAACTTTTTCGCATTTCGCGACCATAACGAGACACATTCGTTAAATACACAGGTATATAGAAAGAAAGCTAAGAAAATTTCCTACAAGAGGATGTTATCGTTTGCTGGCCTAACAGTTCGCTTGTAGGTGTTATAGGTGGTTTTGTGTGCTAGGATGGCGGATCCTAGCGCACCTTTTACATTTTTCGCATTTTGCGACCATAACGAGACACATTCGTTAAATACATGGGTATATAGAAAGAAAGCTAAGAAAATTTCCTACAAGAGGATATTATCGTTTGCTGGCCTAACAGTTCGCTTGTAGGTGTTAATCATAATATCCGGCGAACGAAAAAAAAAAGCTCTCGATAAATTGTATGTTCAGCCCCCCTAAACTGAAATCCTAGCTGCGCCACTGACTAAAAGTGGTTACTGAATATTGTTTTGAAAGATTTGAAACGACTACAACAGAACCCTTAGAAACACTTCAACTACAATTGCAAACAGTGACTGACTGAAATTGTAATATAATCGTATCATAAATTAATTATTCATAATCATCTATCCAATATATCGTTATAGGCAGATATCTGTTGATACTGAATGGAAGTCTATTTTGAGAGTCATCCCTATGATCAGATCAACTACTTACAAGTCTCAAGGAGAAAGATTGTAAAACCATTCAACCACAAAACAGCATTTATGTACTCGTGCAAATTTTTTCCGAGGTTTCCCAAAGATGAGTAGGTACGTATTATATTTTAAACTTTTACAGAACGACAAATTTGAAAAATTATTCATAGGGGATTACAAATGGTCCATTATAAGGCAAACCGATTAAAAAAACTATAGAAGAAAATTGGCCACTTTTATTTTTTTATTATCCATACCAACTTTTTCCCATTTTCCCACTTTCGGTGCACTAAATAAGTATGTAAATATAGTGTTTTCAGATAGCTATAACGATTTTTTTTTTTTTTTTAAGTCTCGTCTGTGGTATGAGAATCAACTTCTTGGACAGTGTTTTAGGGTATCAAAACACCAAAGGAGCGAATTAAGAAAGAAAAAACATTCATTTATGCATATATCATAGAGAATTGGATATCACTGTTCTATGTTAAAACCTGCTATGTTTTGATACCTAGACCTACTACATTTCGGTACACACCGGCAACATCGCATCGATACGAGCGCCCGTCGCTGGACGCACACCCGGCAACGCCGCGCGTGACGCCGTTTCCGTTGCTGTTGAAACCACGTAACCGGGAAAACGCCGCCGCGGTCGCATTCCCCTCTGCCGGACACGCCCGAGTTTTGTCGAAGCCGTAATTGTCATCGGCGCTACGTCACGAGACGTGAGCAGAAAAGGAGGTCACGTGAATGCTACGCGTATCGATGCGCAACGGCCACGAATTCCCATTCGCCGCGTCTGACCTCTTCCACAGCCTGCTAGCCTGATAAAACTAAAACAACGTTGCGATTGTTGCGAAATGCTGTTCGACTCGCAACTGCTGCCTGCATCTTTGCGAGTTTATGGTGATAATTGAGCATCGGAAGACTTGTTTGCTGTTTGATTGTACTGCATGCTGGAAAAACTTGGTACCTAATTTGTGCTCGGTGAGCAGTAAAAGGGATAAACTCGGAAAATGTTAGCTACAAATATATTTTTTATGCACCAAATGCTTTCTTCCTTTTCCAGGAGCACACGGAGTACCTAATTGGAATATCCCTAATGAAAACTACCTACCTACTGATATTGGCTTGGCAAATTATTCTTTGATAGGTACCTACGTCGTATTGCAAAAAACACTGGACGAAATGACAGATATTTCGTCACATGATCTTAGAGGAACACTGTTATTGGTTCAAGAGAAAATACGGAATTTTGATACCGAATATTATAATAAAGTTTTGATTCCAACTTACCTATTTATTATATAGGTAGGTATAGTTTTTCTATATATAATTCAACAGGTTGTGGAACTAAAAAAATACTTCGGATTATCATATCCAATAGCTGACTCATTTTTTTTTGGTTTGGGTTAATAGGTACAGGGTTTGATAACTATGAAGCCAAGCACAACACATACATACTTCTCTACAATGATTTAACTCTTTTTTTTTATTCAAGCAAATCTGTAACACCAATATTTATAATTTTAATTGAGCAGTGAAAAACAGTGAAAACGGATGAATAAATAGGACGCTGAAACAAAAACAATTATTTTAACTGAAGAAATATGAATATAAAGAGATAAAGAAATTACCTGTATTAAGTATACATGATGAAAATAAGCCATCGATAAAAAAAGTTCTCGCAATTTTTTATCGGTCATGTTTTTATTAATTAACAATTTGAAACAAAATGAGCAAAAAACATCAATAAGACATCGAACATTTTTTTGGCGTAGAATACCGGATAAATATTGAAAAAATTCTAGAATCTTCGGAAGTATTTTTCGTTGGCGGTATTATGTGCTAGTATGGCGGATCCTAGCACACCTTTTACATTTTTCGCATTTTGCGACCATAACGAGACACATTCGTTAAATACATAATATGTATATAGAAAGAAAGCTAAGAAAATTTTCTACAAGATGACGTTATGGTTTGTTTGATCAACAGTTTGTAGATATTATAGGTGGTTATGTGTGCTAGGATGCTGGATTGTAGCGCACCTCTTACATTTTTGCATTTTGCGACCATAACGAGCCACATTCGTTATATACATAGGTATATAGAAAAAAAGCCAAGAAAATTACCTACAAGAGGATGTTATTGTTTGCTGGCGTAACAGTTCGCTTGTAGATGTTATAGGTGGTTATGTGTGCTGGAATGCTGGATTGTAGCGTACTTATTATATTTTTCGAATTTCGCGACCATAACGAGACACATTCGTTAAATACATATCTATATAGAAAGAAAGCTAAGAAAATTTTCTACAAGATGACGTTATGGTTTGTTCAACAGTTCGCTTGTAGATGTTATAGGTGGTTATATGTGCTAGGATGCAGGATTGTAGCGCACTCATTACATTTTTCGCATTTTGCGACCATAACGAGACACATTCGTTAAATACATATCCATATAGAAAGAAAGCTAAGAAAATGTTCTACAAGATGACGTTATGGTTTGTTTGATCAACAGTTCGCTTGTAGATGTTATAGGTGGTTATGTGTGCTGGAATGCTGGATTGTAGCGTACTTATTATATTTTTCGGATTTTGCGACCATAACCAGACACATTCGTTAAATACATATGTATATAGAAAGAAAGCTAAGAATATTTCCTACAAGAGGATGTTATTGTTTGCTGGCCTCACAGTTCGCTTGTAGGTGTTATAGGTGGTTATGTGTGCTAGGATGCCGGATTCGTGCGATAAAATTTTTGTTGCACGTTTAACTGTGTTTTATGGTTCACCGTGTATCCGAACATATTCAAATCATACATTTTCGGAATCAGCATAAAATTTTGAGTATATCGGTGATAATTTCGAGTGAATCTGATGACTTTTGATTTTTGGCCATTTTTAAGGTATGAACCCTTTGATGTTTTTTCGGCTGAAAATTCATTTTGTGCTGATCGAATTGAAAATCACAGCATATACTAATTTAGGCATGCTGAATCGATTGGCATTCGCAGAATTGCTCTATCTCGATTCGGTCGTCGGTTGAAAATGGTATCCAGAGGTTGTAGCTGCCGTTTTCCCGCCAAAATTTTTTCCAATTTTTTTCTATATTATATTCGCTAAATTCAATCTTTTTTCTATACGCTGACCGAATTTGGAATTTGGATTACTAGTCAAACATAGATTTGATAGGCGTTTTTACGAACGTGTGCACTTTGAGTTGGACCGATTTTTAAATTTATTATTTTTCATTTTTCGAATACTGTGCCATGTTAAATTGATGGCGTAGAATACGAAAAAACATTGAAAAAATTCTAGAATCTTCGGAAGTATTTTTCGTTGGCAGTTTTATGTGCTAGGATGCCGGATCCTAGCGCACCTTTTACATTTTTCGCATTTTGCGACAATAACGAGACACTTTCGTTTAATACATATGTATATAGAAAGAAAGCTAAGAAAATTTTCTATAAGATGGTGTTATCGTTCGCGTGCCTAACAGTTCGCTTGTACGTGTTATTCATAACATCCGGCAGACGAAAAAAAAAGCTCTGGTAACTGATAAATTGTATGTTCAGCCCCCACCAAACTGAAACCCTGGCTGCGCCACTGTCAGAACCATTGTTATATTATCAGGGTTGCCACCGGGTCCCTGCAATTTCAATGCAATTGTGGCCTTATCGACTATCGATGTACTCGAGATGCATTTTACGCTGCGGGCTGTTTCTGCACCAACAGATGCATCGTCCGGTCAGGGCTGAGCCGCTCTGCATCGTATCGTGAGAAAGTTTCCAAGGTCAAACGGATGTCATTGAAACTGGCTGGGTTTCTTCAGACTGGTTCTTCGGCTTGCTGCGCTGGCATGCTTTTTGTCTCGCGAGAGCTTTCGTCCTGTTAGCCAGCGAGTCATTTCCAAATTAAAAAAACAGTCATGATGGCCATACATAAAGGATCATTTAAAAAGTTGGCATAGTATGGGGAAAACTTTTAATTAAATGTAATTTATTTTGAATCTTGATTTGGGCGTCACTTTGCTTTCTGTCGAAAATTAAATTTTAATATTGTCGAGATTCAGTACTTAATTGAAAAATAATAGAAGCATGATAGAGCCAATGGTATTATAAAACAGTTTCAACGAAGTTATTTTTTTCAATAGGTATACCTACCTATCATAAATGTAGTTTTCAAAAACTGGCAAGACCTAAAAGTTAAAATAGAGCGTTCATTTTGATTTTAGTTCGAAAATATGAATAGTATTCATAAAATCTGTTGTGGAATCATCTGCGGCTGAAAGACAAACTTCCCCATTTCAACATGAAGAGCGTTCATATTTCAGACATATCGGTATAGAAACAACTTTTTTCTCTATTTTTTTTCAATTCCTATCTTACAAATAAGTCTATTTTAAGCTAATGTTTTGAAAAATTTACTTTTGACACGTCGCGACACATTCGAGTACGCCATTTTTCATCTTTTTTGAAGTAAACCTTAACGTCGAAGTTCAATTTCAATATAAATTATTACTACAATTTTTCCATGTGATGATAATTTTTGAAGGACACTAAAAATGAAATAAAATAATAATCGTGGGCGCAAGTCAGATCCTTGTGTTACTCTAGAATAATATATGATTGTTTCCGATGAGTCTCTCGACCGAAACTGAAATTTTATATATTGTACCCGTTTGATCCTATCCAATGCACTTAATTTGCTTAATGAGCCTCGACAAAATTAGGCCTTACTGCATGATGTTAAAATTCGTATACTTATTGAAAATAAAACACCTCTGTTATCGAATGAACAGTTACGCCATGACCGGTTTCAATGCTATTTTCGACGAAAACAAATACACAACTACTAATGAAAATCGAATATTTTCCGATTTTATTTTATGACCAGAAGATTGTCGTGAAAGTAAATACCCATGACCGTGACTCATTGCTAAGTACGTTTGTTGTCAAACATCTGCGCAATTTTTTTCAAGGTGATCGTTTATTTGAATAATTAGTGATAAGTGTGGAATTAATTATAATTGTTTTACCTCCTTGCATAATTGCCTTTTTTTTAACGATAACGTTGATATTTTTGCCAGACAATGCCGGGTATTTAAAGTTTTAGGTCATACGTTCACAACACAAAGAAGTTTATATAGAAAAATCACCAGTTCATCAGATTAATAAATACATCCATATGCAAATCTAGACTTCCTTCAATGGAATAAAATTAGTGTCTATACTAGGTTCAGAACAGAAGGCACACATTGAGGCGCCCCACGTTGGGTGCCAAATGAAATGGTGCGAATCATCCCTTGGGTTGATGACTCTTATTTGTTTCTTCTGCAGGGCTAGGATTTTTTGATGGAATGACGGTGAAAAAAGGAAAAAAAAGGTTGAACTACAACGATACTTCTCATAAACGATACAAGAAATTAAAGAGATATATAGGACACAGAATATATATGGGACACGTTTTTCATGTTCTGTTGGACATACCCCAACAGCCAGTCATGACAACTCTCTACCTGTCATTATGCCCTTTTCAGGATCACAGTTCATTTATGGGAGTTTGTTCAAAGAAGGCAGAAACACCAAACCTTGTATAGGTATGAATACTTCTGATATCCAGCCAATTATAGTTGACAGTTACTTTGATTACCTTTGAGTAGATTACTTTATCCAAGAATGTGTGCGCGTAATCATTTAAATTAATTCGTTATCTCGAAAATGTCGACAGAAATATTTTGTATCGCATAAGCAACGAAATTTTTGCGCGGGTTGCGTGAGTGGGCATCAACGATAATTCCTGGAAATTTTTCGGTTCAAACGCGCATTAACAATTATCGAACAATGAAACATCAAAGAAGCGTGTACATAGAGGTTGGCGTTTAAAACATTTTTCACATAGATAGATTCAGAGAAAATGTTGAACTTTTTCACTTGCTGAGCAATAAATGGGCTTTTACGAAGGCACAGAGAATCTAAGCCCGTTGTACCTTAGACAACCATCAACACTGGATATCAGTTAGTTTTGGGCTCCAAGTTATTATCATACCCCAACAATTCATCTCCCAGCATTACTTTTTCATCGATTCTGGATCTGCCTTCTTCTTACGTGAAAATCACTTCATGTTGCTTTGGCTGATTTAGAAGCTATGGTGTGCTTGTTGGAGGTTCATTTCTGGTCATCCAGATGGTATTGTCCACTTTTTTCTTGGGGCTTCAATCCTTTGCATTACTTGTTCCTTTTCATTACTTGCTTCCATTTTGCTTCTTGTTGTCCAAGATGTTAAGGCAAGTCTTTTTATCTAAAAAAACCTAGTGCAAAACCTGTTCACATTGGTAGTGTGTACATTCAACATTATCCTCTTTTGAATCCAGATTTGTGACGATATTTCCGAAGATGTAATTGCTATTGCTGCTAATATTGAACTTCATCTGAATTCGAAACGATAATTATCCTCTTTTTGCAATATTTAACAGGTGTATTTTCAGAAAACACTAGGAGAAACAAAGAAAGTCGATATCCTGCCGGAACATCTGACCTAAAGACAAGGTTGCAGGTAGTAAAAAACTATAGAGCAGAAGGTACAGGTGTCAGACAGCATTCTGCCGTTGCTTCAACGTTATTATTATTTATTTCGTTACTATAAACGAACAGCTGATCCTTAAAGGAAGTGAAACATCTGTCCTGGGGCATGGGAATTCTTTCATAGGAAAGAAGAAAAAATTTAACCTACATATTTCATATACCTACTAGACGTTTGTTTCATAGGGGTAAAAAAAATCTCGTTTATCCTTCCTATACGGGGGTTGGCGGCAAATTTGAGACAGCTGTTTGTTGCTCTCGGATGTGTTTGATATAGCTCCAAGAAAACAAAAAAAAAACATGAGAACTTCACTTAAAAATTATCCGGGTTTCTATTTTAATGCTCATTTTTTTTTGCTGACGACTTATTGGTGATTCATGTCTTCATAAGATATTTTGCTCACAATTTTGTTATTATTATTCTTCCTAATTCTGTTATTTTCACATAGCCCATTAAATCTACTCTTTACCTAGAAATGCCAGATAAAAAGCTGATCTTTGATACAGTTGTTCTCTGGACACTTTGAGCCAAAGTTAATCAAAAGTTCTGGCAATGATTTGATAACATCGTTCGTTTATAATAAATAATTTCATAATTACATTATTTGAATAAATATTTGCATTCGTTTTGGGAGATTTTCTGAAAGTTAATAACTATTTGAAATTCACCAAACTGCCATAAGAATGATATTTCGACAGCTACGTAAAATTAAATTCTTTAAAAAATAGTGTTTCCCAAAAAAGCGGCTTCCCTAAACGTCTAACATAGAATCGACCATGAGTCGCACTGTAAGTATATCAGACTACTTGTTCATGCTTATAGGTACTTATTCGCAATCAAAAACACCCTCACTCGAACCCCGTACAGTTGTTTGTACACAAACCGAGACGCCGTAAAAGAACCGAAACGGAACCCAACGTCCCCGTACACCTCTCGGGACCCCCGTAGTTTCATTGAACCCGAAGCAGGCAGAAAGAAACCTTGGGTCAAACAAACAAACACGAAAGAAAAATAACGACCGTCGTAAATAAACGTATAGAATTCCTCCGCTAATGGCTACTACGAAACACACCTTAAAAAAAAGAACGCCGAAGTATCACACAACGGTACACACGGCGAAAGGGGGCCAAGTCGGAGTGTGCAGGCAAGCAGGTAATTCAAAAAACGTTACCATAATCTTGGAAAGAAACCGACCCAACCAGTCGCGGTCGTAGTAACGTTGCGACACCGTTAACCTCGTCTCAAGAACTCGAGAACTTGAGGATTCGAACAGTTATCTTCGAGAAATGCGAGACAGCGTTGAATGTCTAAACGTAACTAACGACTATTATTTACATACATACATACATTTGAATCTAAAAATTGGACGAATGCAAAACTATGGAAATTCCCAAATACTGGTTCGATTACAAAATATTGATGGACATTCTAACATGTCCCAATACTTTGAAAGTTCTCTAAAATATTCACACATATTCACATATCCACACACACCACAGTTTCAACATCAAACTATAATTTGTTGCACTCTGATGTTGTTACAAAATGAAATCAAAACATGAATAGGACGAAGAGAACCGGAGGAATGGCCGGCTAGGTCACCTGATCTTGTTCCTAATGATTTTTTCCTCAGGAAGCATTCACAATCTTCATTTCAAAAACTCTGTAAAAGTGGGCACTGTTATATATGGACGGTGTACCCTGTATAATTTCAGTCCTTAAGAAATTTCAATTCGCATATCAAAATTTTATTTCATTAAGTAACATTTCGGAGCAAAATAATTCTCAACTCTTCAACGTGATGAACACTTGAAACCGATCTTGTTTTTCGTTCAAGCCAGACGAACTTATCATGGGTATTTTCTTGCCTGAATTATGAATGAATATATGGACTTCGGGTATTGTTACCATATCTTGACAAATAGCGAAATTGTGAAAATCCGGCGCCCCACGTGGGGCCCCCATATATTTTTTATTTTATTTTTTCCAGGGGAACGATGAAACTCGAACGTGCGTGATTGTGAAACGCCGGCAACAGTGGCCGTGAAAGCCGCCGCGAGTGACGTAGCGGCCGAACACAAGCAGGTTCCGAGGCTCATACTATTAAAATAACCAGTCGAGCGAGTCGAGTAGTTTCGAAACCGGTCCCATTTTATAGTCGGCGAAGTATTTGGCATGACAGACTTTTACGTCACACGGCGTTCACCTCGCAGCGAACGCGGCTGATTCCAGCCATATAATCTAGTGAAAGCTCGCCGATTGCCAAATTATGTTTTCTTAAATTGTATAACCGTTGCTCTCAGTCATTAACTTCTAATTTATTGTGAAATCTGTTCATTCACCTCTAGGTCGCCCATTCGATTCGGCTTTGGCGCGGTCGATTTACCGATGGAATGGAATTCATCAAAGTAACGGGTATTTAAGATATTCGTAACGGTGGATGGAATCGAATCTTAAACGAGCTGTACTGAAACACAATTAAAAATTTCTTCAAAAACTGATGCTCATAAACGTATGGTCAGAATATCAATGCCAGTTCAACAGAACATCAATAGGGAACTCTCTTGCTAAACTGGGGTTTAGCTTCTTTCTCATTTTGGCGTCATCGAAGACTTCTTCGACTTCTTCTTCTTAGATAGAAACAACACGACATTCTCAACTAATATCATATGGCTAATGAGGGGTCCTAGAAACCAACCCATTGTCATTATTTCCGACAGTCAAGTGGCATAAAGGGCCCTGCGATCCATCACACAGGTTTTCTTCCAAACTATTTTGGATTACCCACAAAGACCTCAGCGACGTAGAATCACAGGACAAGGTGAAACTGGGCTAGGTACAAGGTCACAGGAGAATCCAGGGGAATGAAAGCCCTAGCAAGAGCAGCAAAAAACTCTCATCGGACCGGAACCAGCCTGTGGAATCCCATTTGGGGGGGATTTATTGAGCTGGAGACAAAGAAATGGGTTAAGAACCATCATCAAACTTCCTCGGAGAATGCATCAGGCAATACCAACGAAGATGATGATGGCGACAGCCGACCAGCTACCAAGACAACTTCTCGAACTGAGTCGGATCTCTCTTGGGAAGGTAGTAGGACTGCTAACAGGACACTCTATAATCTGAGAAAACACCTAAACATACTGGGGAAACACCAAGACTTCACACTACGCAGGTTCTGTGATGAGGAGGAAGAAAAAGTCTTCCACAAAGTGTGTTTTGAATAATTTAAAGCTTCTCGGCCAGTCTTTCATTCGTAGTTACTTTCTGTATTAAGGCATTACTTGAAAATGTTGGACAACGTGAACGACAACGAAAACTTATTTCATGTTAATTTTGAGTGAATTCCATACTACTAATTGTTATTCCTCGAAAGAGTTGGTCGACTACCCTTATGGACAAACAGTTGAAAAAATCTTCTCATTAAACTGAGAAATCCTTAGTTTAGCTGTAAAGTCTGCTGTATTGAAACCATAATCTCACCCTTTCAATACTTGAGTCTTCGAGTGGCAGATGCCGATGCAGATATTATTAATCCACTTTGTCTGCAATAATTAAAAGTGAAACCAACTCTGAGACAAGTAAATGATTGTACAAAAACGTCAGGAAAATCATTCGAGGGCATTTTTTTCAGACATCAATTTGTTTTTCAGCCAGTTCAATCACCACGTCGATTAAGCCAATCAGTAAAAGGAAGAAGGAAATCACATCCAAGGTAACACTACAGAAGGTGAACGATTAAACGTGCTAAGGTAATAAATCCATTCGCATTCAAATCATTGAACCGTTTCCAAGGACCACAAAACAATTGAAGACTGCGAACTGGAACATTCACAAGTTTCCTTCATACTCGTAGCTTTAAAACAGTTTTGTCCCGTAAGGTCTTGAAACTACGAGGCTTCAGTGGAAAATCAAATCTTTCCAGTAAACGGTGGTACGATAGCAAATATCATTATCTGAATGTCCAGTCGATCTGACAGTTTTGTTTTGACAGCTTTTAACAATGAATAAAGCAAAAATTCTTATTATAATGGAAAAAATCGATCAGACGAGAAGTTGAAAAAGTATTACCGGGACCCTGCTTCTTCTTATTTTATAAAAAGGGCACCAGGAACAAAAAAATCTATATACTGTCAGATAGCCAAGAAGCACTGAAAGCTCTGATATCATACACTTGTGAATCTAAGCTGCCTTAGGACTGCAAGCAATCCATCGGACAACTGACAGCAAACAACCAGGTTAATTTGATTGAATTGAGATGAGATTGAATTGTAACATACCTTGAGAGATAACTTTGAAGCAGACTGCTTTGCCAAAGCAGGAGCTAACATACAATTTACGGGCCTAGACACCTTCTATGGACTCTCCAAAGCCCACTCAAAAGAAAAGTTTCGACGCTAGGTAACCTTTGAAATGAAATCTCACTGGAATTGGGTGCCAGGGCAAAGACAAGCAAAAATGCTAGTGAGCCTATCGCCAAGGATAACAAAACGAGAAATCACAGGATGTTACAGCTTAGCCAATCCATAGATTGTTGTAAAGTTAGAGTAAAAATGCCCATTTCGTATCAACCTGTATAATTTAATTAAAATTCCAAGCATGTGTGTATTCCTTATGAATTTACCAACAATATACCAACACATCAAATATGGCTTAAAATAACAGTTACTAATGAGCAAACTTCATCAATATTTTGAGTGCTCCGTTCATTTCTCCGTCGAGTGTAGACAAAATTTCACTTTCCCCTTCTTCTAGAGAAAAGATATAATAGATCCTTGAGGATACTCGTAAAAAATCTTGACAGGTTTCGATCCAGGGGTGGAACTCTGTATACTGTGGAATTCTATTGTCGACTTATGTCTCTGTCTGCCCCATGAATTCAACCTATTTGCCTTTTCACTTATGCAGCCGAAAAAAGAACTCCATCGTACACACAGTTCCACTGCAGGCATAACTTTTTCAGGTCGAGTTGCAATGAACTAATCAGGAAGTCACCTACATTTTTCTCGAAACATAACATTCGACCCTCGAGCCGACGACCGTTGCTATGCGCGTGTATCTAAAAATAGGAATCAGGAACAAATAAAATATGATACCGATAAGTGTTATCTAGGCAAAGCAAAACAAATATATGCCATGGGTGATGATATATTAAAAACAGGAGATACCGTTATCAGTTTCAGTTAACAAATATATCGATTGACATGTTTACAACGAGGCGTGATGCGGAATTTGAGTCACAAGGACCTTCCAGGATGAAGGTTTGATGAGAGAAGCATTTTGGACTAGAAACAATTTTGTGGAAGGGCCAACAACAAAATATTATTCAAAACATTTGGAAATCCCACTTCAAGGTGACAATTGTTGTTAAAAAAAAAATATTTTTTCCGTTAACCAGCTGTCGCCCCCTTACCAACGGCAGTCGAAACTTGCGAGCCAAGGAATAACGAGGTCTAACCTTTTAAGGTGCGATTCCCAGCACTTTGTCGGGCCATCAGATAAAAATCTCTAGTCGCAAGGAATTGAACCTAGTGGACCAGCAGTCAATGGCTTTGAACGCGACAGTCTCAACCACTGAGCTACCTGTCCCAGAGGTAGACCGGAGCAGATTGCGGATACGGCGGATCAATGCGCCAAGATTGTACTTAGCTATCATTTCGTGAACCAATGGTGGGTACGTAAGCCAGATTTCTCTAGCAATGTTTGAAGGGACACCGTTCGCAGCCGTACTTACGACTGCTACCCATGTTGGCCAACGTTTGATGGATAACCGTCCGTGCCACTTGGACACTACCATGTTGACTGGGCGTGGACTCCGTAGCTTTTTACCAGTCGCAAGCCCCACCGACTGGAATCCCAGTAGCCCGGAGCGTAGACTCCCGGCTCGCCTCGCGACTGGAATCACCTGGAGCACACAGCTCACAGATCAGATGAGTGAAAAATATAAAGGCGTGCAAGCCCGCATTTCCCGGATTCAGCCTCTTGCAATCTACAGTCACTGTGCCAATCACAGGCTAAAGTTGGCTATCAGTAAAGCTTGCTCTGTTGCTAGCATCAGAAATGCAAGATTCAAAACTTCGAAAGAAGAGATGCGGAAAAATCATGATCTTCGGCCAGGAAAACATGGTTTGAAAAAGCTGCGTGACACAAGATGGATATAAAGACAAGAAGTGGACAATCCTTCACTCCCTTGTGTTCTAGAAGGTATTGCATGCAATCTATCCTTACATCAGGGTTCTTAATTAGTGAAGTAGTGTTAGCCGAGGTTCTTGGAATGACCTTAGCTCACAAATTTCAAGCAGAATACATGCATGTGCTCAAAGCTAAGTTGCATGGAGAAGCTACTATATCCAGTATGCAAGAAAAACGACACACCTTCAAGGAACTATACATATAATTAGTCAGCTGAGATGGTGAAAGAAATGGGCACGGTGATCTGACGGCCCGACAAAAAAAAACGATCCAATATACAAGCGATGAAATCAAATCTCACTAAAATAGAGTGCCAGCAGAAAGTCTAGTGAGTATATCGCCAAGGAAATCTAATCTAAGGTGAGCCTCCTCTCAAAAAAAGACTGAGTTCGCCTCTGAATATACTTCCTGTGTTATTATAAATGCCTTATACGCTACTACTTAGAAATGGGATATGAAAAGCAGTTGTAATAGGTAATGGTCTTGCAAAATCAATCTAATTGCAGTAATTATAAACCATTGCACAACTTTACTAATATACAAAATTTCTAATTAGTAATTATAACGATTATGACATGACCTACCAGAATAACAAACAACCCTTACCAGCTTAGGTAACAAACCGATCAACAAGCCTAATTATATCCCAAATCAAGGACTGCACGCAAGCATTACCAAACAATCCTAATTATAACCACTCTCCCCATTTAGAAACTGTTTATCAATTCGTTTGAAACCGGCGATTGTAATTTTAGACACAATAGGAAGATCGAAATTGCCACAAGTGAAAAATTACACTAAATTGCCACTTACATCTACATACACTGATTATGACAATGAGCGAACCTTAGACATTTAGAGTACAGTTCGTGACGTCGCTGAATTCTAGACACGTAACGATGACGCGCTATCATTGTGTGTGTATTTTGTTTTGTTTAACATATATATTTCTCTTCGGTTAGTTGAATAACTTCGTATGGTATGCCTACATCCGGTAGAAGCTGATAGCAGGCCGCGTGTTGAGTACTTTCCATTCCACGTTACTGATAACGATACAACGACGCCATTTGCATTATTAACATTTTTCTTAATGATATCTATGTTTCAATTTTTGAAATTTCAACGTTCTTACAATTGCGAAACGTTCTTGTCATTCAGTTTTTGCTTCGGAAAAGGTAGAGGAAATCACGAAAATATTGAGGTGAAAAATAACAGTCTGAAAATGATATCTGATATATATAAACGAGGAAAATTCTTGTATATTTATATAATATATACTAACCATTTTCTCAAATAAAATTTGACGACGCCTCTAGTTTTGTGATGTTTTCTAATGGGTGTGACTGGATTTTCACGAGAAATATTTTTTTTCAATAGAAATATAGCATAAGTGAAATAAATATTTTGAATAGTCATCTGCAGAGTGTACCCAAAAGGCATAGTCTGGCGGACAGAGGACGGCTATCATTATTATTTACCTAGTCATAATCAGATACATCTAGCGCATGTCGGCTGACAAAGCAGCAATTTTCCATTCTGCTTTAGTAATATCGAGATGGAAACTTTTCGAAAAAACACATTAAGGATTGACCTTAAATACGGTCAATGAATTAACCCACAAATTAAAATAGTCGTGAATAATTGACTTCTACATCTGCAAATATATGGCTTACCTGTAATATTCAACTGAAAAATTAAATTTCTAAATTTGGAAAACAGATCACAATGGTTTTCCATCAGGAAGATTGTGCTTTCAAGAGTTGCTCCGAAATTACTTCAATCAAAGGGCAATAAATTGAATATTTGAACTAGTTAAACTGAAAATGGTGTTTGAATCTCTAATACTCACATAAACTATGACTTTTATTGAGTTGTGCATCAGATAGTATGGGGTTGTATAAAACCTCAGTAACAATACTATTGAATCTACCAATAATCTTTAAGGAATTTCAAAAAATATGGAACGATTTAATGTATCCATTTGGTTTCAATAGCTCAATACATAATTTTAACCACTGAGGTCTTGCAAAATCCCGCTGAATAGTATTTTTGTATCCTTCAAACAATCGTACCCATATCTTGGTTGATGTAATTTCCACCGAAAGAAAGATCCGAACAAAAAGATACGTATCAAATAATTTAAAAAACACAACTACATTCGTATAATTCGTATATAGGTACAGAAATGGTGTCGATTTTTTATTATTTTGCTTTTTTGAAGTTCTCTCTCTCTCTCTTAAAATAACCTAAAATCAGTGTTTCTCATTCAGAAGCCATTGAAAATTCAATATTGATATAGGTATGTATAATCAAATGTATACATACAATACATGTTTAGAAGAACAAAATACCAATCTGAACCAATCGGTTTTGAAAATACTCAGATTAACGCGATAGGTACGTTTCTGAGAATTCTCAAAATTTGATTGAATAAAATTTAATATTCTGAAATTGATCGATACTCCTCTACTTCAAATTTTTGAAAGTTTTAAAGTTTTATATTAGTAGTGAACTTATTGTCTCAATAAAAAAAGTCTAGGTCTACACAACTTAATAATATAAAACGAACCCCGTTCATGAGAATAAAAGCTAGTTTTTTTTATTTTTGTCTTTAACTCTGCAGGTTTCTTGGCTATAATTATTTCTACTTCATAAAAAAATATTTTCCAATAATTTGAACCCAGATTAGCCTTCTGTATCTACGTGTAGTTTTTGTGCGTTTCTAAAAGAACTATCATATGTTTCAAAGTCTCAGCAGCATATTGTAATTGTTACAAATTAAAAGCTACTAAACTGCTTATTGAAAATTTCAGTTAAACACTAAACATAAACACTAAACATAAAAGCGTAGAAAAAAGCTTAACACTCAGTAAAAGTGTGAAAGCCCAGTAAAAAATAATGGTGGAGAAAGGTAAATAGGTACATAAAGGTTAGAATAAAATAAAACTACCCCTCTCATATTTGGAAGCCTTATTACATGCCGACCATAAAGTCAGTTGTTATGGTCAGAGTGGACTAATAAAACTACCCCTCACAATTATTTGGGATGCCCTATTCAGTTCTTAAAAGGTCGGGAAATGTGGTTAAAGGTGGCTAAAAAAGTAACACCTGGAATAAGGGTACATTGGAGTTACGATGATGGAGTTTCCTTTTTTTAACCCGATAATTACTGTTGTATAAAGAATAGAGAACAATTTGATCTATTTACTTTTTGGTATTTTACTTTTGAATTTTTTTGAAAATACCGTGAAACATATACAGAGCCTGTCATTGAGTTGATATATATGAATTTTTTCATGTCACCCTTTATCGATTCACGAACTAAAATTATTTTGTTTTTATGATGAAATTAGGTACTGAATTACGAAGAATATAAATATTGTTCTTTCTTCATGAGAATTCAGAAAGGAGTAGATAATGTTATATAAAAAAAAATATATTTTGAAAAATAGAGGTAGGTTAGTTTTGGCCCATTTCCACACATTTGTAATATACCACTTATAGATTTTGTTACTCTGGCAATCTAACTTACTGACTGTTCTATTAGGTAGAATTTCTAAATTTATATTAACGAATATTTTAACAAGAAGTTCGTTTTTGAATTTAGTATGGTGCAGCTTATTAGGTATCAATTTACTTATATAACTGCAACTAAATGTTGTTCTTGAACAATTGTTGATCTAAGACAAACAAACGAGTTTTTGGTCAATTCTTCATTTTGAATTTGTTCATTGATTTTAGAGTACATTGAGTCTATCGAGTCTTTTGAGTCATTAGAATTGAAATTAGGCTCTTTCAATCACAATCTTGAATTTTTCAGTCAACTTCTTTCCAGATCTTAAGTCTTCGAGTCATTGAGATTTGGTTTTGAGTTTTTTCAATCACAATCTTGAGTCTTTAAGCAAATGGAATTTGATTTAGTCTTTTCATTAAAAAATTTAAAGTCTTGGAGTCATTGAGATTCGGTTTTGAGTCTTTCAATAAATACTTAGTAGGTATTTGGCTTTTAGTCGTTTCATTTCCAATTTTAAGTCTTTGAGTCACTTGGATTTGATTATGAGTCCTTTCAGTTTCCAAATATTCGCCTCAGTCTTTCATCAGCTTGAGCCTTTCACTCTTCGGCTTGAGTCTTTCATTTGATACTTTCAATCTTTAAGTATTTTTTAAATCTTTAGTCTTTCAATCGAGTATTGTTACTAAGCGTTACCGATCACGCTAAGGCTTAATAACAGTCCTACATAAACCCAAATACTAAAAGTCTCAAAGAGAAGTGAAAGACTTAAACAAAAGGTTTAAATATTCTTAACCCGAAACTGAAATCCATGACCTGAAGACTCGAATGAAAAACTCATGATTTGAAAAAGATACAAAGACTGAAAGTTTCAAATTAAAGACTCAAGCTAAAGAATTAAAAACTTGAGCCGATAACTGAAAGATTGAGGCATAGATTTAGAACAGAAAATTGACGACTCCAAATATTTAGTTATAACTTACTGATTGTAATTTAATTTTCCTCAATAATTTTTAGGATATTTACATCCCAGGTACCAAATCAACGCATTCATTTTCATTTTGAGTCACTGGACTGGTAATAGACTTTCAATCACGATCTTGAGTCTTTCATAGGTAATAGAATTTGACATTCAGTATTTTCATTCCAAATCCAAACCCTAAATTTGATTTTGAGTCTTTTCAGTTACAATCTTTAATCTTTCAGTCAATAATTTGGCTTCAAATTATTTCATTCCTAATTTCTTTAAGTCACTTGAATTGAATCCTTAAATCTTCGCCTCGGTCTTCCAGTCATTGGCTTAAGTCTTTCAGTCTTAGGCTTGAGTCTTTGAGATTTGAAAATTTCAGTCTGAGTCTTTTTAAATCTTGAGTCTTTATCGATTTCAGTCTTTGAGTCTTATGTTGGAATCTTTATTTATTATGCCAGAGTTTTTCAGTAATTAAATCTTCCGAGTCTTTCAGTACAGATAAACCAACCTAGACGAAAACATGAAAACGTGATGAGCACTCGTAAACGGATTATAGTCCGTAAATATCCAGTGATAAGGTACTCAACATGAACAGAAAACATGAAAATGTTCAGCTAGATTGGTTTCACTGTACTTGGGTTTGTTTCAATTCATGAGTTATTTCCAAAAGATTTTTCCATAATTTGTGTGCATGTTAGACTGTTACTAAGCATTTCCTATCACGCTAAGGCTTAGTAACAGTATGCGCACAAATTGCGGCAAAATTTACTGAAAATAACTCGTGAATTGAAACAAACCCAAGTACTAAAACAAAGAGAAGTGAGAGACTCAGGCATAAGACTTATAGATTCAAACACAAGACCCAAAACTGAATTCATTACTTGAAGACTAGAATGAAAGACACAAGATTTAAAAAAAAAAATTAAAGATTGAAAGTTTCAAATCGAAGATTCAAGCCGAAGACTGAAAGACTTAAGCTGATTATTGAAAGAATGAGGCGAAGATTTTTAAAGACTAAACATTGTCTCAAATGACTCCAAATTTTTATTTGTACAATATTCAAAATAGATTTTTCCCCTCGATTGTTACTTAATGTTTTTTCATATTTTTGGGATAGGTACCTTCCAGGTATCAAATGAAAGCAGTTATTGTTTTTATCGACAAGAAAACTGTAGTGAATCGGATGCGACTGTGCTTGGGATCTTGAAACGTTTCGTCATCCCTATCACGAAAACGTCTTCCGGAGACTTGAGAAACAACAACCAACCAAAGCAAATAACACGGATATGGGTACGAAAGCCAGAGAACGTCGGTTTCAAAAAACTCCTAAAAACTAGCATACCATTCGGTTTGAACGCAGCGCCGGCGTCGAAAGACGTCGTCCTGATGGGATGCTTCTCCTGCTTGAAAGTCCTCTCCGTGGAAATGACGAAAGGCTGCGCCAAAGACACGGCGGGCAAGGACTCGCCCCTGGTCAAGGGGGGCCTAACCGAGTTGCCGTGCTCTTCCACCGACATCATCCTCTTGGCTCCGGCAACATCTCCATTGGAGTGATGGTGAGCGTGATGATCGTCCTCGTCCGTTGCGGATAAACCGCGCTTAATACCCTGTTGGGACATGGTGCTGGGTCTGCCGTTGCTAGGGTGGTGGTGGGCAGGCAGCTGGTGATGGGTCATGTGAGTCGCACTTGTCAGCCTCACGGCTGTACGCGCGACTATTTCGTGCTCAGGGGTAGCTTCCAGCTGCGGTCGCGACATAGCAGAGCTGCCCCTTGGGGGCGGCGGCGCGGTCTGGTACTCTGCAAGCATTCCGGAGCGCGAGTGGTGCATTCCATAGTTGGTAGCGTGATGGGCGGCTGACTGCTGTTGCCTGCTCGACGTGGCCGCCACCACCTCGCCGTTCTGGTGCTCGTGCGGGGCGGCGCGATGCGTTTTGGCAGCGTGGCTCGACCGCTGCTGCTCCTGGAAGCCGTGGGCGCGCTTCATCTGTCGGGCCGTCTCCAGGACGATCTCTATTCTGTCCGCCCCCTCGTAATTGACGCATCCCCTGCATACGGCCTCCGAGAAGTCGTGCACCATCGCCCAAGGCATCCTTGGTAGGTCGCAAAGGTAGCACTGTTGCCGCTTGGCCTGCTGGATCTGCATAACAGACATTTTCTTAACAACGACGGTCTCTCACTGTTCTGAACTAAAAAAAGTCGACACACTATAACGCGATTGGTTGTCTCTCACTACTACGCCATGCTACGCGCTTAGCTACGATACGGACCGAACACTTCTCCAGCGAGGCGCTTTACTAACTGAGTTCTCGAATTATGCGCGGGCCCCTTCACTAGCGCTGGCGGTCGGGCGGGCGGGGGAGGGGGGGACGAGGGTCTGGCTCGGTAATCGTTATATCGGTGACGTCACCGCGCGTCCGAGACCAATGGCAGCGGGCGCTACGTCACTGCTTGCGCGCGCTGCAGCGGACGGATGCCGGCGGCTCGGGTAGATGCGACAGCGTTGCCAAGTGCGAAAATAAATCCTCGTTTGTGAGGATTTTTCCAATGAGTACGGAATTTTCTGCGAGAAATTTCTCATCATTTGAATTGATATTCAATAACATCTTTGATATTCAAGGGTACCCTTTAGTCCACATGTTTGTATCACTTCAGCGTTATTATTGTTATTGTTGTTAAAATTGTTATTTCCATCAACCGGCAGCCCCCTTACGAGCAACTCTCAGAAGTCCTCGAGATTGTGCGAGCCAGGGAAGAGGCAGCCCTCACTTTTTAACGTGTGATACCATGTACGAGGCCGGTGACGGCGCGGTGATTCGAACCCGCGTACCTTGGCTTAGCAAGCGGGAACACTACCTGCGCGCACAAATATTACACTATAGTTCATTTCAAGAATAACGTAGAGTGAATTCCTATGTAATATGCCTAGGTATTTATGAGAATTTACACTGCGTTATTCTTGAACTTTTTCAATGAGAATTTATTCTCAGACAATAAAGCATATCTATCTTCGAATATAAAAATTATTATATTTTTTGAAAGAAAGAACAAAAGGGGGTTGCTGAATAGTCTTACTCGGACACCTAAAGCCAAAGTAACTAAGAAAATGAGAAAAATAAATATTGATTTGACTTTTGACGGATTTTGAGGATATTGAGTATTCTTGATACACGAGGTTAACTATATCAAGTATACACAATGAGAACATAACATTGTAAGGGTTTCTTCAGGACAAGTGAGGATATTTTGGGTTGGTAGTGAAGGATTTCATGAAGTTTCGGTTGGCAACACTGGATGCGAGTCTTCCACCCAGCTTGAACTAGAATGCGTATAATGTACTCATACACGGCGGGAACTAAAAATTGGTCCGACGTTGGCCGGATGATCGAATCTTGGGTTTTACGTCGTCCATTGTCCTTTGTTTACGTCGCCTTTGAGTTTTTCGAAGAATGGAAAGACTGAAATATTAGTAAAGGCAACGAGTTTATGAAGAATTGGAAAGTTAAAGACAGACTCATTATATAAGAGTTTTATATATACATTTCTGCGACTTATTTTATTTGTATTATGAACGCCTTGCTACCATACTTTGCAAATCTATTACAATTTGTATTATACCAACTACTACTAGCTCTACCATCTATCTTGATTCCATCTATTGCCAAAGTCATCGAAAAAATTGTCAAGAACGTCTGTTAGAATTTTCGAACTTGTTCAAAATAATTGGTGAACATCACTTTGGTTTTCAGCGAACAAATTACGAATGTTGCAATATTCTCATTTTTCTAAGAGATCTATTCTATTTTAACGTGCTGATTCCGAATCTTTGAACGAAAATGTCAAAAACTCATCAGAAATATTTTTGGCGCCAAAAAAACCATTTGAAAACTGATTCAGAGCTGACCAACTCGAGAACGGTTATAGATAGACGAATTCTGAGAACGCCAATCGATTCAGAATGGTCGAATTAGTATATATGTGGATTTCGAGTAAATCAAGAAAAATTAAAAATTACTCATAAAAGTTGTAAGGGGTGTTCACCCCTAAAAATCATGAAAAATACTAAGTCGTCACATCGACTTGAAATTTGCACTGAATACGTGAAATTTCATGCTCATTCCGAAAATGTATGATTTTTATGTGCTCGAATATAAGATTCATCCGGAAAAAGGTGTTTAAGGTAGAAAATCCAATTTTCTGAGATTTTTATTTTTCAATTTTTGAATTTCAAATTTTTGTCCTCAACCGTATTTTATCGTGCTGATTCCGAATCTTTGAACGAAAATGTCAAATACTCATCAGAAATATTTTTGGCGCCAAAAAAACCATTTGAAAACTGATTCAGAGCTGACCAACTCGAGAACGGTTATAGATAGACGAATTCTGCGAACGCCAATCGATTCAGAATTGTCGAATTAGTATATGTGTGGATTTCGAGTAAATCGAAAAAATTAAAAATTACTCATAAAAGTTGTAAGTCACCCCTAAAAATCATGAAAAATACTAAGTCGTCACATCGACTTGAAATTTGCACTGAATACGTGAAATTTCATGCTCATTCCGAAAATGTATGATTTTTATGTGCTCGAATATAAGATTCATCCGGAAAAAGGTGTTTAAGGTAGAAAATCCAATTTTCTGAGATTTTTATTTTTCATTTTTTGAATTTCAAATTTTTGTCCTCAACCGTATTTTAACGTGCTGATTCCGAATCTTTGAACGAAAATGTCAAATACTCATCAGAAATATTTTTGGCGCCAAAAAAACCATTTGAAAACTGATTCAGAGCTGACCAACTCGAGAACGGTTATAGATAGACGAATTCTGAGAACGCCAATCGATTCAGAATGGTCGAATTAGTATATATGTGGATTTCGAGTAAATCAAGAAAAATTAAAAATTACTCATAAAAGTTGTAAGGGGTGTTCACCCCTAAAAATCATGAAAAATACTAAGTCGTCACATCGACTTGAAATTTGCACTGAATACGTGAAATTTCATGCTCATTCCGAAAATGTATGATTTTTATGTGCTCGAATATAAGATTCATCCGGAAAAAGGTGTTTAAGGTAGAAAATCCAATTTTCTGAGATTTTTATTTTTCATTTTTTGAATTTCAAATTTTTGTCCTCAACCGTATTTTAACGTGCTGATTCCGAATCTTTGAACGAAAATGTCAAATACTCATCAGAAATATTTTTGGCGCCAAAAAAACCATTTGAAAACTGATTCAGAGCTGACCAACTCGAGAACGGTTATAGATAGACGAATTCTGAGAACGCCAATCGATTCAGAATGGTCGAATTAGTATATATGTGGATTTCGAGTAAATCAAGAAAAATTAAAAATTACTCATAAAAGTTGTAAGGGGTGTTCACCCCTAAAAATCATGAAAAATACTAAGTCGTCACATCGACTTGAAATTTGCACTGAATACGTGAAATTTCATGCTCATTCCGAAAATGTATGATTTTTATGTGCTCGAATATAAGATTCATCCGGAAAAAGGTGTTTAAGGTAGAAAATCCAATTTTCTGACATTTTTATTTTTCATTTTTTGAATTTTAAATTTTTGTCCTCAACCGTATTTTAACGTGCTGATTCCGAATCTTTGAACGAAAATGTCAAAAACTCATCAGAAATATTTTTGGCGCCAAAAAAACCATTTGAAAACTGATTCAGAGCTGACCAAGTCGAGAACGGTTATAGATAGACGAATTCTGCGAACGCCAATCGATTCAGAATTGTCGAATTAGTATATGTATGGATTTCGAGTAAATCGAAAAAATTAAAAGTTACTCATAAAAGTTGTAAGGGGTTCACCCATAAAAATCATGAAAAATACTAAGTCGTCACATCGACTTGAAATTTGCACTGAATACGTGAAATTTCATGCTCATTCCGAAAATGTATGATTTTTATGTGCTCGAATATAAGATTCAGCCGGAAAAAGGTGTTTAAGGTAGAAAATCCAATTTTCTGAGATTTTTATTTTTCAATTTTTGAATTTCAAATTTTTGTCCTCAACCGTATTTTATCGTGCTGATTCCGAATCTTTGAACGAAAATGTCAAATACTCATCAGAAATATTTTTGGCGCCAAAAAAACCATTTGAAAACTGATTCAGAGCTGACCAACTCGAGAACGGTTATAGATAGACGAATTCTGCGAACGCCAATCGATTCAGAATTGTCGAATTAGTATATGTGTGGATTTCGAGTAAATCGAAAAAATTAAAAATTACTCATAAAAGTTGTAAGTCACCCCTAAAAATCATGAAAAATACTAAGTCGTCACATCGACTTGAAATTTGCACTGAATACGTGAAATTTCATGCTCATTCCGAAAATGTATGATTTTTATGTGCTCGAATATAAGATTCATCCGGAAAAAGGTGTTTAAGGTAGAAAATCCAATTTTCTGGGATTTTTATTTTTCATTTTTTGAATTTCAAATTTTTGTCCTCAACCGTATTTTAACGTGCTGATTCCGAATCTTTGAACGAAAATGTCAAATACTCATCAGATATATTTTTGGCGCCAAAAAAACCATTTGAAAACTGATTCAGAGCTGACCAACTCGAGAACGGTTATAGATAGACGAATTCTGCGAACGCCAATCGATTCAGAATTGTCGAATTAGTATATGTGTGGATTTCGAGTAAATCGAAAAAATTAAAAATTACTCATAAAAGTTGTAAGGGGTTCACCCATAAAAATCATGAAAAATACTAAGTCGTCACATCGACTTGAAATTTGCACTGAATACGTGAAATTTCATGCTCATTCCGAAAATGTATGATTTTTATGTGCTCGAATATAAGATTCATCCGGAAAAAGGTGTTTAAGGTAGAAAATCCAATTTTCTGAGATTTTTATTTTTCATTTTTTGAATTTCAAATTTTTGTCCTCAACCGTATTTTAACGTGCTGATTCCGAATCTTTGAACGAAAATGTCAAATACTCATCAGATATATTTTTGGCGCCAAAAAAACCATTTGAAAACTGATTCAGAGCTGACCAACTCGAGAACGGTTATAGATAGACGAATTCTGCGAACGCCAATCGATTCAGAATTGTCGAATTAGTATATGTGTGGATTTCGAGTAAATCGAAAAAATTAAAAGTTACTCATAAAAGTTGTAAGGGGTTCACCCATAAAAATCATGAAAAATACTAAGTCGTCACATCGACTTGAAATTTGCACTGAATACGTGAAATTTCATGCTCATTCCGAAAATGTATGATTTTTATGTGCTCGAATATAAGATTCATCCGGAAAAAGGTGTTTAAGGTAGAAAATCCAATTTTCTGAGATTTTTATTTTTCATTTTTTGAATTTCAAATTTTTGTCCTCAACCGTATTTTAACGTGCTGATTCCGAATCTTTGAACGAAAATGTCAAATACTCATCAGAAATATTTTTGGCGCCAAAAAAACCATTTGAAAACTGATTCAGAGCTGACCAACTCGAGAACGGTTATAGATAGACGAATTCTGAGAACGCCAATCGATTCAGAATGGTCGAATTAGTATATATGTGGATTTCGAGTAAATCAAGAAAAATTAAAAATTACTCATAAAAGTTGTAAGGGGTGTTCACCCCTAAAAATCATGAAAAATACTAAGTCGTCACATCGACTTGAAATTTGCACTGAATACGTGAAATTTCATGCTCATTCCGAAAATGTATGATTTTTATGTGCTCGAATATAAGATTCATCCGGAAAAAGGTGTTTAAGGTAGAAAATCCAATTTTCTGAGATTTTTATTTTTAATTTTTTTAATT
Organism: Chrysolina haemoptera; assembly: GCA_958298965.1. Lineage (NCBI taxonomy): Eukaryota > Metazoa > Arthropoda > Insecta > Coleoptera > Chrysomelidae > Chrysolina > Chrysolina haemoptera. The sequence continues at coordinate 2,548,110 of OY282597.1, read as the reverse complement.
TCAAATTTTTGTCCTCAACCGTATTTTAACGTGCTGATTCCGAATCTTTGAACGAAAATGTCAAATACTCATCAGAAATATTTTTGGCGCCAAAAAAACCATTTGAAAACTGATTCAGAGCTGACCAACTCGAGAACGGTTATAGATAGACGAATTCTGCGAACGCCAATCGATTCAGAATTGTCGAATTAGTATATGTGTGGATTTCGAGTAAATCGAAAAAATTAAAAGTTACTCATAAAAGTTGTAAGGGGTTCACCCATAAAAATCATGAAAAATACTAAGTCGTCACATCGACTTGAAATTTGCACTGAATACGTGAAATTTCATGCTCATTCCGAAAATGTATGATTTTTATGTGCTCGAATATAAGATTCATCCGGAAAAAGGTGTTTAAGGTAGAAAATCCAATTTTCTGAGATTTTTATTTTTCATTTTTTGAATTTCAAATTTTTGTCCTCAACCGTATTTTAACGTGCTGATTCCGAATCTTTGAACGAAAATGTCAAATACTCATCAGAAATATTTTTGGCGCCAAAAAAACCATTTGAAAACTGATTCAGAGCTGACCAACTCGAGAACGGTTATAGATAGACGAATTCTGCGAACGCCAATCGAATCAGAATTGTCGAATTAGTATATGTGTGGATTTCGAGTAAATCGAAAAAATTAAAAATTACTCATAAAAGTTGTAAGGGGTTCACCCCTAAAAATCATGAAAAATACTAAGTCGTCACATCGACTTGAAATTTGCACTGAATACGTGAAATTTCATGCTCATTCCGAAAATGTATGATTTTTATGTGCTCGAATATAAGATTCATCCGGAAAAAGGTGTTTAAGGTAGAAAATCCAATTTTCTGAGATTTTTTATTTTTCATTTTTTGAAATTCAAATTTTTGTCCTCAAACGTATTTTAACGTGCTGATTCCGAATCTTTGAACGAAAATGTCAAATACTCATCAGAAATATTTTTGGCGCCAAAAAAACCATTTGAAAACTGATACAGAGCTGACCAACTCGAGAACGGTTATAGATAGACGAATTCTGAGATCGCCAATCGATTCAGAATGGTCGAATTATTATATATGTGGATTTCGAGTAAATCAAGAAAAATTAAAAATTACTCATAAAAGTTGTAAGTCACCCCTAAAAATCATGAAAAATACTAAGTCGTCACATCGACTTGAAATTTGCACTGTATACGTGAAATTTCATGCTCATTCCGAAAATGTATGATTTTTATGTGCTCGAATATAAGATTCAGCCGGAAAAAGGTGTTTAAGGTAGAAAATCCAATTTTCTGAGATTTTTTATTTTTCATTTTTTGAATTTCAAATTTTTGTCCTCAAACGTATTTTAACGTGCTGATTCCGAATCTTTGAACGAAAATGTCAAAAACTCATCAGAAATATTTTTGGCGCCAAAAGAACCATTTGAAAACTGATTCAGAGCTGACCAACTCAAGAACGGTTATAGATAGACGAATTCTGCGAACGCCAATCGAGTCAGAATAGTCGAATTAGTATATGTGTGGATTTCGAGTAAATCGAAAAAATTAAAAATTACTCATAAAAGTTGTAAGGGGTTCACCCATAAAAATCATGAAAAATACTAAGTCGTCACATCGACTTGAAATTTGCACTGAATACGTGAAATTTCATGCTCATTCCGAAAATGTATGATTTTTATGTGCTCGAATATAAGATTCATCCGGAAAAAGGTGTTTAAGGTAGAAAATCCAATTTTCTGAGATTTTTATTTTTAATTTTTTTAATTTCAAATTTTTGTCCTCAACCGTATTTTAACGTGCTGATTCCGAATCTTTGAACGAAAATGTCAAATACTCATCAGAAATATTTTTGGCGCCAAAAAAACCATTTGAAAACTGATTCAGAGCTGACCAACTCGAGAACGGTTATAGATAGACGAATTCTGCGAACGCCAATCGAATCAGAATTGTCGAATTAGTATATGTGTGGATTTCGAGTAAATCGAAAAAATTAAAAATTACTCATAAAAGTTGTAAGGGGTTCACCCCTAAAAATCATGAAAAATACTTAGTCGTCACATCGACTTGAAATTTGCACTGTATACGTGAAATTTCATTCTCATTTCGAAAATGTATGATTTTTATGTGCTCGAATATAAGATTCAGCCGGAAAAAGGTGTTTAAGGTAGAAAATCCAATTTTCTGAGATTTTTGTTTTTCATTTTTTGAATTTTAAATTTTTGTCCTCAACCGTATTTTAACGTGCTGATTCCGAATCTTTGAACGAAAATGTCAAAAACTCATCAGAAATATTTTTGGCGCCAAAAAAAACAGTTGAAAACTGATTCAGAGCTGACCAACTCGAGAACGGTTATAGATAGACGAATTCTGCGAACGCCAATCGATTCAGAATTGTCGAATTAGTATATGTGTGGATTTCGAGTAAATCGAAAAAATTAAAAATTACTCATAAAAGTTGTAAGGGGTTCACCCCTAAAAATCATGAAAAGTACTAAGTCGTCACATCGACTTGAAATTCGCACTGAATACGTGAAATTTCATGCTCATTCCGAAAATGTATGATTTTTATGTGCTCGAATATAAGATTCATCCGGAAAAAGGTGTTAAAGGTAGAAAATCCAATTTTCTGAGATTTTTATTTTTCATTTTTTGAATTTCAAATTTTTGTCCTCAACCGTATTTTAACGTGCTGATTCCGAATCTTTGAACGAAAATGTCAAATACTCATCAGAAATATTTTTGGCGCCAAAAAAAACCGTTTGAAAACTGATTCAGAGCTGACCAACTCGAGAACGGTTATAGATAGACGAATTCTGCGAACGCCAATCGATTCAGAATTGTCGAATTAGTATATGTGTGGATTTCGAGTAAATCGAAAAAATTAAAAATTACTCATAAAAGTTGTAAGGGGTTCACCCATAAAAATCATGAAAAATACTAAGTCGTCACATCGACTTGAAATTTGCACTGAATACGTGAAATTTCATGCTCATTCCGAAAATGTATGATTTTTATGTGCTCGAATATAAGATTCATCCGGAAAAAGGTGTTTAAGGTAGAAAATCCAATTTTCTGGGATTTTTATTTTTCATTTTTTGAATTTCAAATTTTTGTCCTCAACCGTATTTTAACGTGCTGATTCCGAATCTTTGAACGAAAATGTCAAATACTCATCAGATATATTTTTGGCGCCAAAAAAACCATTTGAAAACTGATTCAGAGCTGACCAACTCGAGAACGGTTATAGATAGACGAATTCTGCGAACGCCAATCGATTCAGAATTGTCGAATTAGTATATGTGTGGATTTCGAGTAAATCGAAAAAATTAAAAATTACTCATAAAAGTTGTAAGGGGTTCACCCATAAAAATCATGAAAAATACTAAGTCGTCACATCGACTTGAAATTTGCACTGAATACGTGAAATTTCATGCTCATTCCGAAAATGTATGATTTTTATGTGCTCGAATATAAGATTCATCCGGAAAAAGGTGTTTAAGGTAGAAAATCCAATTTTCTGAGATTTTTATTTTTCATTTTTTGAATTTCAAATTTTTGTCCTCAACCGTATTTTAACGTGCTGATTCCGAATCTTTGAACGAAAATGTCAAATACTCATCAGAAATATTTTTGGCGCCAAAAAAACCATTTGAAAACTGATTCAGAGCTGACCAACTCGAGAACGGTTATAGATAGACGAATTCTGAGAACGCCAATCGATTCAGAATGGTCGAATTAGTATATATGTGGATTTCGAGTAAATCAAGAAAAATTAAAAATTACTCATAAAAGTTGTAAGGGGTGTTCACCCCTAAAAATCATGAAAAATACTAAGTCGTCACATCGACTTGAAATTTGCACTGAATACGTGAAATTTCATGCTCATTCCGAAAATGTATGATTTTTATGTGCTCGAATATAAGATTCATCCGGAAAAAGGTGTTTAAGGTAGAAAATCCAATTTTCTGACATTTTTATTTTTCATTTTTTGAATTTTAAATTTTTGTCCTCAACCGTATTTTAACGTGCTGATTCCGAATCTTTGAACGAAAATGTCAAAAACTCATCAGAAATATTTTTGGCGCCAAAAAAACCATTTGAAAACTGATTCAGAGCTGACCAAGTCGAGAACGGTTATAGATAGACGAATTCTGCGAACGCCAATCGATTCAGAATTGTCGAATTAGTATATGTATGGATTTCGAGTAAATCGAAAAAATTAAAAGTTACTCATAAAAGTTGTAAGGGGTTCACCCATAAAAATCATGAAAAATACTAAGTCGTCACATCGACTTGAAATTTGCACTGAATACGTGAAATTTCATGCTCATTCCGAAAATGTATGATTTTTATGTGCTCGAATATAAGATTCAGCCGGAAAAAGGTGTTTAAGGTAGAAAATCCAATTTTCTGAGATTTTTATTTTTCAATTTTTGAATTTCAAATTTTTGTCCTCAACCGTATTTTATCGTGCTGATTCCGAATCTTTGAACGAAAATGTCAAATACTCATCAGAAATATTTTTGGCGCCAAAAAAACCATTTGAAAACTGATTCAGAGCTGACCAACTCGAGAACGGTTATAGATAGACGAATTCTGCGAACGCCAATCGATTCAGAATTGTCGAATTAGTATATGTGTGGATTTCGAGTAAATCGAAAAAATTAAAAATTACTCATAAAAGTTGTAAGTCACCCCTAAAAATCATGAAAAATACTAAGTCGTCACATCGACTTGAAATTTGCACTGAATACGTGAAATTTCATGCTCATTCCGAAAATGTATGATTTTTATGTGCTCGAATATAAGATTCATCCGGAAAAAGGTGTTTAAGGTAGAAAATCCAATTTTCTGAGATTTTTATTTTTCATTTTTTGAATTTCAAATTTTTGTCCTCAACCGTATTTTAACGTGCTGATTCCGAATCTTTGAACGAAAATGTCAAATACTCATCAGAAATATTTTTGGCGCCAAAAAAAACCGTTTGAAAACTGATTCAGAGCTGACCAACTCGAGAACGGTTATAGATAGACGAATTCTGCGAACGCCAATCGATTCAGAATTGTCGAATTAGTATATGTGTGGATTTCGAGTAAATCGAAAAAATTAAAAATTACTCATAAAAGTTGTAAGGGGTTCACCCATAAAAATCATGAAAAATACTAAGTCGTCACATCGACTTGAAATTTGCACTGAATACGTGAAATTTCATGCTCATTCCGAAAATGTATGATTTTTATGTGCTCGAATATAAGATTCATCCGGAAAAAGGTGTTTAAGGTAGAAAATCCAATTTTCTGAGATTTTTATTTTTCATTTTTTGAATTTCAAATTTTTGTCCTCAACCGTATTTTAACGTGCTGATTCCGAATCTTTGAACGAAAATGTCAAATACTCATCAGAAATATTTTTGGCGCCAAAAAAAACCGTTTGAAAACTGATTCAGAGCTGACCAACTCGAGAACGGTTATAGATAGACGAATTCTGCGAACGCCAATCGATTCAGAATTGTCGAATTAGTATATGTGTGGATTTCGAGTAAATCGAAAAAATTAAAAATTACTCATAAAAGTTGTAAGGGGTTCACCCATAAAAATCATGAAAAATACTAAGTCGTCACATCGACTTGAAATTTGCACTGAATACGTGAAATTTCATGCTCATTCCGAAAATGTATGATTTTTATGTGCTCGAATATAAGATTCATCCGGAAAAAGGTGTTTAAGGTAGAAAATCCAATTTTCTGAGATTTTTATTTTTCATTTTTTGAATTTCAAATTTTTGTCCTCAACCGTATTTTAACGTGCTGATTCCGAATCTTTGAACGAAAATGTCAAATACTCATCAGATATATTTTTGGCGCCAAAAAAACCATTTGAAAACTGATTCAGAGCTGACCAACTCGAGAACGGTTATAGATAGACGAATTCTGCGAACGCCAATCGATTCAGAATTGTCGAATTAGTATATGTGTGGATTTCGAGTAAATCGAAAAAATTAAAAGTTACTCATAAAAGTTGTAAGGGGTTCACCCATAAAAATCATGAAAAATACTAAGTCGTCACATCGACTTGAAATTTGCACTGAATACGTGAAATTTCATGCTCATTCCGAAAATGTATGATTTTTATGTGCTCGAATATAAGATTCATCCGGAAAAAGGTGTTTAAGGTAGAAAATCCAATTTTCTGAGATTTTTATTTTTCATTTTTTGAATTTCAAATTTTTGTCCTCAACCGTATTTTAACGTGCTGATTCCGAATCTTTGAACGAAAATGTCAAATACTCATCAGAAATATTTTTGGCGCCAAAAAAACCATTTGAAAACTGATTCAGAGCTGACCAACTCGAGAACGGTTATAGATAGACGAATTCTGAGAACGCCAATCGATTCAGAATGGTCGAATTAGTATATATGTGGATTTCGAGTAAATCAAGAAAAATTAAAAATTACTCATAAAAGTTGTAAGGGGTGTTCACCCCTAAAAATCATGAAAAATACTAAGTCGTCACATCGACTTGAAATTTGCACTGAATACGTGAAATTTCATGCTCATTCCGAAAATGTATGATTTTTATGTGCTCGAATATAAGATTCATCCGGAAAAAGGTGTTTAAGGTAGAAAATCCAATTTTCTGACATTTTTATTTTTCATTTTTTGAATTTTAAATTTTTGTCCTCAACCGTATTTTAACGTGCTGATTCCGAATCTTTGAACGAAAATGTCAAAAACTCATCAGAAATATTTTTGGCGCCAAAAAAACCATTTGAAAACTGATTCAGAGCTGACCAAGTCGAGAACGGTTATAGATAGACGAATTCTGCGAACGCCAATCGATTCAGAATTGTCGAATTAGTATATGTATGGATTTCGAGTAAATCGAAAAAATTAAAAGTTACTCATAAAAGTTGTAAGGGGTTCACCCATAAAAATCATGAAAAATACTAAGTCGTCACATCGACTTGAAATTTGCACTGAATACGTGAAATTTCATGCTCATTCCGAAAATGTATGATTTTTATGTGCTCGAATATAAGATTCATCCGGAAAAAGGTGTTTAAGGTAGAAAATCCAATTTTCTGAGATTTTTATTTTTCATTTTTTGAATTTCAAATTTTTGTCCTCAACCGTATTTTAACGTGCTGATTCCGAATTTTTGAACGAAAATGTCAAAAACTCATCAGAAATATTTTTGGCGCCAAAAAAACCATTTGAAAACTGATTCAGAGCTGACCAACTCGAGAACGGTTATAGATAGACGAATTCTGCGAACGCCAATCGAATCAGAATTGTCGAATTAGTATATATGTGGATTTCGAGTAAATCGAAAAAATTAAAAATTACTCATAAAAGTTGTAAGGGGTTCACCCCTAAAAATCATGAAAAATACTAAGTCGTCACATCGACTTGAAATTTGCACTGAATACGTGAAATTTCATGCTCATTCCGAAAATGTATGATTTTTATGTGCTCGAATATAAGATTCATCCGGAAAAAGGTGTTTAAGGTAGAAAATCCAATTTTCTGAGATTTTTATTTTTCATTTTTTGAATTTCAAATTTTTGTCCTCAACCGTATTTTAACGTGCTGATTCCGAATCTTTGAACGAAAATGTCAAATACTCATCAGAAATATTTTTGGCGCCAAAAAAACCATTTGAAAACTGATTCAGAGCTGACCAACTCGAGAACGGTTATAGATAGACGAATTCTGCGAACGCCAATCGAATCAGAATTGTCGAATTAGTATATGTGTGGATTTCGAGTAAATCGAAAAAATTAAAAATTACTCATAAAAGTTGTAAGGGGTTCACCCCTAAAAATCATGAAAAATACTAAGTCGTCACATCGACTTGAAATTTGCACTGAATACGTGAAATTTCATGCTCATTCCGAAAATGTATGATTTTTATGTGCTCGAATATAAGATTCATCCGGAAAAAGGTGTTTAAGGTAGAAAATCCAATTTTCTGAGATTTTTTATTTTTCATTTTTTGAAATTCAAATTTTTGTCCTCAAACGTATTTTAACGTGCTGATTCCGAATCTTTGAACGAAAATGTCAAATACTCATCAGAAATATTTTTGGCGCCAAAAAAACCATTTGAAAACTGATACAGAGCTGACCAACTCGAGAACGGTTATAGATAGACGAATTCTGAGATCGCCAATCGATTCAGAATGGTCGAATTATTATATATGTGGATTTCGAGTAAATCAAGAAAAATTAAAAATTACTCATAAAAGTTGTAAGTCACCCCTAAAAATCATGAAAAATACTAAGTCGTCACATCGACTTGAAATTTGCACTGTATACGTGAAATTTCATGCTCATTCCGAAAATGTATGATTTTTATGTGCTCGAATATAAGATTCAGCCGGAAAAAGGTGTTTAAGGTAGAAAATCCAATTTTCTGAGATTTTTTATTTTTCATTTTTTGAATTTCAAATTTTTGTCCTCAAACGTATTTTAACGTGCTGATTCCGAATCTTTGAACGAAAATGTCAAAAACTCATCAGAAATATTTTTGGCGCCAAAAGAACCATTTGAAAACTGATTCAGAGCTGACCAACTCAAGAACGGTTATAGATAGACGAATTCTGCGAACGCCAATCGAGTCAGAATAGTCGAATTAGTATATGTGTGGATTTCGAGTAAATCGAAAAAATTAAAAATTACTCATAAAAGTTGTAAGGGGTTCACCCATAAAAATCATGAAAAATACTAAGTCGTCACATCGACTTGAAATTTGCACTGAATACGTGAAATTTCATGCTCATTCCGAAAATGTATGATTTTTATGTGCTCGAATATAAGATTCATCCGGAAAAAGGTGTTTAAGGTAGAAAATCCAATTTTCTGAGATTTTTATTTTTAATTTTTTTAATTTCAAATTTTTGTCCTCAACCGTATTTTAACGTGCTGATTCCGAATCTTTGAACGAAAATGTCAAATACTCATCAGAAATATTTTTGGCGCCAAAAAAACCATTTGAAAACTGATTCAGAGCTGACCAACTCGAGAACGGTTATAGATAGACGAATTCTGCGAACGCCAATCGAATCAGAATTGTCGAATTAGTATATGTGTGGATTTCGAGTAAATCGAAAAAATTAAAAATTACTCATAAAAGTTGTAAGGGGTTCACCCCTAAAAATCATGAAAAATACTTAGTCGTCACATCGACTTGAAATTTGCACTGTATACGTGAAATTTCATTCTCATTTCGAAAATGTATGATTTTTATGTGCTCGAATATAAGATTCAGCCGGAAAAAGGTGTTTAAGGTAGAAAATCCAATTTTCTGAGATTTTTGTTTTTCATTTTTTGAATTTTAAATTTTTGTCCTCAACCGTATTTTAACGTGCTGATTCCGAATCTTTGAACGAAAATGTCAAAAACTCATCAGAAATATTTTTGGCGCCAAAAAAAACAGTTGAAAACTGATTCAGAGCTGACCAACTCGAGAACGGTTATAGATAGACGAATTCTGCGAACGCCAATCGATTCAGAATTGTCGAATTAGTATATGTGTGGATTTCGAGTAAATCGAAAAAATTAAAAATTACTCATAAAAGTTGTAAGGGGTTCACCCCTAAAAATCATGAAAAGTACTAAGTCGTCACATCGACTTGAAATTCGCACTGAATACGTGAAATTTCATGCTCATTCCGAAAATGTATGATTTTTATGTGCTCGAATATAAGATTCATCCGGAAAAAGGTGTTAAAGGTAGAAAATCCAATTTTCTGAGATTTTTATTTTTCATTTTTTGAATTTCAAATTTTTGTCCTCAACCGTATTTTAACGTGCTGATTCCGAATCTTTGAACGAAAATGTCAAATACTCATCAGAAATATTTTTGGCGCCAAAAAAACCATTTGAAAACTGATTCAGAGCTGACCAACTCGAGAACGGTTATAGATAGACGAATTCTGCGAACGCCAATCGATTCAGAATTGTCGAATTAGTATATGTGTGGATTTCGAGTAAATCGAAAAAATTAAAAATTACTCATAAAAGTTGTAAGGGGTTCACCCATAAAAATCATGAAAAATACTTAGTCGTCACATCGACTTGAAATTTGCACTGTATACGTGAAATTTCATTCTCATTTCGAAAATGTATGATTTTTATGTGCTCGAATATAAGATTCAGCCGGAAAAAGGTGTTTAAGGTAGAAAATCCAATTTTCTGAGATTTTTTATTTTTCATTTTTTGAATTTCAAATTTTTGTCCTCAAACGTATTTTAACGTGCTGATTCCGAATCTTTGAACGAAAATGTCAAAAACTCATCAGAAATATTTTTGGCGCCAAAAGAACCATTTGAAAACTGATTCAGAGCTGACCAACTCAAGAACGGTTATAGATAGACGAATTCTGCGAACGCCAATCGATTCAGAATTGTCGAATTAGTATATGTGTGGATTTCGAGTAAATCGAAAAAATTAAAAATTACTCATAAAAGTTGTAAGGGGTTCACCCATAAAAATCATGAAAAATACTAAGTCGTCACATCGACTTGAAATTTGGACTGAATACGTGAAATTTCATGCTCATTCCGAAAATGTATGATTTTTATGTTCTCGAATATAAGATTCAGCCGGAAAAAGGTGTTTAAGGTAGAAAATCCAATTTTCGGAGATTTTTATTTTTCATTTTTTGAATTTCAAATTTTTGTCCTCAACCGTATTTTAACGTGCTGATTCCGAATCTTTGAACGAAAATGTCAAATACTCATCAGAAATATTTTTGGCGCCAAAAAAACCATTTGAAAACTGATTCAGAGCTGACCAACTCGAGAACGGTTATAGATAGACGAATTCTGCGAACGCCAATCGATTCAGAATTGTCGAATTAGTATATGTGTGGATTTCGAGTAAATCGAAAAAATTAAAAATTACTCATAAAAGTTGTAAGGGGTTCACCCATAAAAATCATGAAAAATACTAAGTCGTCACATCGACTTGAAATTTGGACTGAATACGTGAAATTTCATGCTCATTCCGAAAATGTATGATTTTTATGTTCTCGAATATAAGATTCAGCCGGAAAAAGGTGTTTAAGGTAGAAAATCCAATTTTCGGAGATTTTTATTTTTCATTTTTTGAATTTCAAATTTTTGTCCTCAACCGTATTTTAACGTGCTGATTCCGAATCTTTGAACGAAAATGTCAAAAACTCATCAGAGATATATTTGGCGCCAAAAAAAACATTTGAAAACTGATACAGAGCTGACCAAGTCGAGAACGGTTATAGATAGACGAATTCTGAGAACGCCAATCGATTCAGAATGGTCGAATTAGTATATATGTGGATTTCGAGTAAATCAAGAAAAATTAAAAATTACTCATAAAAGTTGTAAGTCACCCCTAAAAATCATGAAAAATACTAAGTCGTCACATCGACTTGAAATTTGCACTGAATACGTGAAATTTCATGCTCATTCCGAAAATGTATGATTTTTATGTGCTCGAATATAAGATTCATCCGGAAAAAGGTGTTTAAGGTAGAAAATCCAATTTTCTGAGATTTTTATTTTTCATTTTTTGAATTTCAAATTTTAGTCCTCAACGGTATTTTAACGTGCTGATTCCGAATCTTTGAACGAAAATGTCAAATACTCATCAGAAATATTTTTGGCGCCAAAAAAAACAGTTGAAAACTGATTCAGAGCTGACCAACTCGAGAACGGTTATAGATAGACGAATTCTGCGAACGCCAATCGATTCAGAATTGTCGAATTAGTATATGTGTGGATTTCGAGTAAATCGAAAAAATTAAAAATTACTCATAAAAGTTGTAAGGGGTTCACCCATAAAAATCATGAAAAATACTAAGTCGTCACATCGACTTGAAATTTGGACTGAATACGTGAAATTTCATGCTCATTCCGAAAATGTATGATTTTTATGTTCTCGAATATAAGATTCAGCCGGAAAAAGGTGTTTAAGGTAGAAAATCCAATTTTCGGAGATTTTTATTTTTCATTTTTTGAATTTCAAATTTTTGTCCTTAACCGTATTTTAACGTGCTGATTCCGAATCTTTGAACGAAAATGTCAAAAACTCATCAGAGATATATTTGGCGCCAAAAAAAACATTTGAAAACTGATACAGAGCTGACCAACTCGAGAACGGTTATAGATAGACGAATTCTGAGAACGCCAATCGATTCAGAATGGTCGAATTAGTATATATGTGGATTTCGAGTAAATCAAGAAAATTTAAAAATTACTCATAAAAGTTGTAAGGGGTGGTTCACCCCTAAAAATCATGAAAAATACTTAGTCGTCACATCGACTTGAAATTTGCACTGTATACGTGAAATTTCATGCTCATTCCGAAAATGTATGATTTTTATGTGCTCGAATATAAGATTCAGCCGGAAAAAGGTGTTTAAGGTAGAAAATCCAATTTTCTGAGATTTTTATTTTTCATTTTTTGAATTTAAAATTTTTGTCCTCAAACGTATTTTAACGTGCTGATTCCGAATCTTTGAACGAAAATGTCAAAAACTCATCAGAGATATATTTGGCGCCAAAAAAAACATTTGAAAACTGATACAGAGCTGACCAACTCGAGAACGGTTATAGATAGACGAATTCTGAGAACGCCAATCGATTCAGAATGGTCGAATTAGTATATTTCGAGTAAATCGAAAAAATTAAAAATTACTCATAAAAGTTGTAAGGGGTTCACCCATAAAAATCATGAAAAATACTAAGTCGTCACATCGACTTGAAATTTGGACTGAATACGTGAAATTTCATGCTCATTCCGAAAATGTATGATTTTTATGTTCTCGAATATAAGATTCAGCCGGAAAAAGGTGTTTAAGGTAGAAAATCCAATTTTCGGAGATTTTTATTTTTCATTTTTTGAATTTCAAATTTTTGTCCTCAACCGTATTTTAACGTGCTGATTCCGAATCTTTGAACGAAAATGTCAAAAACTCATCAGAGATATATTTGGCGCCAAAAAAAACATTTGAAAACTGATACAGAGCTGACCAACTCGAGAACGGTTATAGATAGACGAATTCTGAGAACGCCAATCGATTCAGAATGGTCGAATTAGTAAATATGTGGATTTCGAGTAAATCAAGAAAATTTAAAAATTACTCATAAAAGTTGTAAGGGGTTCACCCCTAAAAATCATGAAAAATACTAAGTCGTCACATCGACTTGAAATTTGCACTGTATACGTGAAATTTCATGCTCATTCCGAAAATGTATGATTTTTATGTGCTCGAATATAAGATTCAGCCGGAAAAAGGTGTTTAAGGTAGAAAATCCAATTTTCTGAGATTTTTTATTTTTCATTTTTTGAATTTCAAATTTTTGTCCTCAAACGTATTTTAACGTGCTGATTCCGAATCTTTGAACGAAAATGTCAAAAACTCATCAGAAATATTTTTGGCGCCAAAAAAACCATTTGAAAACTGATTCAGAGCTGACCAAGTCGAGAACGGTTATAGATAGACGAATTCTGCGAACGCCAATGGATTCAGAATTGTCGAATTAGTATATATGTGGATTTCGAGTAAATCGAAAAAATTAAAAATTACTCATAAAAGTTGTAAGGGGTTCACCCCTAAAAATCATGAAAAATACTAAGTCGTCACATCGACTTGAAATTTGCACTGTATACGTGAAATTTCATTCTCATTTCGAAAATGTATGATTTTTATGTGCTCGAATATAAGATTCAGCCGGAAAAAGGTGTTTAAGGTAGAAAATCCAATTTTCTGAGATTTTTATTTTTCATTTTTTGAATTTCAAATTTTTGTCCTCAACCGTATTTTAACGTGCTGATTCCGAATCTTTGAACGAAAATGTCAAAAACTCATCAGAAATATTTTTGGCGCCAAAAAAACCATTTGAAAACTGATTCAGAGCTGACCAACTCGAGAACGGTTATAGATAGACGAATTCTGCGAACGCCAATCGAGTCAGAATGGTCGAATTAGTATATATGTGGATTTCGAGTAAATCAAGAAAAGTTAAAAATAACTCATAAAAGTTGTAAGGGGTTCACCCCTAAAAATCATGAAAAATACTTAGTCGTCACATCGACTTGAAATTTGCACTGTATACGTGAAATTTCATTCTCATTTCGAAAATGTATGATTTTTATGTGCTCGAATATAAGATTCAGCCGGAAAAAGGTGTTTAAGGTAGAAAATCCAATTTTCTGAGATTTTTTATTTTTCATTTTTTGAATTTCAAATTTTTGTCCTCAAACGTATTTTAACGTGCTGATTCCGAATCTTTGAACGAAAATGTCAAAAACTCATCAGAAATATTTTTGGCGCCAAAAAAACCATTTGAAAACTGATTCAGAGCTGACCAACTCGAGAACGGTTATAGATAGACGAATTCTGAGAACGCCAATCGATTCAGAATGGTCGAATTAGTAAATATGTGGATTTCGAGTAAATCAAGAAAATTTAAAAATTACTCATAAAAGTTGTAAGGGGTTCACCCCTAAAAATCATGAAAAATACTTAGTCGTCACATCGACTTGAAATTTGCACTGTATACGTGAAATTTCATTCTCATTTCGAAAATGTATGATTTTTATGTGCTCGAATATAAGATTCAGCCGGAAAAAGGTGTTTAAGGTAGAAAATCCAATTTTCTGAGATTTTTTATTTTTCATTTTTTGAATTTCAAATTTTTGTCCTCAACCGTATTTTAACGTGCTGATTCCGAATCTTTGAACGAAAATGTCAAAAACTCATCAGAAATATTTTTGGCGCCAAAAAAACCATTTGAAAACTGATTCAGAGCTGACCAACTCGAGAACGGTTATAGATAGACGAATTCTGAGAACGCCAATCGATTCAGAATGGTCGAATTAGTAAATATGTGGATTTCGAGTAAATCAAGAAAATTTAAAAATTACTCATAAAAGTTGTAAGGGGTTCACCCCTAAAAATCATGAAAAATACTTAGTCGTCACATCGACTTGAAATTTGCACTGTATACGTGAAATTTCATTCTCATTTCGAAAATGTATGATTTTTATGTGCTCGAATATAAGATTCAGCCGGAAAAAGGTGTTTAAGGTAGAAAATCCAATTTTCTGAGATTTTTTATTTTTCATTTTTTGAATTTCAAATTTTTGTCCTCAACCGTATTTTAACGTGCTGATTCCGAATCTTTGAACGAAAATGTCAAAAACTCATCAGAAATATTTTTGGCGCCAAAAAAACCATTTGAAAACTGATTCAGAGCTGACCAACTCGAGAACGGTTATAGATAGACGAATTCTGAGAACGCCAATCGATTCAGAATGGTCGAATTAGTAAATATGTGGATTTCGAGTAAATCAAGAAAATTTAAAAATTACTCATAAAAGTTGTAAGGGGTTCACCCCTAAAAATCATGAAAAATACTAAGTCGTCACATCGACTTGAAATTTGCACTGTATACGTGAAATTTCATGCTCATTCCGAAAATGTATGATTTTTATGTGCTCGAATATAAGATTCAGCCGGAAAAAGGTGTTTAAGGTAGAAAATCCAATTTTCTGAGATTTTTTATTTTTCATTTTTTGAATTTCAAATTTTTGTCCTCAAACGTATTTTAACGTGCTGATTCCGAATCTTTGAACGAAAATGTCAAAAACTCATCAGAAATATTTTTGGCGCCAAAAAAACCATTTGAAAACTGATTCAGAGCTGACCAAGTCGAGAACGGTTATAGATAGACGAATTCTGCGAACGCCAATGGATTCAGAATTGTCGAATTAGTATATATGTGGATTTCGAGTAAATCGAAAAAATTAAAAATTACTCATAAAAGTTGTAAGGGGTTCACCCCTAAAAATCATGAAAAATACTAAGTCGTCACATCGACTTGAAATTTGCACTGTATACGTGAAATTTCATTCTCATTTCGAAAATGTATGATTTTTATGTGCTCGAATATAAGATTCAGCCGGAAAAAGGTGTTTAAGGTAGAAAATCCAATTTTCTGAGATTTTTATTTTTCATTTTTTGAATTTCAAATTTTTGTCCTCAACCGTATTTTAACGTGCTGATTCCGAATCTTTGAACGAAAATGTCAAAAACTCATCAGAAATATTTTTGGCGCCAAAAAAACCATTTGAAAACTGATTCAGAGCTGACCAACTCGAGAACGGTTATAGATAGACGAATTCTGCGAACGCCAATCGAGTCAGAATGGTCGAATTAGTATATATGTGGATTTCGAGTAAATCAAGAAAAGTTAAAAATAACTCATAAAAGTTGTAAGGGGTTCACCCCTAAAAATCATGAAAAATACTTAGTCGTCACATCGACTTGAAATTTGCACTGTATACGTGAAATTTCATTCTCATTTCGAAAATGTATGATTTTTATGTGCTCGAATATAAGATTCAGCCGGAAAAAGGTGTTTAAGGTAGAAAATCCAATTTTCTGAGATTTTTTAATTTTTGTCCTCAAACGTATTTTAACGTGCTGATTCCGAATCTTTGAACGAAAATGTCAAAAACTCATCAGAAATATTTTTGGCGCCAAAAGAACCATTTGAAAACTGATTCAGAGCTGACCAACTCAAGAACGGTTATAGATAGACGAATTCTGCGAACGCCAATCGAGTCAGAATGGTTGAATTAGTATATATGTGGATTTCGAGTAAATCAAGAAAAGTTAAAAATAACTCATAAAAGTTGTAAGGGGTTCACCCCTAAAAATCATGAAAAATACTTAGTCGTCACATCGACTTGAAATTTGCACTGTATACGTGAAATTTCATTCTCATTTCGAAAATGTATGATTTTTATGTGCTCGAATATAAGATTCAGCCGGAAAAAGGTGTTTAAGGTAGAAAATCCAATTTTCTGAGATTTTTTAATTTTTGTCCTCAAACGTATTTTAACGTGCTGATTCCGAATCTTTGAACGAAAATGTCAAAAACTCATCAGAAATATTTTTGGCGCCAAAAGAACCATTTGAAAACTGATTCAGAGCTGACCAACTCAAGAACGGTTATAGATAGACGAATTCTGCGAACGCCAATCGAGTCAGAATGGTTGAATTAGTATATATGTGGATTTCGAGTAAATCAAGAAAAGTTAAAAATAACTCATAAAAGTTGTAAGGGGTTCACCCCTAAAAATCATGAAAAATACTTAGTCGTCACATCGACTTGAAATTTGCACTGTATACGTGAAATTTCATTCTCATTTCGAAAATGTATGATTTTTATGTGCTCGAATATAAGATTCAGCCGGAAAAAGGTGTTTAAGGTAGAAAATCCAATTTTCTGAGATTTTTTAATTTTTGTCCTCAAACGTATTTTAACGTGCTGATTCCGAATCTTTGAACGAAAATGTCAAAAACTCATCAGAAATATTTTTGGCGCCAAAAGAACCATTTGAAAACTGATTCAGAGCTGACCAACTCAAGAACGGTTATAGATAGACGAATTCTGCGAACGCCAATCGAGTCAGAATGGTTGAATTAGTATATATGTGGATTTCGAGTAAATCAAGAAAAGTTAAAAATAACTCATAAAAGTTGTAAGGGGTTCACCCCTAAAAATCATGAAAAATACTTAGTCGTCACATCGACTTGAAATTTGCACTGTATACGTGAAATTTCATTCTCATTTCGAAAATGTATGATTTTTATGTGCTCGAATATAAGATTCAGCCGGAAAAAGGTGTTTAAGGTAGAAAATCCAATTTTCTGAGATTTTTTAATTTTTGTCCTCAAACGTATTTTAACGTGCTGATTCCGAATCTTTGAACGAAAATGTCAAAAACTCATCAGAAATATTTTTGGCGCCAAAAGAACCATTTGAAAACTGATTCAGAGCTGACCAACTCAAGAACGGTTATAGATAGACGAATTCTGCGAACGCCAATCGAGTCAGAATGGTTGAATTAGTATATATGTGGATTTCGAGTAAATCAAGAAAAGTTAAAAATAACTCATAAAAGTTGTAAGGGGTTCACCCCTAAAAATCATGAAAAATACTTAGTCGTCACATCGACTTGAAATTTGCACTGTATACGTGAAATTTCATTCTCATTTCGAAAATGTATGATTTTTATGTGCTCGAATATAAGATTCAGCCGGAAAAAGGTGTTTAAGGTAGAAAATCCAATTTTCTGAGATTTTTTAATTTTTGTCCTCAAACGTATTTTAACGTGCTGATTCCGAATCTTTGAACGAAAATGTCAAAAACTCATCAGAAATATTTTTGGCGCCAAAAGAACCATTTGAAAACTGATTCAGAGCTGACCAACTCAAGAACGGTTATAGATAGACGAATTCTGCGAACGCCAATCGAGTCAGAATGGTTGAATTAGTATATATGTGGATTTCGAGTAAATCAAGAAAAGTTAAAAATAACTCATAAAAGTTGTAAGTCACCCCTAAAAATCATGAAAAATACTTAGTCGTCACATCGACTTGAAATTTGCACTGTATACGTGAAATTTCATTCTCATTTCGAAAATGTATGATTTTTATGTGCTCGAATATAAGATTCAGCCGGAAAAAGGTGTTTAAGGTAGAAAATCCAATTTTCTGAGATTTTTTAATTTTTGTCCTCAAACGTATTTTAACGTGCTGATTCCGAATCTTTGAACGAAAATGTCAAAAACTCATCAGAAATATTTTTGGCGCCAAAAGAACCATTTGAAAACTGATTCAGAGCTGACCAACTCAAGAACGGTTATAGATAGACGAATTCTGCGAACGCCAATCGAGTCAGAATGGTTGAATTAGTATATATGTGGATTTCGAGTAAATCAAGAAAAGTTAAAAATAACTCATAAAAGTTGTAAGGGGTTCACCCCTAAAAATCATGAAAAATACTTAGTCGTCACATCGACTTGAAATTTGCACTGTATACGTGAAATTTCATTCTCATTTCGAAAATGTATGATTTTTATGTGCTCGAATATAAGATTCAGCCGGAAAAAGGTGTTTAAGGTAGAAAATCCAATTTTCTGAGATTTTTTAATTTTTGTCCTCAAACGTATTTTAACGTGCTGATTCCGAATCTTTGAACGAAAATGTCAAAAACTCATCAGAAATATTTTTGGCGCCAAAAGAACCATTTGAAAACTGATTCAGAGCTGACCAACTCAAGAACGGTTATAGATAGACGAATTCTGCGAACGCCAATCGAGTCAGAATGGTTGAATTAGTATATATGTGGATTTCGAGTAAATCAAGAAAAGTTAAAAATAACTCATAAAAGTTGTAAGTCACCCCTAAAAATCATGAAAAATACTTAGTCGTCACATCGACTTGAAATTTGCACTGTATACGTGAAATTTCGTTCTCATTTCGAAAATGTATGATTTTTATGTGCTCGAATATAAGATTCAGCCGGAAAAAGGTGTTTAAGGTAGAAAATCCAATTTTCTGAGATTTTTTATTTTTCATTTTTTGAATTTCAAATTTTTGTCCTCAAACGTATTTTAACGTGCTGATTCCGAATCTTTGAACGAAAATGTCAAAAACTCATCAGAAATATTTTTGGCGCCAAAAGAACCATTTGAAAACTGATTCAGAGCTGACCAACTCAAGAACGGTTATAGATAGACGAATTCTGCGAACGCCAATCGATTCAGAATGGCCAAATCAGTATATACCGAGTATTTAATGAAAAAAAATCGACGAAAAAAAGTCGAGTATATCATGATAGATAAATATTGTAGATGACACTCAAAACACCAATATTTATGCGAATCAACAGTAAGGGTAGTAGCTTCCCCCCCAAATATTTTAATTCCTTTATTGCGAGATATGAAAAACTACACGAGATCGGTAAAATAATCAGGCGTCACTACAACATAAATATTGTAGCTAACACTCAAACCTCCAAGATATATGGGAATCAACAGTAAGGGTGGTAGCTTCACCCCCCAATATTTTAATTCAGTTATTGCGGGATATAGAAAACTAGACGAGATCGGTAAAAAAATTGAGCGTCTCTACAACATAAATATTGTACCTAACACGTAAAGCACCAAGATTTATGCACATCAACAGTCATGGTAGTATCTTCACCCCCAAATATTCTAATTCCCTTTTTGCGAGATATGGAAAACTAGACGAGATCGGTAAAAATATTAAGCGTCACTACAACATAAATATTACTTACTTAACACTTAAACAAACAAAACTGAAAACGATTTCATAAAATTTCATAAAAAATTTTGATTGCGTCAAAACAAAATTCTTGCCATTTGTTGTTACATTATGTTCCAAATAACAACCCATTTTTTTGATTGCTCCAATTTCGGAAACGACCTGTATATACTTTTTAATTATGTTAAAAAAAGAGCAATTTGTTTCGTCGGTGAAGAACACCCATTCCTACCTACATTTCTTCAACTCTCACGATGTTCTCTGAACAAAAGATTTTCCTTGTCGTGGGAAGCAGAACTTAAAAAAAAAAAAATAAATAATAACTGAAAACTTGGTAATGTTACTGAGGTTTACATTGATTTTGACGATTGTTAGGGCAGTGGAGTCCAAACAAATGAATAAATAACTCAATCCAGCCTTCCATGACCTAGATATTTCGATTGATCAGAGCACGTTTGAAAGTCACCTGTTTGTAGGCATTGGGTATAATTGATTTGATACGACGTATTAAATATAGGTCACGAAAGTTCAAAAGAGAAAGCTAAGTATATACCGTGCGAGTCTATAATTCAGTAAATCAAAAACAGTTATGATACTGAAAAAATGCACAGACACATCGATTAGTATTTCAAATAAATGATTTTTTGTAATTATTTATATGTATTTTTATAAAAAAAATCAAATTGAAGTTTTTCAAACACTCAATTCTAGTATGAAACTGATAAACTTAAAAAAAAATCATTCTTGAGCCTTCTCATTGTCCGACCAGTCCGATTCTTCATCGTTTTCATAATCAACGTCAGCGTCCAATTCTATATTGTCTTATCATGTTCTTTTTGTGTAAGTGGCCTGGTTTTTTATTCCCTGCGGTTCATTTTGACCGAAAACTATAAAAAATATGTATTAACTAACGCAATTTTTTTATCGCCTAATGACGGATCGGGGTCCTAGCGGGACCCCACTTACTTACATCGCCTGTTACTAAACACTACCGTTACAGACAGCCAGGCGTCACTGAAGGCTTTCATGAATCCGAAAGTGACATCAAGACTGGTATGGAAATGCCGAGTAGAACTCAGTGTTCTCACAGAACACAACAAATTAACTTTTATGTGGGTTCCAGGACATTGTGGAATCGAGGGCAATGAAAAAGCTGATGAGCTAACCAGAGTGGGCTCATCAACTCCATTCAATGGGTCTAATGAATAAACCTTGAGCAAATGCTTTTACTCAGATTTCTTGAAACAGACCTATGCATTTTATTAATTAATGAGAAAGACACACCTATAGTAAAAGCTTTTGCTAGCTTTTATTCATAACACCCATTGGCCCAGAACCAGTACTCGGGATTATTAAATCCGACATTCGAGGATTCATTCGGAACTGGGCCAAGCGAAAACAAAAGGAGAGATGGAAGGAAGCCCCTCTCATGTACAACGGGAAAAAAACATTCATTAAAGGACCGTCAAAGCACAAAACTGAAGAACTACTCAAGCTGAGCAGGAACCAACTCAGAACAATAAGAGGCCTTCTCACTGGTCACAGCCCAATGAGAAAACACCTGCACAAAATAGGGCTGTACAACGGATATTTTCTCAAAAGCTTGAGGCGTAAAAGGTAATTACACTCCAAATGAAGCCACAATCTTTTAAGAAAATATTCACAGTTTTACAAGTTTTTTGTTTTCATTTACTTAATATAATTTTTTAAATTTTTTAGTTCAATAGTTTATACATGAAAGCTTGTTTTGACAATTTTTTTTTTGCGAAATGCAAAAATGGTCAGTCATTAACGAAGAGTTTTGAACATGAGCAGTGAATTTCAGTTACAAAATTCCCATTTCAGCCAAAGAATTTGCATTTCGCCTCGAAAAATTTCTAGAAAAAAATACCGTAGGTGAATAAAACACTATAACCAAACCAACACGTGAGAAAAAAACTGCCGTTTTTCGACGAATTATCCGCCAAGGTTAATGTTTACACCGAAGAAATGGTTATAAATAGCGAAGTTTTCGTGCATAAATCGCATCCAATGAATGACTAATAGACATTCGGTCGAGTCGCTGACGTCGCGGCCATTATACTCTCGAGAAACGTGTCGAGTTAACCACATTATTAACAAAAGCGAATCGAGTCATGAATCGCTAAAGGTCACTTGAATTATTTATTTTCGTGAATGCGTTAATAAGTATTCCAGTCTCAACGGCAACGAGGTCAAAATTCATTTTTGTCGGTGACTTCTCGCACGCCACGACGGCAACCCTGCATCGTGAAGTCTGTTGTCATATATCTCATCTTATCTAAGAGAGGTTGTCAAAGTCAACATACGCTGTTCCTTGGCCTGTGCGCTCTCCTGACCTAACCCCTATGGATTTTTTTATATGGAGTCGCTGACGTCGCGGCCATTTTACTCTCGGGAAACGTGTCAAGTTAACCGCATTATTACCAAAAGCGAGTCGAGTCATGAATCGCTAAAGATCACTTGAATTATTTATTTTCGTGAATGCGTCGATAAGTATTCCAGTCTCAGCGGTAACGAGGTCAAAATTCATTTTTGTCGGTGACTTCTCACACGCTACGACGTCAACACTGCATCAAGAAGTCTATTGTCATATATATATCTCATCTTATCTTACACAGAGAGAGCTGTTCCTTGGCCTGCGCGCTCTCCTGACCTAACCCCCATGGATTTTTTTATATGGTTTCGCTGACGTCGCGGCTATTATACTCTCGGGAAACGTGTCGAGTTGGCCACATTATTAACAAAATCGAATCGAGTCATAGGTAAATCGCTAAAGTTCACGTGAATTATTTATTTTCGTGAGTGCGTAAATAAGTACTTCAGTCTCAGTGTCAACGAGGTCAAAATTAATTTTTGTCGGTGATTTCTCGTACGCTACGACGGCAACACTGCACCGAGCAGTCTGTTGTCATATTATATCTTATCTTATACAGTGTGTCAAAATCCAGATAGGCTGTTCCTTGGCCTGCACGCTCTCCTGACTTAACCCCTATGGATTTTTTTATATGAATATCAGATTTAATGATTCGAATATTAATTAAAATGCGACGCACCAACAAAAAAATTCAAATCAAATATTGAATACATTTTAAATTAGTTTTTTCTTCTAATTCCAACAATATAACACGTAATTGGTGGCTAGTTAGAGCACTCGCTTCTTGGCCTAATCATCCGTGAAGCGTGGGTTCGAATCCTAGCACAGTCACCGGTCCCGTGCATGGCATCACAAGTTTAAAGGTAAGGGCTATGTCATCCCTAGCTCTAAGAGTACAGCCGGAAGACGGAAATAACAATTTTCAAATATTTCACTAAAACAAATATTTTCAGTAGGCCTTGGTTGACTTTATCAAATAACACTTGTCAAACTAATCGATAATTTGTAATCCCATTATCTCTTACGTCTGCTGTTACGCTGAAAGTAATAATTTACGTTGAATGTTTTTTTAACGAAGAAAAAAAAGATAAGAAATATGATGAAACTGGTTTAATGAACTTTATTAAAAATCTCTGTATCTAACTACAAACAAACGAAGAAAATAACGTCATTACACCAACGATAAAACATCTGAAACATCAAAGAAACTATTGCCTTTGTCTTGAATACATAGACGTGCTCGCCGTCCTGAAATTTTTACAACTTTTATTAAATCCCGTCTTTCTAATGACCGACACCATTACCCCTTGCTATTTTAAATTAATTTAATGTGCTCCTTCCTCCCCCTCATCTGCTACATATTATATCGAAAGAATTTTTTTTTCATATGCCCAACACACGTGCGATCCCAAAATTCTTATTTTTACCTCCAGTGGTTGAAATACCAGAGAAAAAATTTGTCATTATCTGTCATTATCTGACGGTCTATGACCATCAGTCGCATACCTTCTCGCGTAAATAAACGACGTATCGTGCTGTCAGCCATTACCTTTTTTCGCGTTCGTATGTTCAGTTTCGTATCTGGCTTCTCCGTAGAAAGGAACAAAACCGAGTGGGTTGCAAATTTAGTTACGAAACGAGAAACGAAATGTCTCGACGAAAATAGAACTCGAGAGCATTGAAATTTCTTGTTTGAGCAATGCATAAGATCTCATCTCATCTTCATACAAATCTGTAACTAGAACGACTCTGCTTTGCTGAAAAGATCTTGTCGATTACATCTTTCAACTTCCTCCACCAGTAATAACTAATAACCAATATCAACCACTATATCCAAAGCTGCAGCTTTTTTTTAGGCTTCTCTTAATATTCATGCTGAGTTTTATAAGCCCTTTATCTTCTCGGAGTGTTTGAAGTATTACGTACTCCCAGATTTTTCACTCCGTTTTTTATTCTTCATGATTTTATGATTCATTTAGTAATCAAACATAATCGGAACTTTTTCATTTCAAAGATAATCCAAAAGTTCGCCTTAACTTTTTCAGCGACAAAACGGAACCGTAGTTTCAAATTTATTGGTAACCAATAGCCGGTCACACACGTAAAGGTTGATCCGCCAGTTCGAACCGCAAAAGATAAGTCTGGCGGTTTTATACGCCACGCGCGCTGTTAAAACCGCTGTCAACCACTAACGCACAACAAAACCCCGCGGATCAATCTTAAACCGATGACTTGTCACATACAAAACTGCGTGTTAGAGGGCAAAATCCGCAGATAACTCCGAAAGGTTGGAAGTAATTGCGGTTCCAAACTGGCTAATCAACCTTTATGTATGTGGGCGGCCATTCACGTCCGGTTGGACTGCACACTCAGGACTGTACGATCTGAATTGAAGATTGGACTTGCGCGCCATACATGATTCAGTTTTCAGTTCATGTGAACGATTATATCGTCAAACCTGGAACTGAGAGTCCTGGAACTGCTAGTGACCTCAGAATTTCAACATCCATCAGTTTTCATTCATCAACGAGTTGAGATAGTGGTAAAAATGTTCAGTGACGAGAATAGGGGAAAAAATGATGCATTTCTGGTGCTACTATTGCAAGAGCCAATGTCCAGAAAGCAACAGAAAGCATCTTAAAGCATCTATTGTAGCATCTGCAGTTTCATACAATTCCACCAAATTTTCGAAAGCTTTATTTTTATCATTATATGAAGCATCTTAAAATGCTATAAATAATAAATAATAATAAAGTCAGCTCATAGACATTTTCAGAGAATCCACCCGATCATTTTGATCTTCGAACTTTTCTCAGTTCTTTGCGAAACACACTTCGCAAGTTCTTTATATTTTTCAACGCCATCTATTATAGCATCTAATGTAGCATCTGCATCTACAGTTTTATACAATTCCACCAAATTTTCATAAGCTTTTTTTTCATCGTGACGATTGGAGTATGATTTTCGATATCAGTTGATAAAATTCGTCAAAAATGCGTTGTTGTCCGACATGTTGATTGCAACTTTTCTAACTCGTTAAAAGTTCTAGAATGCAGATCAGAACTGTCGATTTATGTCCACATTGTCCACACGCGTCAGAGTTGTTGAGTTGAGTCCTCAATCAATCCAACATGACAACCCAATCGTAACTTTTTTGCAAGAATTATCAGAAAACGTGTAAACATGTCTCGACTTTGAGAATTTTCAAGTGCAGGAATTGAAACAAGGGTTTTAAGCCATGTGCAGCAGAATACTATGAATTTACATCTATTCGGCGACAATTTACGTTGTTTTGTATGGAATTACTAACAATACGACATCGTCAAAGAAACGTGGAAGAGTTAGATTCCATTACATGTAATTTGGCATTTAACATGAAGAAGAATAATGGTGAAGATTACAAAGAGAGTGCAGGTCTTTAAGCAAAAAGTTCACATTAAAGCTGCGAAGACTGATGTTCTTCTGCAGCTTCATAAGGATAAGCCAATGCAAGAACATTGAAGAAGACTCTTCAAGAACATTGAAATGGTGGTTCCGATCATAGGTGTCCTTGTTGGAATGATGGACACGCTGCTCTCTAAACTGACATGATGCGGTAGAAATCTTATCTGGACGTATGCAGAAAGCCATCATCCTTGGTTCACTGCGTCTGCTCAGGGCACATGATTCTCGCACCCAGTAATCACTCACCCTGCGGACGTGGAGAGTGACTATCGTTAACTTTCGTAGAGTGTATCCAAAGGCATAGCCTGTCCGAGTAGAGGACGGCTATTATTATTATTTGTCGTGGCGCCGTAGCATGCAGCAGGTAAGTGATATTGTTCGGTAGATTGCTGGAAAGTTGATATCTTTATCTTGTTTGGGAACAGGGATGATTTGTACATATAGATTCCCTTCATCTTTTGAGATATGTTCCAGAATGACTATTTTTGCCTTTTTTTTTAATAAGTATAACAAAGCGAAAAATCCTTTCCACTTCCCAACGAACACCCGACATGCCAGGCAATGAACCCGTTGTTTTTTTTTTGCCGCTGAAACTAGAACGTTTTAATGATCATGTAAGTGACATGATTTCATTCAGTTTTCGTACTTTTTTTCCTTGACACTGCTAACAGATTAGGATTCGGCACATATGGCAGCCGTTTATTTAATATTCATAATGATGGAACAAATATCTCTGCTAGTTTTAAAATTAGTAAGTCACGATTTGCGTAAATGTTGTAGTTGCTCAATAAATTATGTGACATTCTCAATGACAAATTCGGTTCGGTTATCGTGCGAAAATAATCACAGTTGCAAACGCTCGTATTGCGTATTCATTCGATAATTTCAAGAATAAATATATGTTTAAAAAACTTTCAAAATGTATATGTTTATTTGTGATATGTATTAATGTTCGATTACATTTTATTTATTCTTCACACTGATACCGAAATTATCAATTAGTAGCATGTTAGGTAGGGTTGAATAGGCACTTTTCAAAGGAAGTTTGATTGATGCACTGATGACCCACAAACTAATTTATTCTAAGTACAACATTTCAGAAAAATTATAGTAAGAGACAAAAAATCCAAGTTTGTTTCACATAGAGGTAACTAATGGGTATAAATAAGGACAACTCTGTATGTAGAATTAGTTTCATGTTCCCTCTTGGAGCTGAGCACTTGGTGATTGAAACAAGTGTCGAGGTGTTGGTGTTGTGATAAAACACCAGTATATTCATTACTAAACCAAAGGTTTCAAACAGTGCAGTGCAAATACTAGTACGAACTCGATATTTTTAACATCGTAAAAACACGAAAGGTGTTGAGAACTACTATTGGTATTGGTATTGGTAAATATGGATGGTGACCGATGCGCTGCGACCTGATTAGATCTTTTGTGCCCATCTTCTTCTGCTATCACAAGGTGTTCTTGTTTACAGCAGCCC
This sequence comes from Chrysolina haemoptera, assembly GCA_958298965.1. Taxonomy (NCBI): domain Eukaryota; kingdom Metazoa; phylum Arthropoda; class Insecta; order Coleoptera; family Chrysomelidae; genus Chrysolina; species Chrysolina haemoptera. The sequence goes on along the minus strand of OY282597.1, from coordinate 2,520,646 downwards.
TTCAAGCCTCACTTCCTTCAGGAATTTTATTATTTTGAAGGGGCCTACTAGTAGTATTTATCCCACAGTCAGCTGGTATGATCCCAGTATATTCAATCTTTCATGATGTACAGCGTAACACTCCATCAATATATGATGGGGTGTTTCTGGATGTTCCTCACAGAATCTGCAGGCGCTCTCCTCCTCTAAGCCTTAGGTCTTCTTTGAGTCTGCAATGCCCCGTTAGAAATCCCGTGATTGTCATTAGACTAGTTTTGCTTAGGTTAATCAGTGTCTTCGATCTTGCTCGCTTGAAATTGCCGAGGAGATCTTTGGCCTGCCTTAGCCCTGGAAGTCTTAGCCAGTATGTTGCTCTCATTGCTTCTTCAGCTTTATTGAGTTCTCCTTTGGAGTAAGATTTTCCAAGTCCGCAGAATGTTTCTGGCCCGGCTTGTTCATTGCCCTCCACTCCGAGGTGCCCCGGCACCCAGAGGAGGGTTACCTTGTTGTTCCTGCCTAGATCATTAAGTTTGTCTAGGCATTCCCAAACCATCTTCGAGTTAATGTTAGAGGAGCTCAACGCTTTGATGGCTGTTTGACTATCGGAGAGGTTCACGATTTCCTTGTTCCGGTATTTCCTGGTGAGGTTGAACTGAATGCACCTTTCTATGGCGTGAATTTCCGCTTGAAAAATGCTGGGGAACTGGCCCATGGGTTCGGAGTATTTGGTGTCAGGCCCAACGACTCCTGCTCCAGTTCCCTCGAAAGTTTCGGACCCGTCCGTGTACCATGTTATGGTATTCTTTCCCAGTGCTCGAATGGATTCTAAGTTCCATTCTCGCTTGGTATTTATTTTCGTTCGAAAAAATTTCTCGAAACTAAATTTCCTGGTAATTTCGTCAAACCGTGTGCTGTCCATTTAAGTCCGACTTTAGCCAACTTGAGGTTTGCTTCCCAAGCAGTTCTCCCCACCATGACATGGAGAGAAGTGAGGTCCAGAAGGACCTCTATTGCTGCTGTTGGTGTCGACCTCATTGCTCCTGTTATACAAAAATATGCTAGTCTTTGCACTTTCTCCAAGATTTTCTTTGTTGTGTGAGCTTTGAGAACTACCAACTAAACATTTTACAAACTGATTCAAAATAACATGCAGATTACAAAAATGTAATAAAAGACAAGGTGTTACATTCAAAGTAAGTAAGTTACTGGCCACGTTTATACCGTCTCTTGGTAAGCTAATGACTATATTTCAACCGAATAGCCTTCGTCATCTAGGTGTATACAGTATACTTGGTCAGGTTACCAGCTTGATTTGGTACCAAAAATTTGTTGCGTACCAGGCCAAAACAGTTAAATGACAAAGATGGTGTAAACACCTACTGCGTGGACTTTTCAGCAAGTTGCAAAATTTGGTTTTCATCATTGGTGAGCCAGAGTCTGTCTTCTGATGTACTGAGAGTGTGCTTATATCCATTTTCATAGCACAACCTCGAATAATAATGTTCCTAATCTACACTTGATTATCAAATTCGGATTACCATTGATGTTTTGTGTCATAAAATATGGGTAAGTAAAGTTTCAAACCTATTAACAGTTCACTGGTGTGCTGTCTAAATGATTAGAACGGTATAAACGTGGCCGTGTCCTTTTCTGGTTTAAGCGACTTTAACGTTGACTTATGTGTTTCAAAATTTTCAGAATTCATTCCCACGAAACATCAAAAACTTATAAATAACGTGTCGTGTGATCCCTGTATATCCCATCAAATTTCGACAATTTTACTCATACACACCCTATACATCAACTATCTTCCTCACTTTTTTTCGTCTTTATCAGTCATTCCTAAAGTCCACGTTCCAGATAAGGAATAACGTTCGTCGTTTATTTATTTATTTATAGAAAAACGACTGGTTGCGTAATATACTAACAGCTTATCCTGCACATTAACGGTTCTTATCGGGCTTAACCCAAACATGTTGTTCAATAATAAGCCAAGTCCGAGATGGAAGAGCCAACACAACAGATAACGGAAGTATAAAGATCGTCGGGCATGTCGAGAAAACGTGTACGTCGTCATACGCATCAGCAAGCACAGTGGAGCCGGTGCAGAAATATTTCTTCTTGTGTTCTCTGGTGTGGAAATATGCCCTAGTCATGATTACTTACTTTTGTTTCTTTACTTTCAGTAAGGCAAGCAGCTTTACTAGACTTAATAATTATTTCTAGAACTGCTTGAATAGTTTTGCCAACGCTGTTCATTTGACAACATTGTTTCAAAATCTGTGAACTTCAAGCTTCGTTTCTTTACTTTGAACGAGAAAAAATCTCGACGTTCTTGGATTCCTTATTTTGAACATTGGTCAAAAAAATTTCCGGAAGTCCAGAGGATGTTCATTTTATGTCCCATTTAGGTCCGAATGTCCCAGAACCTAATATGGACATCCTGGGGACATACGACTCGGAACGTTTTTGGGGCGTCCCCAGGACGTCCAAACTCAGGCCAAATTCATATTACCTACTTACATTATTTTCGTGTCTTGTGCCTTTTTCAAAAATTTTAAACGTGTTTTGGTTTAATTTTCCGTCATAAATTTCATATATTTTCCACTGAGCTTATTTACCTCAGTGAGTTTCTCCAGTTGTCACCAGTATTAGATGAACAGTCGTTATATCGTTATTAATTTTGCATGGTTAATTCTGTTCGCGCTAGGTTGGTCAGGTCAGGTTAGGTTTGCTAGTAATTCACGCATTTTCAACTCAATTTGCCTCATTATTATCTTTTAGTTTAAACTTACCGCCATTGCAGTGACCAATCACACAGCGCTTATTGCGTTCCTTTTATTGTCGTCTATATTTCAGTGAGTTCACAGTCTCGAGTCTAAAAAATACAGTTTCTTGCCTCGTGACACAATAGTTATTTGTTTCACATGCCAATTTGAGGATCGTATTGAAATCGGTTTCGTAGTGGCAAATCATCTATTCCGCCATGTTGAGGAAGAAAATGGCAGCGTGTTATAAGAATCAATCAATATCTGTATCGTCACTGAAAAGCAATTGAATCGGAACTATTAAAATGATAATTGAGTTTTCAATAAACACGTACATATCAATAGATCAGTTAGCATGAATGAGTGCGAATATTCGTAGGCCAAGATCGCCTCCAGTTTTCTACATATCCAAGCAACCCAGCCGCATTCCCAGAATCTCAGTAAATAATTCGAAGGAATGTTTTGAAACGTGAAATGTAAGCAAACACCACGCAGTAATACTTGTATATTGTATATCGACGTGTAAACTGAAGCATTAAAAATAGCCACAATAGAAGCGAGTTCATACTGCGGGAAAATTGGGAAAAACCACGAGTAATTGAGGCTATGAGTGCAATAACAGACTAACCCACAAAAATGCGATAAACGATTTTTTGCAAAATCATAATGGCCGTGGACCAACCGACCTTTTTCTTCTTTTCACTAGGTGGCAGCACTAACCTTTCGAGTTTCCTATTTGGAATACATAGAAGCAAAGTGGACTAAGCACACATAGTCCACTGTAGAGCAGCACTTATAGCAATAAGTTGAATGTTTATGTATGGTTTGTGTTCGAAAATCTGCCTTTAGTAGACATTTTTTCAAAAATATATGAAATGTGAGTTATTCCTATAACACTCTAGTTGATTCAAGCCAAAATGTTTCAAAATGAGGATATTATGAATGACAACTTTTTCAACCATTTTTTCAAACCTATTCACTGACATTTAATAATATTGGGGTTAGTCCGTTATTGTGCTCATAGCCTCAATTGTACTACACGGACTGCTAGTTTTAGATCCGCCTAGCTTGAAAACTTGATGAGATAGAGTCAGTTGAGTTGAGAGAGAAAAGTTATGCGGAAAAACTTTCCAATGAAGTTCGAAAAACATAAAACGATAGTTTCTCTGAATGAGTCGTATGATAAATGTTAGGTTAGGTTAGGTCCTTTCGACCATGTCGGATTCTCAGCACCATACAAAGTTTCTTCCATGGTGAATGAATCTAAACATTGTGAGAGTTGGCCTGTTAGTTATTTTGAACTTAATTTTTTAGATAAGAAAAGTAACTGACAAAATTGTACTATTTTTTCAAGACAGTAATTTTCTAAACGCAGTACTTATGGTAAGAAATTGATTTTTTGGTAGGAGGTATCGCCGGGTGCCATCTGCCGCGACTTCATGTTTCGACAAGATTCATTTATATGGAAAGGCTTAGTTTGTTTCATACTATTCAGTGCGGCGTTAAATTATGGTATAATTCATTATTTCTGAATATAAAGATATTTCGGAAAAATCCTTTGAGGTCGATTTTCTTTTCCGATGGGCCAATTTTTGAACCCCACCCAAACTATCCGTATTTGAGTAAAAATGACTAAGGAGATAATGAGTATGACTGCGAAACACGATTCGGAAGGTTAAAATCTCTGTCGCACTCATTGTCACTTTTAAGGGTGAAATAGTCAATTGATAACTCCAAAACGGTTTGTCTTATCGATTTCAAACAAGGACAGGCTTCTAGAGGAAGATTGATTCTACGTTCGTGCTGTAATGGAAATTGAATTTTCAATCGACTTTTTCACAAAAAAATCTCAAAAATGTCCCAAAAATGCAGTTACTTTGAAGCAATTTTTTGGGTAGATGAACAAATAATTTCAAAAAAACATTACATCTTGGTCTAAATCTGCCTTCTCCTTGACCTCAAGTTTGCACCCAATTCAAGTGTACAGAACATTTGAGAAAATTCCAAAAGTTCTGCAACCTTTTACGTTGACCGGAACATATATTTTCTTAATTCGTGGTAATTTTTTAAGGTGGTTTCGAAATAATTGCAAAAGTTTTGCAACTTTGTTGAAAATTTTGAAAACATCTATTCGCGATCACCATTGGCACCAGGTGGCGCTTCTAAACTCCGGGAAAACAAAGCAAATGTCATTTATCTGTGTGTTGAAATATTTTGAATTTTTGAACTTTCACTTCTATCTTCCAACTTTTGGAAATGCCTGTTGTAAAGATTCATTTAGACGACACATTTCAGTATTAAGTGGAAAAAGTTTCGATATGAACCAATTTCTGTAATTTTTTGAGATGGAATGACCTCTTTGACCTTTCATCAATGTCACCTTTTTTGCATCTAGAAAAAAGTTGGATATATTTACACCATTTATAAACAAACATTATCTTTCTCATACCTACGTATAACTAATTGGCTTCCCGATTATTAATCTAATTTCACATATTTTAGATAGTTTCTGAAAGAGGAGTGCATAGACACATTTGAAGATGAATAATTCTTTCACTGCGGCACTGAACAAGTTTTTTTTAATTCACTCGTAACATCAAAGATATGCTTTTCGCATTATTTCAAAAAAATCGAACCAAATATAGTTCTACAAAGAAATAATCAACAATTTATTAACATGAGATCTTATGGCAGAATGTTTATTTTCCCGGAGTTTTATGTTCGAATTTTAAAATGTAGATGTCGCCCACTCCGTGGTGATCGCGAATTCTGATGCATTCACTTATTTGCAACCTTGTACAGCATCCGAAACTTCATGCAATTTTGAAAAATCTAAGAAATCGGTTGTTTCGTGAATATCTTGAAGATTTTTTCAACCGATTTTGTTGATATTTGGCAGTGTTATTAAGGGGAGTAAGAAGCTGATTTAACTCTAACTAGAGCAAAATTATCATATGCAGTGGAGATTTAGATCAACGTTTTACCTTTCTTTTTATACCAAATTCATTTCGATCGGATAAAGATTGCTTCAAATTTTAATAAAAGAGAAATACCACTGCAGCTACTTCGACTATACATGAAAAGAATCTTGAGGTGCTGCCGCAGACATAGTTACATAGAATCAAACGTCCTCTAGACCCGTTTTTGAGTTATCGACTCTTTTACCCTAAAAAACGGCCAAATTGTGATCGCGCTGATGGCCTCATAAACTGTGATGTGTTTTCAATATTTTGAAAGCTAGACCAATTATATCGGGACAAAACCAACACACTTGAACGAAATTCCTCCACTGCCTAATTTTCCGCGAGCATTAACGCGAATTTAGCATCGAAAATAGCCGCGACCATCACAGAGCAAGCGAACGGAGACGGAGTTGCCAAGGATATTCAATAGCCAATAGCCGATCGATGCGATGCTTGGAAGCCATTCCTATTCGAGTAAATGAACTTGTCGAGGGGAATCGAAGCCGTGACCATGCATCTTACATTAGAAATTAATCGGGGCCCCTCTGACCGGCCGGCCGGCCGGCAGTCGGCAGTTACGGATCGATGGGGAGGAAATGAGCGGTGTCTTCGGTTTCCTTCCCCTATAGGCGGGAAATAATGGTGGTGAAATACCCCGAGTATCGATCGCATACGCGGCTAGAATGACCGTATGGACGAAAGAGAAGGAGGGCCAGAAGGTTGATGTGATCAATCGCGCTCTCAATTCGAAATTTCGGGGAAAAAGTCAGTATTTAAAAAAAAACATTCGAAATTTCAAAAAAAGAGAGGATCAGTGGCTGAACATACAATTTATCAGTTACCAGAGCTTTTTTTTTTCGTCAGCCGGAAGTTATGAATAACGTGGTCATTTGATGGCTTGGAGGTGCTGTAGCCCCAAAGCCCCCCACTGGCTGCGGAGAGGATCAAAAAAGGGGAGAGGAAGAAATAATAATAATGACGATCATAGAAGTAACAAAAATCCTTGCATTTGATACAGCATCGCATGAACTCATCATGCATTAGCTCAGATGCCTAGCATTGGACAACTGGTGCCGCTCTTGAGAACGCGCTGTACCGTAGAACAGCGTTTCATTCAGGGAGATTCCCTAATCCGTTTTCTTTCCTGCATCTTCTTATTGCCTTTGTTCGTTGTACTCAGGAAAAAGAGTGGATAGAACTGTGGCACCCCCAGCACCCCCAGCACATGATGGATGACCTCAAAGTATATCTTTCGAAAAAAAAAATTCTACATAGTATTTGGTTTCACAGTGATGAAAGTACTCTCATGATTATCTGAAGGTTGTAAACGATTCAATTTGATTGATAAAACTCTTTCAACTTGGTATCGTTGTCCACCAGTGAACTGACCGCTCGCCAACATTCTTCAAGGGCGTTATTGCAGGTGCCGATGTCGAGGGACCGACAGATCAATGCGGGGCAATGGGGATGGAAATCCGCTCCAGACGGTTTGATACCCATCCAAACCACTCAGCCTCCAGCACCCGAGGAATTGCTGAACTCCATTTCCTGCGCCTGTAGAAATGGGTGCAAGAAGCCAGGCTCAAGTGTTCAGCCCTTTGTGCTCATTGCAAGGGGCAGGCGTGTCTCAATTCTGTGAGTAAGCAGCATGATATCACCCTCGAGTCTTCTGAACTCCAGTCCGAAGGTAGTACGACGGAGGACGAAGATGATCTGGAGACAGAAGATGAAGCAGTCGTGGAAGAGGAGAACGAACAAGAACTCGATATCGATGACGACTTCCCGAACAAGACGCACGAATTCATAATTTTTAATACAGTAATTCCTGATAACCAGTAATAATACAAAACGATTCTTCTACCTCGGTCATGTTAGCTCCCGGCCGGCCAGCTCCAAGCTTGATTATTCCACAACGGTCCCAAGGGGAGCCTGTTTTTTTTCTTTTTTCCTAGGGAAAGTTGATTGTGTTTATTGTGAGTATTTTAACGACTTGAAATCTCGCAATATTTTAACCATAAAACTCGATTATTTTCAACATGAAGAAGTGGCCGGCCTCGAACGGCAATGACTCTGGGATAAATTAGGATGATTTTTAATGCAAAAATTACTTCTTGGCAGTTCATGACATATCTCGCTATATTTTCACCACAACAGATGAAGCTGAAGAAATTTCCAGCCTTGACAGGCGTTTTGGAGAACCCACAAAGGATAATACCGACACATTCTAGCATTTTTTGATATGTAGGAGGTGTTTCCCCCTTAGAAATATTACGTCATTTCTCGTGTGTAGTAACCAATGTTTTCGATCTTTGGTTATTTTAGAATTCCCACCTTGGAATGCTTGATCCGTCAATACTCAGGCTTTTGCCAAACAAAAATGGCGCCAGCGAATGTTGAAAATGCAGGCCTCGGTCAACGAAGAATGTCGGGCAAGTCCATTCCGAATGTCCAACAGTTAATTTTAAATCTGATTTCACAATCTGAAATTGTGACAATCAAGCCAGCATTATTTTCATCCGGATCTGAGGAGGTAAACATGTTGTAGGTCTGGAACTGGTCCAATGATGTGAAACTATTTATGTTTTACTTTCATGTTCGTATTTTTTAATATTTTCGCTTTACTTTTCATGCAAGTCATATAGAACGAAATCATGTTTTTCGACAGTTTCCAAATTGAAAACTTCTGAATCACATTTGAAAAACTTCCGTTATGCTAGCACCGAAAATTCAACAATGATCTCAAGAATATCTTGTAACCACACTTTTTTTTGTTTCACATGTTTATACAAATTTGGCTACGGCAGCTGCTCGCGATTTTCGAAATTTATTGAAATACTCATACATGTCCGGGAACATATTTTTGGCAAAATTTCACGGACGCTACTAAATTTGTGTATACTATGCCGTGAAAATTAAATATCGTTTTTCGAGTAGAATGTTGATGAAATTCTCGCGAAAACCAAATTGATCACTGAAAAAAAAATTGTTAATTTCGAAATATCTGATGAGTCTTTTCTTAATTAATTTGACTATTTATTCCATTGATATCCGGACAAGCTGAATTTTCCAATGATTTAATGATTTTTTGTACTTTATCACATGTAACAGGATTTAAAAAGAATAATGACCCAGGAGAGCAAAATTCAAAATTTTTGTTTCATAATTATTTCTGGAAAACTGCAATAGACTCCGAGAAACGACCAGAACCATCTACAGTCGGTGAGAGCAGATTCATGAGTGTTCGAGATTTATTCTGTAGCTATATATTGTAGCGCCAGCTCGACGGAGTGATAGTGAATACAGAGTGAAATATATAGGGTCGGACCTGCAGTAAACTTTTGGAGATAAATTGAATAGTTATTAAACATTGAAATAAATTACATAGATAGTGAAAAGTGCATTCTCATTGCAATACAATATCAATCAAAACAGTTTTTGTACGTCGAACAGAGGAGGGAATGTATTTAACAACCGAACTGTATAATTTTCACACCTGTTTTTGTGGATAGTATTTTCTACCGACATGGTCTCGGCTGAAGGTGATTTTCATCATTTCTTATTATAAAATGAGCTATAAAAAAATTCTTAGCCTTGGCACTATTACATTATTTTCAACCATTTTGTTTCATTTGGGAGAAAATCAGCCTTGGTGGCATTGGAAATCAAAGAGAGCCGATGACTCCTGGTCTATCAGAACGATTTCAATTTTTTCGCGATCGTTTCGCGCTTTTCGCTGTACAACACGTTTGAAAGCATGATCATGTTCAATTCGCATAAAAATAAATATGGCGTATTTCGCAGAACACACAAACAATCGCTAAAAATATGCCGCGCCAGCTGGCATGTAACTCGTTTCGTTTATTTCTTTTGGAGGATTGCCATTCATCACTTCGTGTTTCTAATGGAATATAATCACATACCTCCGTGAGAGTACATGTAATACGTACCTTATCGTTGGACACGTTTTACTTAAACATTCAATAGTCGTTTTTGACGTCAAAAAGGTGGCAATGTGCTCGTGCATGGCCTCTCTTTCAGCTCTCATTCACAACAAAGGAAGGTATTCGTGAGTTGTTGGTATAGGGGTGCCTCAAGGACTTGTACTTGGACCAGTACTCACGATCCTCTTCTGTTTTTCTCAATAAGCTTTGCAATTGGGTCTTCTTGGAAGAACGTTACACAAATATATCTCAGATATACTTCAATGCCCGTCGTGGCATTGGCCAGGGAAGTAGTTGTTTTCTGTCAGATTATTTTAGACATGGTGGAAATATTTGGAGAGAAGGGTACTTCGACATTGTCGATTTTACTATTTAATTTATTTAATACTCTCCGGCAAAAATTCCTGAACTCTGTTCTTTTCCTGGTGTCTTTGCTACTGAGGAATGCTTGTTGGTTGTTTAGCCACGGGTGGCGCTGCGACTGACTTTTGCTGTAAGTCGCTGCTTCATTTGTGAGGAAATATTAGTTATACAATACAGTGGATTATAATTCATTGGGCTGGGGCAGGACGACTCTAATGTTGCCCAACCTATCCTGTCACTGACGAGCGGCAAGAAACACGCAAGCAGGTGGTCTTCCCCTGCCAAAGAAAGCATAATTTCTGTTAGATGTTTGCCTCATATTTTCCACATAGTGGAAATATACGGTACCTCGACATTGTCCGATTTTACCATTTCATTTATTTGATACTCTCCGGCAAAAGTTCCTGGACTGCTATCTCGCTTTTCAGCTTTTAACCAGCCGATCAACCCACCCCGATGAGCTACTCACTCTTTCGCAAACAAGAATTTGCGTATTACCCTTTTCCAGGCAGGACGAAAAGGACCCCCAAGAACGCCGGCCCGGCCGGCGATTCGGCCGACCCCCGATGACATAAATTCCATCTCGCCGGGAAGAATTAAGGCGGGTTGACACGATCCAAGTATACTTGATCACAGTCTACTTGGGTTGTTCGTGAGCAGCACTTGGACGTTACTTGGATCGTGTCACCAGTTCATCCAAGTGCGCTTGGAGCAGTAGGTTACTTCCAAGTTAACTAGGACGGTACCCAACTCACTTGGATCCAAGTCGTGTTTGTTTGTGAAATGAAATGGCGTCGGTGTGTGAAAAAAGAAAACTGGAAAGAAACACAAGAAGAAAATGGTCCGAAAGAGAGAATATTAGATTCATGGAGTTATACCAAGCTGAGGAAAGTTTATGGAATGTGCGTTTAGCGGAATATAAAAATAAAGATGCTCGAAATTAGGCTCTTGAACGAATAAGATTAAACTTGAATATTCCTGGTCTTAGTGAAAGCATGATAGTAAAAAAAATCAATGCCATGCGAACCACCTATAAACAGGAATCAGAAAAAATTAAAGCATCAAGTACAACAGGCGCGTCAACTGAAGATATTTATGTGCCTAGTATTGCGTGGTTTGAAATCGCAGATCGATTTCTACGTGATATAATGAAGATCAGAAATAAATACACTAACCTGGTAAGTTGTTTTAATAATAATTGCTCATACTGTATAACGCATTATCAATAATGTAAAAAAAACATTATGTACATCAAGTACTGCAGGTATATTGAAGATTTGAGAACTCTATACAAACATTCTAGCGTACGGAAACAACATTCACTTGCCAAGTAACGAAGGGCAATTTGTAGTTTTAATCTTGCAGGTAATGCAGCTCTCATATTTGTATCAACTTTTTGATTTTTTGGTTTTACACTTTCCAACTGTTCTGTAGTTATTCTCAGATGGTTTTTGAATGTAACTTTATCCTCACCCGCCACTTCTGTAAGGAAATTAGAGGAAGCTCCAAGCGCCTGACGCTTACGTATCCAATTACGAGTCCAAATCGTTCTTTTTTTCTTTTTTTGCTCTTTTTTCAGACTTTCAAGCTCGTATATGAGCATATCAGCAACCACTCGCACACACTGATAAAAAGGATTTTTTGCATCAATTGATTCAAGTCGATTGTATTCTTGAATAGGTCCAACCAAATATTAGTTTGATTTTTTGACAGAATCCTCTTGACCACTTGAAAGGAAACTGTTTTGAGACATATGAACACTTACTTCACTGAATAATGAGAGTTGTTTGGTGCAAGAATATTTCAACTTTGATAATGAACACTATTTTGAATACTTTCTTTGTTCGATGGTGTGTGTTGGTTGAGGCAAGAATATTTCAACTTCATTAACGAACAATATTCTTCTTCATAATGCAATACATTTTTGATTCAAGATTATCTGCATTTGGAGGCTCAGTACAAAAGTGCACTTGGTTATAAAAATATGCCATGGAAGCCATGTTCATATGGTACAGTTCAGCAAATAGAGAACAACTGCGAACAATTGAGGTATAATGGTTATATTTGAGAATAGTTTTGTAATATTTTAATTTCAGAAACTATATAATCAACGTAGGTACCTCTTCGGTTACGCATAGAAATGCAATCGAATATAGAAACGAAAGCGTCATTCGCCATTATCACACACCTGTTGAAAACAATATCTTCAGCCTACCTCCACAACTGGTCCATAAATGACCTGAATTCAAATCGTGCAGAAATAATTGGACCTCCATATTGCACTTCTAGCAGCACATTTGCCCATAACCACGGTGTCAAATACAAAACTAACAACTTAAATTATGATTCAAACACAACCCCCAAACCAAACGCGGGCAAATGTAAACAGAATGAAGGTCCCAGTCGGCAGTCGCAGTGCGCGCTTTCGCGTGTGTTCGCGTCGTTCCGGTAGCGGGGTTTCGCCAAGAAATCATGTTCTTGAGTCAAAAGGAGCTTTTTTCACAAGTAGGAGTTCTCTAGGGTAAAGAGTTGGAATATATTGATGCAAACAAATTCATTTCAAGATAATTTATGTAAAGAAGCAAACAGTTCAATAAGTTTGAATTAAGAGTATATTCATCAATTAGAACTAATTATTCTTTTCAGAAGATGATTCTGTTCAAGAGGATATATATTTTTGATTGAAGACATCCTTTTTATCAGTGCACCTTCTGAATAATACAGTTCCGCCATCGTTGTATGTTTATCTATCCAAGTCATTTTGCCGTGGAAACCAACTTGGTCCAAGCACACTCGGTCCAAGTTGGTATCCAAGTGTACTTAGATCGTGTCAACCCGCCTTTAGGGCAATTTCACTCTCAGCACCGGAGACCGGAGCAGATTCACTTGTCCGCTGTCCGCAGCGACGCGCTGCTGAACTCGTCCGACGAATCGCGGGTCGATGCGCGTGCGCACGCAAACGCGACATGCATATTTACGGAGCAGCAGCCTTGGATCGATCGGTCGGCTTGCAGAGATCGTTCACTGCACCCCGTAATGCAAATACAGCCGCCCCTCTCCGCCCCCGTGGTTCACCGAGCGGATTATTCCTCCCTAGCCGCCGCTTGATGGGCCGTTACGGCTATGTCTTTGGCTTACATGGTCCATAATGGGGCCGATACGGTGACGAGGTGTGTGTGTGTGTATGGTTCGTAGTCTGTGGTAATGGACAAATAAATAAAATAAAGGGGGTTGATTGAAGAAAAATATTTCAGTTGGTAGCATCCTATGTCTGACTAAAATATAGAATAACTGGTCCAACAACTGAATAGCGGGCAGTGTTTGTTTGATGTTTTGCTTACAACAAGTGCTGCCACATCCGTATATTTGGCAACACCGTACTTATGGAAATTATGGTTCAAAGATTCGGAATCAGCACGTTAAAATACGTTCGGAGACAAAACTTCGAAATTCATAAAATGAAAAATGAAAAAGTTCAAAAAATTATCTATCATGATATACTCGACTTTTTTGTCCGTGAATTTTTTTCGTTAAAATTCTCAGTACATACTAATTTTGCCATTCGGAATCGATTGGCATTCGCAGAATTTGTCTATCTCATACCGTTCTCGAGTTGGTCAGCTCTGAATTAGTTTTCAAATGGTTTTTTTGAAGCCAAAAATATTTCTGATGAGTTCTCGACATTTTCGTTGAAAGATTTGGAATCAGCACGTTAAAATACGTTCGGATACAAAACTTCGAAATTCATAAAATGAAAAATGAAAAAGTTCAAAAAATTATCTATCATGATATACTCGACTTTTTTGTCCGTGAATTTTTTTCGTTAAAATTCTCATTACATACTAATTTTGCCATTCTGAATCGATTGGCGTTCGCAGAATTTGTCTATCTCAAACCGTTCTCGAGTTGATCAGCTCTGAATTAGTTTTTTTTGGCGCCAAAAATTATCTATCATGATATACGCGACTTCTTTGCCAGTCAATTTTTGTTCTTATTCTCAGTATATACTAATTCGGCCATTCGGAATCGATTGTCTTTCGCAAAATTCGTCTATCTCTAACCGTTCTCGAGTTGGTCGGCTCTGAATTAGTTTTCAAATGGTTTTTTTTTTGCGCCAAAAATATTTCTGACGAGTTTTCGACATTTTCGTTGAAAGATTCGGAATCAGCACGTTAAAATACGTTCGATGACAAAACTTTGAAATTCATAAAATGAAAAATAAAAAAGTTCAAAAAATTACCTATAATGATATATTCGACTTTTTTGTCCGTAAATTTTTTTCGTTAAAATTCTCAGTACATTCTAATTTGACCATTCGGAATCGATTGGCATTCGCAGAATTTGTCTATCTCATACCGTTCTCGAGTTGGTCAGCTCTGAATTAGTTTTCAAATGGTTTTTTTGAAGCCAAAAATATTTCTGATGAGTTCTCGACATTTTCGTTCAAAGATTCGGAATCAGCACGTTAAAATACGTTCGGAGACAAAACTTCGAAATTCATAAAATGAAAAAGTTCAAAAAATTATTTATCATGATATACTCGACTTTTTTGTCCGTGAATTTTTTTCGTTAAAATTCTCAGTACATACTAATTTTGCCATTCTGAATCGATTGGCGTTCGCAGAATTTGTCTATCTCAAACCGTTCTCGAGTTGATCAGCTCTGAATTAGTTTTCAAATGGTTTTTTTGAAGCCAAAAATATTTCTGATGAGTTCTCGACATTTTCGTTGAAAGATTTGGAATCAGCACGTTAAAATACGTTCGATGACAAAACTTTGAAATTCATAAAATGAAAAATAAAAAAGTTCAAAAAATTACCTATCGTGATATATTCGACTTTTTTGTCCGTAAATTTTTTTCGTTAAAATTCTCAGTACATTCTAATTTGACCATTCGGAATCGATTGGCATTCGCAGAATTTGTCTATCTCATACCGTTCTCGAGTTGGTCAGCTCTGAATTAGTTTTCAAATGGTTTTTTTGAAGCCAAAAATATTTCTGTCACGTTAAAATACGTTCGGAGACAAAACTTCGAAATTCATAAAATGAAAAAGTTCAAAAAATTATCTATCATGATATACTCGACTTTTTTGTCCGTGAATTTTTTTCGTTAAAATTCTCAGTACATACTAATTTTGCCATTCTGAATCGATTGGCGTTCGCAGAATTTGTCTATCTCAAACCGTTCTCGAGTTGATCAGCTCTGAATTAGTTTTCAAATGGTTTTTTTGAAGCCAAAAATATTTCTGATGAGTTCTCGACATTTTCGTTGAAAGATTTGAAATCAGCACGTTAAAATACGTTCGATGACAAAACTTTGAAATTCATAAAATGAAAAATAAAAAAGTTCAAAAAATTATCTATCATGATATACTCGACTTTTTTGTCCGTGAATTTTTTTCGTTAAAATTCTCAGTACATACTAATTTGACCATTCGGAATCGATTGGCGTTCGCAGAATTCGTCTATCTCAAACCGTTCTCGAGTTGATCAGCTCTGAATTAGTTTTCAAA
This sequence comes from Chrysolina haemoptera, assembly GCA_958298965.1. Lineage (NCBI taxonomy): Eukaryota > Metazoa > Arthropoda > Insecta > Coleoptera > Chrysomelidae > Chrysolina > Chrysolina haemoptera. Next base: position 2,505,119 of record OY282597.1, on the reverse strand, counting down.
TGGTTTTTTTGAAGCCAAAAATATTTCTGATGAGTTCTCGACATTTTCGTTGAAAGATTTGGAATCAGCACGTTAAAATACGTTCGATGACAAAACTTTGAAATTCATAAAATGAAAAATAAAAAAGTTCAAAAAATTACCTATCGTGATATATTCGACTTTTTTGTCCGTAAATTTTTTTCGTTAAAATTCTCAGTACATTCTAATTTGACCATTCGGAATCGATTGGCATTCGCAGAATTTGTCTATCTCATACCGTTCTCGAGTTGGTCAGCTCTGAATTAGTTTTCAAATGGTTTTTTTGAAGCCAAAAATATTTCTGTCACGTTAAAATACGTTCGGAGACAAAACTTCGAAATTCATAAAATGAAAAAGTTCAAAAAATTATCTATCATGATATACTCGACTTTTTTGTCCGTGAATTTTTTTCGTTAAAATTCTCAGTACATACTAATTTTGCCATTCTGAATCGATTGGCGTTCGCAGAATTTGTCTATCTCAAACCGTTCTCGAGTTGATCAGCTCTGAATTAGTTTTCAAATGGTTTTTTTGAAGCCAAAAATATTTCTGATGAGTTCTCGACATTTTCGTTGAAAGATTTGAAATCAGCACGTTAAAATACGTTCGATGACAAAACTTTGAAATTCATAAAATGAAAAATAAAAAAGTTCAAAAAATTATCTATCATGATATACTCGACTTTTTTGTCCGTGAATTTTTTTCGTTAAAATTCTCAGTACATACTAATTTGACCATTCGGAATCGATTGGCGTTCGCAGAATTCGTCTATCTCTAACCGTTCTCGAGTTGGTCAGCTCTGAATTAGTTTTCAAATGGTTTTTTTGAAGCCAAAAATATTTCTGATGAGTTCTCGACATTTTCGTTCAAAGATTCGGAATCAGCACGTTAAAATACGTTCGGAGACAAAACTTCGAAATTCATAAAATGAAAAAGTTCAAAAAATTATCTATCATGATATACTCGACTTTTTTGTCCGTGAATTTTTTTCGTTAAAATTCTCAGTACATACTAATTTGACCATTCGGAATCGATTGGCGTTCGCAGAATTCGTCTATCTCTAACCGTTCTCGAGTTGGTCAGCTCTGAATTAGTTTTCAAATGGTTTTTTTGAAGCCAAAAATATTTCTGATGAGTTCTCGACATTTTCGTTCAAAGATTCGGAATCAGCACGTTAAAATACGTTCGGAGACAAAACTTCGAAATTCATAAAATGAAAAAGTTCAAAAAATTATCTATCATGATATACTCGACTTTTTTGTCCGTGAATTTTTTTCGTTAAAATTCTCAGTACATACTAATTTTGCCATTCTGAATCGATTGGCGTTCGCAGAATTTGTCTATCTCAAACCGTTCTCGAGTTGATCAGCTCTGAATTAGTTTTCAAATGGTTTTTTTGAAGCCAAAAATATTTCTGATGAGTTCTCGACATTTTCGTTGAAAGATTTGGAATCAGCACGTTAAAATACGTTCGATGACAAAACTTTGAAATTCATAAAATGAAAAATAAAAAAGTTCAAAAAATTATCTATCATGATATACTCGACTTTTTTGTCCGTGAATTTTTTTCGTTAAAATTCTCAGTACATACTAATTTGACCATTCGGAATCGATTGGCGTTCGCAGAATTCGTCTATCTCTAACCGTTCTCGAGTTGGTCAGCTCTGAATTAGTTTTCAAATGTTTTTTTGGCGCCAAAAATATTTCTGATGAGTTTTCGACGTTTTCGTTCAAAGATTCGGAATCAGCACGTCAAAATACGTTTGAGGACAAAACTTCGAAATTCATAAAATGAAAAAGTTCAAAAAATTATCTATCATGATATACTCGACTTTTTTGTCCGTGAATTTTTTTCGTTAAAATTCTCAGTACATACTAATTTTGCCATTCTGAATCGATTGGCGTTCGCAGAATTTGTCTATCTCAAACCGTTCTCGAGTTGATCAGCTCTGAATTAGTTTTCAAATGGTTTTTTTGAAGCCAAAAATATTTCTGATGTGTTCTCGACATTTTCGTTGAAAGATTTGGAATCAGCACGTTAAAATACGTTCGATGACAAAACTTTGAAATTCATAAAATGAAAAATAAAAAAGTTCAAAAAATTATCTATCATGATATACTCGACTTTTTTGTCCGTGAATTTTTTTCGTTAAAATTCTCAGTACATACTAATTTGACCATTCGGAATCGATTGGCGTTCGCAGAATTCGTCTATCTCTAACCGTTCTCGAGTTGGTCAGCTCTGAATTAGTTTTCAAATGTTTTTTTGGCGCCAAAAATATTTCTGATGAGTTTTCGACATTTTCGTTCAAAGATTCGGAATCAGCACGTCAAAATACGTTCGAGGACAAAAATTTGAAATTCATAAAATGAAAAATAAAAAAGTTAAAAAAATTATCTATCACGACTTTTTGTCCGTAAATTTTTTTCGCTAAAATTCTTATTACATACTAATTTGACCATTCTGAATTGATTGGGGTTCGCAGAATTGGTCTATCTCAAACCTTTCTCGAGTTGGTCAGCTCTGAATAAGTTTTCAAATGTTTTTTTTTGGCGTCAAAAATATTTCTGATGAGTTTTCGACAGTTTCGTTCGAAGATTCGGAATCAGCACATTAAAATCCTTAAACAATAGTCGAATAATTTTCATAACTTCTGGATGTAGAAGCTGTACACCTGGCACACTTATTGCAACAGGTGAAACAAATTTTATAGATAAAAAGTACAAAGTTAAATAAAGGGTTGAAGATATTTTAAAGAAAAGTTTATTTGCATCTTTTTAGCGCATTTAAATAAAAGTTTTTCTTTGAAAGGTTTTTTTACGTTAATTTTATTTATTTTAAATTTTACTTGTGTTTCTCATTCTAGAGCAGCAAAAGGTTTGGTCTATATTTTTTATTTTATTTTGATTGATTTTGTTGATTGCTTCTGCTGGAGCATTTATGAAGAAGCTGCCAGGATCCATTATTAGTAATTTCAATATTCTGGTGTAATATACTATTTTCCTGTTCCACTGAGACTCAAAGTCGAACTCTTGAAGGTGCGTCCAAAATAACCACGAATCGAATTATCCACATCTGTGTGAAGAAAGTCAGTCGTAAAGAAAGGCACAGTGTAAAGGACGTAAAGGCGTGTGTTTAAATTTAGTCGATAGTAACATGATAAAATACGGATGTAGACGCAGTCGACAAAGCGTGTGCAACAGCGGCTCATATCGGAATTCAAAAATAGCCGGCAGCCGCAAGTGCAATGTTAAACAAGTACAGGATGGCTGCTGAATGAGAGAATCGGAGGAGGGTTTATTAAACTAAGGGGGCCTTGAAACTAGGCTAATTTTAGACCGTTTATGTCGTTTATCCCAATAAAGAATGGCTCGAAGATTTATGACTTTATTTCGATCTATAATGGGTTTAACGGTGAGTGTGTTTCGTTGTCTGGTATAGAATCACAGTATGTCACGCTAGTAGTGAACTGTCAATGTGACATTCGTAAAATTCAGCCGTTTTTAATGTTTTAATGAAAATGCAAATCTTTTTAGATAATTTATCTCTCACGAACAGAATATCTATAAGTATGATTTTAGTTCGAAAATATCTGTTGTGGAATCATCTGCGGCTGAAAGACAAACTTTAGTCGCTATTTTCCATCGTTCAAGATAACCTCTTGGGAGGTATTCATGTTGAAAAGGGGAACATTCTCCATTAAACTGGAAAAATGAAAAATGTAATATTTGAAAACAACTACTTCTCCGGCTAAAGCCACCCTGGACATTGAACTTCATCTGATAGATATTATGAAAATTCGCGTTTTCATTCAGATAGTTGATTTTTTTAATTTTCTCTAGTTTTCATTGAAAACAATCATTAAAAAAATAGATAGGGGGAATGTTATAAAAAAATATCACTCACAGAAATCGTTCATTTCATTGAAGCAAGGTTCGCTTCTCTCGCATTTAATCCCCAATACATTTTGGTCGACGAATAGATTTGAATATTGCATAAGTATCTGTTAGATATAATGCAATACCCGTTGTATTAGCCAGGGGGGTAGTTGTATTTGCAATAATAAGCCTACGGGTGTATTTTAGAATAAAAAGGGGGAACCATCGGTCGGAAACGACTATCGTTAAATTAGATTGTTAATACTCAATAAACAAAAATAGCTTTCGTTACACTGAAGAAGATTAACAATGTGTGACCGGTATGAAGCAAAAAAACTGAAATATCGAATTAAAAATCCAAAATTTCGACTTTCAAGTCGGAAAATAAAATTCTGACTTCAAAGTCTGTTTGAAAGTCGGAAAAATAAAAAAAAACTATGGCCCTTAGACGCTTTCGTACGTAACAAAGTTTCTACATTTTGAAATTTTTGATATAATAGTAACCTATAACATTGAATACAGGAAAATTTCATTACTCCGTCGAAGGGATTGTTGCCACCGACGTGGATTTCCTGCTGTTGATCGCATCAAAATGCATAATGCATCAAAATGCATAGCGCATCCAAGCCTGGCGCCAATCCTTGTTCCTGATTCAACTGACCCCTCGACCGTTCCAAAACAAACATATCTATTATTAACGCGAGCCGAGTCGTGTTAAATCATACACATCATTCAAGTAGAGGATAGATAACAGGATAGATAGCCTTCCCGAAGCCAAGCTCGTCAATAATTCAATGGAGAAACGGCGACGACAAGTGCAATTATGAATAATGCAGTCGGGTCAGCTCGGACGCTCCGTACGTCGCGGCATTTTTTCATGAAACGTCGATAATACGGCGGCGCGCAGCGCCCCCGTGCGATGGAATTCGACATATGGTTTCGCCTCGTCGGGCGTCTCCTCCAGAACGGGAAAAAATCGATAGAGGGTACGGTTTTTCGATGATAGAGACAGGAGGTCTCCCAAAGTGCCGATGCCATAGATATCGCAACCATAGGAGGGAATGCATTAGGCGGTCGCGGTCCCGTCCCATCGCGAACTGAGCTGGTCGCGGTCGTGGCAAAAGCAGTCGCATTTGGCATTTGCACACAATCCTGCTCGCGCTCTTCATTTCAGTTAAGAAAATGAGTTCTGAGGCAGAGGTCTTTATATTGGCTCTTCTATCTGAAGCCTAAGAAAAGGGCGCGCGAGATTTTGGATTCATCCAATTAACAGAAGCAGACAAGTAGAAGGTGAATTTCAAACGTTATTATATTATATTTTTCAACTGATATAATCAACTTTTCATCATCCATATTGCACTACTTGAGAACCTTCGCACACAACAACAACAAAACGAATGTAAATAGCGTCAGTGGTGACGAATGTTGCCGATTTATTGCGATTGTAAACGATTCATAGAAATAGCGAGTAGCGAGGTACGCGATCATCAAAAACGCGTGCACTAGACGTTCCCGAGCTCATCTCGATCGCAACGCGGTCTCCCGAGATTCTTTTGAAAAGATCGAAGGAGAGCGCGTCGCGAATGAGCAAAGCCCTAGAACGCCGAGTGCAAATGCATGCATTAAAAAACATGGGAAATATTTTCACTCAGCGGGGTCGAGACCAGCTCAGGTCGCGATGCGTCGGGTCCGCGACCGCCTAATGCGTTCCCTCCTTAATTCTCCACATAAACTATTGCTTGAGTTTCAGTTGTAGCTAGCATTTTGAAAGTAAACCATCACCAATAACGAAGCGAACTTGGGAAAGTATCACGGACATGCTGACTGACAATAATTGTCACTTTTTAACTGACAACTGTCACTTTTAAACTGACAACTGTCACTCTCAAACTGACAACTGTCACTCTCAAACTGACAACTTTCAAAATATTTTAGTAAGTTCACAATTGTCATTTTCAAACTACGCAATTGTTATTTTTGAACGGACAATTGTCACTAGATGTAAGTGGTTTACTACGACAGCCTATTTATTACAATTGTCATTTTTAAACTGACAATAAATATTACTTTAAAACTACATAATTGTCACTTACTTCCAAACAAACAATTGTCATTTTCGAAATACACAATTGTATATGGAAAGGAGCCTGTTTCATGCGTTTTATAGGTACATCTAGTTGATTCAAGTATTCATACGATGGACTATTTTATCTGATGGTCTAAATATTGTCAAATGTGGTTTATTTCGACGGCGCGTCATATTAAAATTGCCACTTTTCAACTGACAATAATTGTCACTTTCAAATCGACAATTGTCACTTTCAAACTGACAATTTTCACTTTCAACCTACACAATTATCATTTCCAAACCGACAATTATCACTAGAAAGATATGGCCCGGAGACTGTTTCATTCGTTCACCCCAGTTCAAGAAATAGAAGCTACCCTAAACTCAGCACAGCACAGCATTCTCAAGAGCTATAAGCTTACTCAGTAAGCTCACTACAGTAACTCACAGTAAGCTTATATCCGAGAGGACAGCTCGAACGGTAGAGCCACTGCCGACGTAATCACCCGAGCCGTGGTGAGAAAAGCGGCAACACCGCATGAAAAGCAACTTGAAATTGAAAAAAATTAAATGCCCACATCAATCTTTATTTTTTCCTCTAAAAATTCATTCTCCTATGTTCTTTCCTAGTTTTTCGAATAAGCCGAAAAATTCACATAAAAGAATTAATGAGTAGGACGTCAAATTGCTCTCCATGCGGTGTTGCCGATTGTCTCACCACGGCTCGGGAGATTAAGTCGGCTGCGTTGCTTGGCTTTGATATTGATTACCCGATATCAAAGCCAAGCAACGTGATGCGAAGTTATGGTTTGGATGGAGACTTACGGACGACCTCCTTTCGAGATCTATTCTCTCGGGTCGTCGTGCTAGGAATCGCACGTTAAAAGGTAAGACCTCGTTGATCCTTAACTCGTATAAGTTTCGACTTCTGAGGGCTGCCGTTCGTAGGGGGACGACAGCAGGTTAACGGAAAACACAAGTTTTTTTTATAGCTCTTGAGAAAGCTAACTTTGTTGTATTTGGGTGTTTTTGGGTAGCTTTCACAAAAAAAGAATTTTTTTTTACTTTTTTCTCGATAACGGTCGTGGATACGTAAAAACTACAAGAAACAAAAAAGTTTTTAAACGAACTAACTGTCGGCCCTATAACGTAACCTGTGTTTCCAATTTGAGCCAAATATCTCAAAAACTGCAGGATCTATAAAGAAAAAACAAAAAAAATCTTGAAATTTCAACACCCCGTATATCGGTAACGAAGCGTTTGCGGACCTACGTTTATATGAACTTTTAGTCGTAAAATAAGCCAAGGAATGTCCCCCTTTCGGATATACACGATGTTTGGAAACACCCTGTATGAATTATTTCAGTCTCGTCAACACTGATTCTCTCCCAATTTTGCTCTACCCACGCCTGGCAACACCATCCGCAGACAGTCACCGCCTCACAGCACCACGGCAGAGATTACGAGCCCGGGATGTGTGGGTGTGCATCAGCTTACGTGCAGCACAAACAAATCGATTTTCTCTCAGAGTGTAGCGATGTGTATTCGTTCCGCTCGTCGGACTGTACACGCCTGTGACGTCACGGCGAATCGATGTGCCGGCTTTAAACTCCACTGAAATATTAGGCCGGTCAATTTAGCCTTTGAAATAAAAAATGGGGAACCCTTGGCGCAGCCAGGGGGGGCTTTAGGGCTGCAGCCCCCCCCCCCCAACCACCAAATGACTAATAAAATGATGGCGTAGAATACGAGAAAAATATTGAAAAAATTCTAGAACTTGCGGAAGTATTTTTCGTTGGCCGGTTTTATGTGCTAGGATGGCTTCTTATACATTTTTCGAATTTTGTGACCATAACGAGACACATTCGTTAAATACATAGGTATATAGAAAGAAAGCTAAGAAAATTTCCTACAAGAGGATGTTATTGTTTGCTAGCCTAACAGTTCGCTTGTAGGTGTTATAGGTGGGTATGTGTGCTAGGATGCTGGATTGTAGCGCACTTATTACATTTTTTGCATTTCGCGACCATAACGAGACATATTTGTTAAATACATATGTGCATAGAAAGAAAGCTAAGAAAATTTCCTACAAGAGGATGTTATCGTTTGCTGGCCTAACAGTTCGCTTGTAGGTGTTATAGGTGGTTTTGTGTGCTAGGATGGCGGATCCTAGCGCTCCTTTTACATTTTTCGCATTTTGCGACCATAAGGAGACACATTCGTTAAATACATAGGTATATAGAAAGAAAGCTAGGAAAATTTTCTACAAGAGGATGTTATAGTTTGCTGGCCTAACAGTTCGCTTGTAGATGTTATAGGTGGTTTTGTGTGCTAGGATGGCGGATCCCTGCGCACCTTTTACATTTTTCGCATAACGAGACACATTCGTTAAATACATATGTATATACAAAGGAAGCTAAGAAAATTTCCTACTAGAGGATGTTATCCTTCGCGTGCCTAACGGTTCGCTTGTAGGTGTTACTCATAGCATCCGGTTCTGGTAACAGCCCCCCCACCCCCACCCCCCTCAAACTGGAATCCTGGCTGCGCCACTGTGGGGAACAAATAGTAAAAACATCGCGGACTTTCTCAAATGTTACGAACGAACAAGGTGATATATTGTTTGCATGACTTTCGTATGGTAGCAAGGTAATAAATAATAAACAGGACGCAAAAGTCTTCTAGGTTCTAGAACGAAAATGAGACACTTCGCCGAAAAGGTTTAACATTTAAGTTCAGTTTTCGAAAAAATAATTTATTTACACTAATGCCAAACTTTGGAGATGGTCGCAAACTTGGAGAACGATATAGGATGATATTTTCTGTGTTTACACCATTTTGCGACGCTTTTGCATTTTTCTCTACAAATGAATGAACACAATATTTTATAATTCACATTTTTAACAATGTTGCTGGCCTAGTACGATGGGACAAACTTGTGAAGTTTCATTGAGCACCAAAATACAACTTTTGAGAAAGTTTCAATTCTTTTGCTATTTTTTCCCTATTTGTGCTAAAGTGATTGGCCTATATCCCCAGCGATTCCTGTCCTTTGTCGTGAGGTGAGATAGTGTAACTGGGTTATCAACATTTTCGTTGGATATTTTTGGTTTTCGACTTGGTTTAGATAAGACGTCGTTTACGAAATATCGTTTTATCGGAATCTAAGCGTGGAGTGTGGAGTTATGTAAAGCGAATTTCCAAAAACGGTCGGCTTATCATGTCCACATCACATGCACTCGTTTGTCTATCGATTACAGAGTGTACACATTGAATACGAATTGTATAATTAATAATGAACTATTAGAATTATTAAATTAAAAAAAAACATGTCTGTCACAGAATTCGAACGTGGAATGGATGTTGGACATAGAAGATCCATGTTGCAAATATTAACAAAACGATAATTTCAGAATAATCAGAATGATGGGTATACCTATCCTGTGAGAATTAGTTTGGTTTAAAAACCATTTGGAGCAGTAAGTTCAGTTTGGGGGGGCTGAACATACAATTTATCAGTTACCAGAGCTTTTTTTTTTCGTCAGCCGGATGTTATGAATAACACCTACAAAAGAACTGTTATAGTCACGCGAACGATAACATCATTCTATAGGAAATTTTCTTAGCTTTCTTTCTATATACCTATGTATTTAACGAATGTGTCTCGTTATGGTCGCAAAATGCGAAAAATGTAAAAGGTGCGCTAGGATCCAACATCCTAGCACATAAAACCGCCAACGAAAAATACTTTCGAATATTCTAGAATTTTTTCAATATTTTTCCCGTATTCCATCAATTCAATATGACACAGTATTCGAAAAATGAAAAATTAGTCTTGGAATTCGTTTGGAACCTAATTGAAATTTGGTATATGACGATGTTTCCTTTTCCTGCATAAATGAATGGCTTTGAAATAGAGAATTTCAAACCTTTTTCAGTTAATTACTTCATGATTTTATTTCAATGTACAATGATTGTATGTATCACTCCTGTGTCATGCCCATTCTGTATTCGTTCAGTAACCTATTTTAAATTGTTTTTAACTAGCTGACTATTTTATTTGAACCATTTTTATATCATAAATTTTATTTGGAATTTAGTATTGAATAACTAATAAAATACGTTGATTATTTGATAGTTTTTATTATATATTATTTCGGCGTAACATTACTTCAACAGAATCTTGAAACGATATCAAAACAGCCAAAGAACATGAAACGTATGTGAATCGATACAAAAGAAGAGATTGCTTTTTCCATCATAATCCCACTGCAGCATTATCTGTATCTCCTTGAACAAAAGCATTAACATTTTATTTTTATCAGTTCAATTTTCCATCACGCGGTTGGAAGATGATGATAAGATGAGCTGAGAAGGAATGTAAATGATTGTCAACAAGAGAATTTATCTCGGTAATTCAAATTCAAACGACGATTCGGAAAGATTTGAAATACTCTGTACGTTCTTTATACAAAGAGTAACAAAAATTGTGGCAAGCCCAATCAATGTTTGCACGAATGAAAATGCTTTGAATATACAGTCGTATGGAGTTTTCATTGATTTATTTACCAATAATACCTGCTATAAAGAATCTGTACAAACTATCACTGAATTCCATCAATAAGACTCGATGAAGAAGAATTTCATCTAAACGAGTTTCATAATAATCCCGAGCGGTTTTTGTTTGTTCATGCGCCTCCGGACTTTGATAATAACAAACAAGTGACCGAACCCAATCAATATTGTAAACCGTTGTGAATAACGGTCACTCGTCTGGGTTGCCATGACTTTTCGACAATATATTTTTTCGGAAGTTTCACATTCTATTTGTAGATAATTATTTAAACCTGATGGCGACCACACCTGAAATCGATAATTTGTTTATAATAGCGTTTTAATAGCGATAGGAGGTTTTATGGACAAAGAGACTTGAACATTAATCATCCGAAGTCAACCCAGTGGTGGGTAATCGATAAAACGCGCACTTTGTCAAAAAAAAATTGTTAGAATTGTTTTTCCGTTAACCAGCTGTCGCCACCTTACGAACAGCAGCCCTCAAAAGTGGAAACTTGTGCGAGCCAAGGATTAACGAGATCTTACCTTTTAACGTGCGATTCCTAGCACTTTCTCGGGCAATCAGATAAAAATCTGTAGTCTGTAGGATTTTCTTCTGTAGTTCATCCAATATCAGTTGCAACAACCCGTAAAAATTCAAAGAAAGCATCTGTCCACGTGGACTTGTTGACGTGTGTCAAAATGCAAAATCGTTCAGCCAATTAAAACGGCGAATCGTTGAGTGGAACGCAGTGTATTGGTCGAGGCTGGAAAGTTATAAATTATCTTTTAAATGAGGCATCGGCAGATCAAACAGATTGGTAAGGGTTCGGAACGAGTTTTTATATTTTGCAATTCATAATGGACATATTATACTCGGAGATGATTGACAATATTGAATCATAACAAATGCTTCAAAAAAATGTATACCGCCAATGGACGACCTCAGAACCCGCAAGGAGCTTCACAACCCTGAAGCCTCAACAACTGGTGCGGGTGGATGCGGATATTCTCGATGGTATTTCAGAAGAGGCTGACATCTATCAAATCAACTCTACCATGTTTTTCTGCAAACGATTTTTTTTTACCGTAGGTATATTTTGGTGTTAATGCCAAGTTGAAGTATAACGTGCCCTTTTGACCTTACTCCATATATTCCTGATCCAGTTCCTACCTCTGTTTCTGAGTCCATTCGTCCCATTTTAGGTGTGTCCCGAATAGTGATGAATAGTGATGAGCATGAGTGATTTTGGAGTGCCCAGTATGTGGTTGGGATCTCCAATTACCTGTTTGTATGAGTTGGTATGCACTCATCCTCGCCTCTCCCATGAATGCGATGGCCAAAGGTGGAACAATTAGGATGATTTGGGAATGTTGTTCATAGCGTTCGTGTTTTACTGGGGGCCACCACATTTGTGAGCCGTATGAGATTCTGGGTCTTATGATGGCCGTGTACAGCCAGTTCGTGACTTTCGGTTTCAGTCTCCATGTTTTTTCAAAAGCTCTTCTGCTCATCATGGATGATGGATTTGCTTTTGTTGATTACATGTTGCAGATGCATGTTTTTGAAAAGTTTCATGTCCCCCAGAATTATTTTGTGTGTGAAGGGAATGAGTGTGATTTTGCTGGGATTTGCCCTCAGTCCTCCTCTTTTGCACCATTCCTCTACGGTCCTCAGTGCATTAGCTCAGATGTTATGTGTGCGTGCTTCTCCTGCACGACAACTCCTGTATCGTCCGCATACCCTTGGGTGTAGTATCCCTGATTGTTTGAAGATTCCAGCAGTTCGTCCCACAGTAGGGATGATTGAAACTCGCCCAGTGGAGCTTCCCTGGCAAATTCCAGCTGCGCGGAGTCTCCAATACATTTCATACATACTGTGCATGTCCCTCAACAATTTCATCATTTGACCTGACTCCATATTTCCTTGTATCGCCCTGTATTCAGTCATTCAAACCGCGGTTCGCTTCGAATTGCTCAGTGCGTGTCTGCAAAGCTGTGAAAGGACTCCATTGAACAAACTTATGATACCTATTTGTCGTTAGTGATAATGCCAACCTATACCGGAAGTTTCGACAAAGTAAACCCATTATCGGCAGTTTTTCTTCATTAATCGCCTAACCAAACCTATAAATAACAACAATACCCGCAGCGTTGTTTGCACAAACATTTATCTGTCGCGTGATTAGATAAAATATCATTAAAGTTTTCGTTAATCAGGCGCAATGACGCAAGTCTTTTGTTATTATTTTTCGCGATTTCATTATCTCCATTATTGTAACTGTTAAAATATTTGCACAGATCTCAGTAAATTATGAGGAAGATAAAAAAGCAAAATATGTATATTCAACGAGGTCAGCTGGTTTCTGTCATGATATAGCACGTTAAATTTTAGATTTAAAAAAAATAATAATAATTAATTGCATCTATGATCCACGAAATTCACTAGTTCAACCTAAACTTACCTATAAAAGGGAATAAGACACTTAGCAACAACAGACCAGTTATGTACATTTTTGTCGCTCGACAAAGATTAATCTGTGGAGAACGACAATGACACTTTGAGCTCGAAATACACACAATATTTTTTCTACAAGCGCGGCTCTTAGAAAAAAAAATGACATTCAAATAGGCACATAACATTACTTATGAGAAAATCACTCAATAGCAATCCGAAATGTAAAAGATATCTAAATGTCCAATAATTCAAATCACTAACAAGAAAAAAGTAAAATAACGTTCTTGAAAAAAAAAAAAATTGCAATTGCCAGGAGCTGAACCCGGGACCTTCGGATTACGCTAGCCGTTGCACCACCGCAGATTCTCAGATGGACATGACTGTATTGTCTATACTCTCCATCATGCAAGTATAGGTCCGTTTTAGATAAAAGCAGTTGAGATGCGTTTTAAATTTATAAAAAAAAGGTTCTCAAGGACCAATATAAATAAATTTCAGATAAAGTCAATAAATGTCAGAAAAATATTCATATAGAAAAGATGAAATGAGGGCGGGAAATGAGGTCGGGAAGTAGAGGTGTGTAATGTAACACTTCCCAACCTTCAATGACGTTAGTAATGACAGCATTACATATATGGTTGTAAATAATAGTAGATTATACATCAATTGGCAGAAATGCAAAATTTTTGTGGTGACAGGAAAATAAATTGGCTTTAATCTATAGTAGCCAATTTAAGAACAATTATAACAACCCTTTCGATTTTACCGACCAGAAGTTACACAAGCGAAGCCGACAAAAAAAATTCAAAAAAGCGTAATTTCTCTTGTTTTATAATGCGCGTTGTCGTCGCCTCGGGGAATTTTTCCGAATTAATTTCCCGCGGGCACGCAACTGGACTCGACACGCCATCTTCATGGGTGCGTGTCGCGTGACGTGGTAACATTCTTTCGGCCAGTCGGCGTGTAGCGTGGTTGCTCCGCGTTGCATGCAGACAGAGAGGTATTCTGGTGGTCAGAGTCGCACATGAAAAAAATTTAAGAGGGATATAGTCGGCGGAAGGACAACCAAAATCGAAGGATGATCCGATGTCGAAAATTGTGCATGTCTTTAACCATATCATTACTACTAAATAATTATGAAAATAAAAGTCATCCCAAGAAAGACGATGCAAGGGGTTGGAACAACAACAACGTAACCACATTCAAAAAATGTCTCCGTAGCAAATATCAGCATAAAATATAGAAATTCCAAAAATTTTAATATTTTTTTAAAACTTGAAACGTGAAATGTCATTAGACTTATTGTTCCTTCAATTCAGTTCAGCTATCTCGGATTATTCCACATTATACCATTGACGTGGAATGTAAGAATTTTTGTGTTATTCGAAACCAGTCCTGATAAGTTGGCAACACTGAATATATCCTCAATGAAGGGTAGCTGACAGTAGTGACACTGACAGCTTCGGATTAGTTTCCAGTTTGGTAGTTCTATAAGATTGGGATTGACAAATAGACTTATCGATTTATCGTCATTATTGGACGGATTTGAGATAATTCATACTGAAAGTTTCCTCGTATTATTGGCGATTCTGGGCGCTGTATATTTCAAAGAAAAATACCCGCGCTGCAGGATTTGTTGGGTCCGAACTCGTGAATCCATTTTGTGCTAGTATAACCAGTGGACCACTGGTATTGGTTATCAGACGGCAAAATCACCATCAAAACCGTCAAAAGTGAGGTAAGTAACGCCTACTGATGAAGATAACTTGGTTTTTGAAATGCCCTTCAAGGAATTGAACTACTTGTGTGGTAAAGTGGAAAAATACTTCTCATTGAGTGACACCACATGCGTCCAACGTTTTTCGGCATATCGCTATAGTAATGTTTTGAAAAATATCCGGTTGAGGTAGGGATTTTTTTCATCGATTCGAGGGCCTCTCTTTAGATACACCTTGAGTCAGACTAAATGACGAACACACGATGGATTTGTTATACATAAAACAATACAGTTCGACAAACCTAGCTGAGTAGGTGAAATTGAGTGGCTTATCACTGGATATTATATTACGGACTAGGTATAATCCGTTGTGCGACGAGTGCGCATCACGTTTTCGCCTTTTCAGCTAGGTGGGTAGAACTGTCCAAAAGAAAAACTACGACTGTGAGATAGTACTGTTTTTGCTTTTGTTCTGATGGTACGCCAATGTTCAACTTAAACAGTATTAACAAGCGATTAAATGCACTTGCGTGTCGTTTTTCTGTTGGCGAATGTGCTACTAGCACAATGGCTAAACAGGTTTCTGTAATAATGAATACACTGAAACGGGCATTTGTTCTTTCTGAACTGAATTTAGAAATCATTCTCGATATCGCCGTATAGCTTCTTTCTCAGTCGCTTCATATATCGAACGAACTGCTATTTCAAAAGGTCACACTAGAAAATTGATTCATGATCAATTGTTCATCAGTAACCCACTGTGCATCACAAAAAATAAAAATATCATTTTGAGATTTCTTCAGATTCAAAACGTATCATCTGAATATGGATTATTCAATTTTATATAAGGAGTATGTTGGAATATAAAAAAATCATCAAGGGTAAACCATAAAAAAAAATCAGTCAGACGTCTGAACAAAAATCTCTTCTTTAGGGAAATCATTGAATAACGATAGTCGTTGGCGACTGATGTTTTACCGTGTTTCACACCCATCCACCTACAAAGTAAGTGGGCTTCAATGACAAATATCCGTCTCAAAACAACTACTCTCCAGGCTAAAACTCCGACGGGCATTGAATTATATCTAGCATATACCTGTGCAATGATCCTAATTGCAGAGGAGTTGTGTCTGTAACCGAATACCAGAATTTTATTTTGATTAGGACCAACTGAAGACTAGTTTCGTGGTTTTTGACTCTTATCAGTAGATGGTACGTTACTACAGACAGCTTGGAAGCATCTGTTTCCCGTGAGAAACATCACATCACGCTGTCTATTATGTTACTCTGCTCTTATGCTGATGAAAAGAGTATGAACTACTATGCACCTTGCGAACAAAGCAAGAATCTCTCCAATTTTTCTAGTTAAGATATGCAGTCAGATGTCTGAAGAAAGAGCTCAGTTCTTTTGTGAGATCGTACAATCTCCCAAAAAAGTAACCAGATAGGCAGAGACTATATTATGTTTCGGAACGGGGAACAAATGGCTACAAAGCTGTCTGTAGTGACCTACCCTGCACTGATGAGAAGCAAAAACCTCGAAACTAGGCTGCAGGTGGTACCCTCATCCAAATCAAAACAAAATTCCGCTATTTGGTTAGGGGGCACTTGCAATTGTGTCCTCTGCAATGAAGAACATTGCACAAGTATCTGTTTGATATAATACCCGCCAGGGGAGTAGTTATTTTCAGGAAGGTATTTGCCATAATAGGGTATTGTAGGTTAATGAGAGTAAAAAGGGGTAAATATCGGACGGCAAGGACTATCGTTAACGTTATAAAAGAATTTATTTGAAAATGAAGTCATATTCATTTGTACCTACAAAAATGAGATTTTGATGATGCAACTGGTTTTCTTTTGTTTAAAGTTTTGATATTCACACATAGTTACGATACGTTCAAAGGTCTGCAACCTTGAGTTAGTTGAATTTTTTAAATTATTATTACTATTTTTTTCAAACGACAACATAGTGTCTCGTCGGGTCAGAAAAAAGAGCATTTTAATAAGATTAATTTGGTACCGCACACTTTTAGGTCTCAAAGAAACTTTCGTCAACAAACTTAAAAATATTACGGTAGATCTTTCTTTTTGAGATTAAAATAATATTAAAATTCATCGAGTAACCACCAACACAAATTATATAACATAACCATCAATCCAAAAACTAATATCTCCTTTCGTAAATGATAATATTAAAATGTTTTCCAATCAATAGCGTACACAATAGTTTCCTAATTTAGATTTGAAGAAGTGAGGAAAGATAACATATCGACAAGTAATGCACTTCACACCGGCTGGAAATCGAACCGGGGGGTCTATTCTCGAACCGTTCGATTTCAAATCGTATACGAAAAAGAGGGAAGAACATACACATTCCAAGTGTATTGGTATCAGTATATCGAAATCGCATACGTACAAACTCGAGAATAGCACCCCTGGGACCTTTCGGTCACCAGGTGAGCACTCTTTCATTGCGCCAATCCCCGCTCTCTTCATTATTATTATTAGCATAAATCAAGAGTCATTCTTTCAAACGCCAATCACGTATCGCTCTGCGATTTCATGAAACACAAAAGTCCAAACAGTACCTCGCAGAGCAGACCGTGCGTAGAGCGTACCTTCACGGACGCTGGCTGGCTGCGAGTCTTCGTCGATGCCAGAAACTTTCCCATGCCTATTTCCGAAAGTTCGACTTCGCGAATGTCAGACTATAGTGCGTGTTGCGGCATTGTTTCGTGACCTTCCTTCTCGTTTTGTCTTTTGTTTCGTATTGCGACTCTACGAACTGACGACGTAGAAAGGGTATCCGATGTTCAACCGGCTGAACTAAGAGATACGCTTCGCCGGGCAATTTTAGATAGCACAGATGAGCGGAGGGCCAAGTCGTTAGTCCGGTCGATTTTTCATCGATGCTAGTCACATTTTGACATATATGGATCACCATGATACAGTATGTTTCGGTAAATTTATATCGCAATATATTGTAATAACACTAAAGCCGGTCCTGACCGCTTGTTCTTCGGAAGAATGGACTGAGGATTTGAAAGAAAAATAAAACGACGAACAAAACATTCGAGTACCATGATAGATAATTTCTTGAAAACTGATTCAGAGCTGACCAACTCGAGAACGGTTAGAGATAGACAAATTCTGCGAACGCCAATCGATTTAGAATGGTCAAATTAGTATGTACTGAGAATTTTAACGAAAAAAAATTACGGACAAAAAAGTCGAGTATATCATGATAGATAATTTCTTGAAAACTAGATCAGAGCTGACCAACTCGAGAACTATCAGAGATAGAAGAATTCTGCGAACGCCAATCGATTCAGAATGGCAAAATTAGTACACACTGAGAATTTGAACGAAAAAAATCGACGGACAAAAAAGTCGAGTATATCATGATAGATAATTTCTTGAAAACTGATTCAAAGCTGACCAACTCGAAAACGGTTAGAGATAGACGAATTCTGTGAACGCCAATCGATTTAGAATGGCAAAATTAGTACACACTGAGAATTTAAACGAAAAAAATCGACGGACAAAAATGTCGAGTATATCATGATAGATAATTTCTTGAAAACTGATTCAGAGCTGACCAACTCGAGAACGGATAGAGATAGACCAATTCTGTGAACGCCAATCGATTTAGAATGGCAAAATTAGTACACACTGAGAATTTGAACGGAAAAAATCGACGGACAAAAAAGTCGAGTATATCATGATAGATAATTTCTTGAAAACTGATTCAGAGCTGACCAACTCGAGAACGGATAGAGATAGACCAATTCTGTGAACGCCAATCGATTTAGAATGGCAAAATTAGTACACACTGAGAACTTGAACGAAAAAAATCGACGGACAAAAAAGTCGAGTATATCATGATAGATAATTTCTTGAAAACTGAGTCAAAGCTGACCAACTCGAAAACGGTTAGAGATAGACGAATTCTGTGAACGCCAATCGATTTAGAATGACAAAATTAGTACACACTCAGAATTTGAACGAAAAAAATCGACGGACAAAAAAGTCGAGTATATCATGATAGATAATTTCTTGAAAACTGATTCAGAGCTGACCAACTCGAGAACGGATAGAGATAGACCAATTCTGTGAACGCCAATCGATTTAGAATGGCAAAATTAGTACACACTGAGAATTTGAACGAAAAAAATCGACGGACAAAAAAGTGGAGTATATCATGATAGATAATTTCTTGAAAACTGATTCAGAGCTGACCAACTCGAGAACGGATAGAGATAGACCAATTCTGTGAACGCCAATCGATTTAGAATGGCAAAATTAGTACATGAGAATTTGAACGAAAAAAATCGACGGACAAAAAAGTCGAGTATATCATGATAGATAATTTCTTGAAAACTGAGTCAAAGCTGACCAACTCGAAAACGATTAGAGATAGACGAATTCTGTGAACGCCAATCGATTTAGAATGGCAAAATTAGTACACACTGAGAATTTGAACGAAAAAAATCGACGGACAAAAAAGTCGAGTATATCATGATAGATAATTTCTTGAAAACTGATTCAGAGCTGACCAACTCGAGAACGGATAGAGATAGACCAATTCTGTGAACGCCAATCGATTTAGAATGGCAAAATTAGTACACACTGAGAATTTGAACGAAAAAAATCGACGGACAAAAAAGTCGAGTATATCATGATAGATAATTTCTTGAAAACTGATTCAAAGCTGACCAACTCGAAAACGGTTAGAGATACACGAATTCTGTGAACGCCAATCGATTTAGAATGGCAAAATTAGTACACACTGAGAATTTGAACGAAAAAAATCGACGGACAAAAAAGTCGAGTATATCATGATAGATAATTTCTTGAAAACTGAGTCAAAGCTGACCAACTCGAAAACGGTTGGAGATAGACGAATTCTGTGAACGCCAATCGATTTAGAATGGCAAAATTAGTACACACTGAGAAATTGACCGAAAAAAATCGACGGACAAAAAAGTCGAGTATATCATGATAGATAATTTCTTGAAAACTGATTCAGAGCTGACCAACTCGAGAACGGATAGAGATAGACCAATTCTGTGAACGCCAATCGATTTAGAATGGCATAATTAGTACACACTGAGAATTTGAACGAAAAAAATCGACGGACAAAAAAGTCGAGTATATCATGATAGATAATTTCTTGAAAACTGATTCAGAGCTGACCAACTCGAGAACGGATAGAGATAGACCAATTCTGTGAACGCCAATCGATTTAGAATGGCAAAATTAGTACACACTGAGAATTTGAACGAAAAAAATCGACGGACAAAAAAGTCGAGTATATCATGATAGATAATTTCTTGAAAACTGATTCAAAGCTGACCAACTCGAAAACGGTTAGAGATAGACGAATTCTGTGAACGCCAATCGATTTAGAATGGCAAAATTAGTACACACTGAGAATTTAAACGAAAAAAATCGACGGACAAAAATGTCGAGTATATCATGATAGATAATTTCTTGAAAACTGATTCAGAGCTGACCAACTCGAGAACGGATAGAGATAGACCAATTCTGTGAACGCCAATCGATTTAGAATGGCAAAATTAGTACACACTGAGAATTTGAACGGAAAAAATCGACGGACAAAAAAGTCGAGTATATCATGATAGATAATTTCTTGAAAACTGATTCAGAGCTGACCAACTCGAGAACGGATAGAGATAGACCAATTCTGTGAACGCCAATCGATTTAGAATGGCAAAATTAGTACACACTGAGAACTTGAACGAAAAAAATCGACGGACAAAAAAGTCGAGTATATCATGATAGATAATTTCTTGAAAACTGAGTCAAAGCTGACCAACTCGAAAACGGTTAGAGATAGACGAATTCTGTGAACGCCAATCGATTTAGAATGACAAAATTAGTACACACTCAGAATTTGAACGAAAAAAATCGACGGACAAAAAAGTCGAGTATATCATGATAGATAATTTCTTGAAAACTGATTCAGAGCTGACCAACTCGAGAACGGATAGAGATAGACCAATTCTGTGAACGCCAATCGATTTAGAATGGCAAAATTAGTACACACTGAGAATTTGAACGAAAAAAATCGACGGACAAAAAAGTGGAGTATATCATGATAGATAATTTCTTGAAAACTGATTCAGAGCTGACCAACTCGAGAACGGATAGAGATAGACCAATTCTGTGAACGCCAATCGATTTAGAATGGCAAAATTAGTACATGAGAATTTGAACGAAAAAAATCGACGGACAAAAAAGTCGAGTATATCATGATAGATAATTTCTTGAAAACTGAGTCAAAGCTGACCAACTCGAAAACGATTAGAGATAGACGAATTCTGTGAACGCCAATCGATTTAGAATGGCAAAATTAGTACACACTGAGAATTTGAACGAAAAAAATCGACGGACAAAAAAGTCGAGTATATCATGATAGATAATTTCTTGAAAACTGATTCAGAGCTGACCAACTCGAGAACGGATAGAGATAGACCAATTCTGTGAACGCCAATCGATTTAGAATGGCAAAATTAGTACACACTGAGAATTTGAACGAAAAAAATCGACGGACAAAAAAGTCGAGTATATCATGATAGATAATTTCTTGAAAACTGATTCAAAGCTGACCAACTCGAAAACGGTTAGAGATACACGAATTCTGTGAACGCCAATCGATTTAGAATGGCAAAATTAGTACACACTGAGAATTTGAACGAAAAAAATCGACGGACAAAAAAGTCGAGTATATCATGATAGATAATTTCTTGAAAACTGAGTCAAAGCTGACCAACTCGAAAACGGTTGGAGATAGACGAATTCTGTGAACGCCAATCGATTTAGAATGGCAAAATTAGTACACACTGAGAAATTGACCGAAAAAAATCGACGGACAAAAAAGTCGAGTATATCATGATAGATAATTTCTTGAAAACTGATTCAGAGCTGACCAACTCGAGAACGGATAGAGATAGACCAATTCTGTGAACGCCAATCGATTTAGAATGGCATAATTAGTACACACTGAGAATTTGAACGAAAAAAATCGACGGACAAAAAAGTCGAGTATATCATGATAGATAATTTCTTGAAAACTGATTCAGAGCTGACCAACTCGAGAACGGATAGAGATAGACCAATTCTGTGAACGCCAATCGATTTAGAATGGCAAAATTAGTACACACTGAGAATTTGAACGAAAAAAATCGACGGACAAAAAAGTCGAGTATATCATGATAGATAATTTCTTGAAAACTGATTCAAAGCTGACCAACTCGAAAACGGTTAGAGATAGACGAATTCTGTGAACGCCAATCGATTTAGAATGGCAAAATTAGTACACACTGAGAATTTGAACGAAAAAAATCGACGGACAAAAAAGTCGAGTATATCATGATAGATAATATCTTGAAAACTGATTCAGAGCTGACCAACTCGAGAACGGATAGAGATAGACCAATTCTGTGAACGCCAATCGATTTAGAATGACAAAATTAGTACACACTGAGAATTTGAACGAAAAAAATCGACGGACAAAAAAGTCGAGTATATCATGATAGATAATTTCTTGAAAACTGATTCAAAGCTGACCAACTCGAAAACGGTTAGAGATAGACGAATTCTGTGAACGCCAATCGATTTAGAATGACAAAATTAGTACACACTCAGAATTTGAACGAAAAAAATCGACGGACAAAAAAGTCGAGTATATCATGATAGATAATTTCTTGAAAACTGATTCAGAGCTGACCAACTCGAGAACGGATAGAGATAGACCAATTCTGTGAACGCCAATCGATTTAGAATGGCAAAATTAGTACACACTGAGAATTTGAACGAAAAAAATCGACGGACAAAAAAGTGGAGTATATCATGATAGATAATTTCTTGAAAACTGATTCAGAGCTGACCAACTCGAGAACGGATAGAGATAGACCAATTCTGTGAACGCCAATCGATTTAGAATGGCAAAATTAGTACATGAGAATTTGAACGAAAAAAATCGACGGACAAAAAAGTCGAGTATATCATGATAGATAATTTCTTGAAAACTGAGTCAAAGCTGACCAACTCGAAAACGATTAGAGATAGACCAATTCTGTGAACGCCAATCGATTTAGAATGGCAAAATTAGTACACACTGAGAATTTGAACGAAAAAAATCGACGGACAAAAAAGTCGAGTATATCATGATAGATAATTTCTTGAAAACTGATTCAAAGCTGACCAACTCGAAAACGGTTAGAGATAGACGAATTCTGTGAACGCCAATCGATTTAGAATGGCAAAATTAGTACACACTGAGAATTTGAACGAAAAAAATCGACGGACAAAAAAGTCGAGTATATCATGATAGATAATATCTTGAAAACTGATTCAGAGCTGACCAACTCGAGAACGGATAGAGATAGACCAATTCTGTGAACGCCAATCGATTTAGAATGACAAAATTAGTACACACTGAGAATTTGAACGAAAAAAATCGACGGACAAAAAAGTCGAGTATATCATGATAGATAATTTCTTGAAAACTGATTCAAAGCTGACCAACTCGAAAACGGTTAGAGATAGACGAATTCTGTGAACGCCAATCGATTTAGAATGGGAAAATTAGTACACACTGAGAATTTGAACGAAAAAAATCGACGGACAAAAAAGTCGAGTATATCATGATAGATAATTTCTTGAAAACTGATTCAGAGCTGACCAACTCGAGAATGGATAGAGATAGACCAATTCTGTGAACGCCAATCGATTTAGAATGGCAAAATTAGTACACACTGAGAATTTGAACGAAAAAAATCGACGGACAAAAAAGTCGAGTATATCATGATAGATAATTTCTTGAAAACTGATTCAAAGCTGACCAACTCGAAAGCGGTTAGAGATAGACGAATTCTGTGAACGCCAATCGATTTAGAATGGGAAAATTAGTACACACTGAGAATTTGAACGAAAAAAATCGACGGACAAAAAAGTCGAGTATATCATGATAGATAATATCTTGAAAACTGATTCAGAGCTGACCAACTCGAGAACGGATAGAGATAGACCAATTCTGTGAACGCCAATCGATTTAGAATGACAAAATTAGTACACACTGAGAATTTGAACGAAAAAAATCGACGGACAAAAAAGTCGAGTATATCATGATAGATAATTTCTTGAAAACTGATTCAAAGCTGACCAACTCGAAAACGGTTAGAGATAGACGAATTCTGTGAACGCCAATCGATTTAGAATGGGAAAATTAGTACACACTGAGAATTTGAACGAAAAAAATCGACGGACAAAAAAGTCGAGTATATCATGATAGATAATTTCTTGAAAACTGATTCAGAGCTGACCAACTCGAGAACGGATAGAGATAGACCAATTCTGTGAACGCCAATCGATTTAGAATGGCAAAATTAGTACACACTGAGAATTTGAACGAAAAAAATCGACGGACAAAAAAGTCGAGTATATCATGATAGATAATTTCTTGAAAACTGATTCAAAGCTGACCAACTCGAAAGCGGTTAGAGATAGACGAATTCTGTGAACGCCAATCGATTTAGAATGGGAAAATTAGTACACACTGAGAATTTGAACGAAAAAAATTGACGGACAAAAAAGTCGAGTATATCATGATAGATAATTTCTTGAAAACTGATTCAGAGCTGACCAACTCGAGAACGGATAGAGATAGACCAATTCTGTGAACGCCAATCGATTTAGAATGGCAAAATTAGTACACACTGAGAATTTGAACGAAAAAAATCGACGGACAAAAAAGTCGAGTATATCATGATAGATAATTTCTTGAAAACTGATTCAGAGCTGACCAACCCGAGAACGGATAGAGATAGACCAATTCTGTGAACGCCAATCGATTTAGAATGACAAAATTAGTACACACTGAGAATTTGAACGAAAAAAATCGACGGACAAAAAAGTCGAGTATATCATGATAGATAATTTCTTGAAAACTGATTTAAAGCTGACCAACTCGAAAACGGTTAGAGATAGACGAATTCTGTGAACGCCAATCGATTTAGAATGGCAAAATTAGTACACACTGAGAATTTGAACGAAAAAGTCGAGTATATCATGATAGATAATTTCTTGAAAACTGATTCAAAGCTGACCAACTCGAAAGCGGTTAGAGATAGACGAATTCTGTGAACGCCAATCGATTTAGAATGGGAAAATTAGTACACACTGAGAATTTGAACGAAAAAAATCGACGGACAAAAAAGTCGAGTATATCATGATAGATAATTTCTTGAAAACTGATTCAGAGCTGACCAACTCGAGAACGGATAGAGATAGACCAATTCTGTGAACGCCAATCGATTTAGAATGACAAAATTAGTAAACACTGAGAATTTGAACGAAAAAAATCGACGGACAAAAAAGTCGAGTATATCATGATAGATAATTTCTTGAAAACTGATTCAAAGCTGACCAACTCGAAAACGGTTAGATATAGACGAATTCTGTGAACGCCAATCGATTTAGAATGGCAAAATTAGTACACACTGAGAATTTGAACGAAAAAAATCGACGGACAAAAAAGTCGAGTATATCATGATAGATAATTTCTTGAAAACTGATTCAAAGCTGACCAACTCGAAAACGGTTAGAGATAGACGAATTCTGTGAACGCCAATCGATTTTGAATGGCAAAATTAGTACACACTGAGAATTTGAACGAAAAAAATCGACGGACAAAAAAGTCGAGTATATCATGATAGATAATTTCTTGAAAACTGATTCAGAGCTGACCAACTCGCGAACGGATAGAGATAGACCAATTCTGTGAACGCCAATCGATTTAGAATGGCAAAATTAGTACACACTGACAATTTGAACGAAAAAAATCGACGGACAAAAAAGTCGAGTATATCATGATAGATAATTTCTTGAAAACTGAGTCAAAGCTGACCAACTCGAAAACGGTTAGAGATAGACGAATTCTGTGAACGCCAATCGATTTAGAATGGCAAAATTAGTACACACTGAGAATTTGAACGAAAAAAATCGACGGACAAAAAAGTCGAGTATATCATGATAGATAATTTCTTGAAAACTGATTCAGAGCTGACCAACTCGAGAACGGATAGAGATAGACCAATTCTGTGAACGCC
Organism: Chrysolina haemoptera; assembly: GCA_958298965.1. NCBI lineage: Eukaryota > Metazoa > Arthropoda > Insecta > Coleoptera > Chrysomelidae > Chrysolina > Chrysolina haemoptera. Next base: position 2,479,290 of record OY282597.1, on the reverse strand, counting down.
AATCGATTTAGAATGGCAAAATTAGTACACACTGACAATTTGAACGAAAAAAATCGACGGACAAAAAAGTCGAGTATATCATGATAGATAATTTCTTGAAAACTGATTCAGAGCTGACCAACTCGAGAACGGATAGAGATAGACCAATTCTGTGGACGCCAATCGATTTAGAATGGCAAAATTAGTACACACTGAGAATTTGAACGAAAAAAATCGACGGACAAAAAAGTCGAGTATATCATGATAGATAATTTTTCGAAAACTGAGTCAAAGCTGACCAACTCGAAAACGGTTAGAGATAGACGAATTCTGTGAACGCCAATCGATTTAGAATGGCAAAATTAGTACACACTGAGAATTTGAACGAAAAAAATCGACGGACAAAAAAGTCGAGTATATCATGATAGATAATTTCTTGAAAACTGATTCAGAGCTGACCAACTCGAGAACGGATAGAGATAGACCAATTCTGTGAACGCCAATCGATTTAGAATGGCAAAATTAGTACACACTGAGAACTTGAACGAAAAAAATCGACGGACAAAAAAGTCGAGTATATCATGATAGATAATTTCTTGAAAACTGATTCAGAGCTGACCAACTAGAGAACGGATAGAGATAGACCAATTCTGTGAACGCCAATCGATTAAGAATGGCAAAATTAGTACACACTGAGAATTTGAACGAAAAAAATCGACGGACAAAAAAGTCGAGTATATCATGATAGATAATTTTTCGAAAACTGAGTCAAAGCTGACCAACTCGAAAACGGTTAGAGATAGACGAATTCTGTGAACGCCAATCGATTTAGAATGGCAAAATTAGTACACACTGAGAATTTGAACGGAAAAAATCGACGGACAAAAAAGTCGAGTATATCATGATAGATAATTTCTTGAAAACTGATTCAAAGCTGACCAACTCGAAAACGGTTAGAGATAGACGAATTCTGTGAACGCCAATCGATTTAGAATGACAAAATTAGTACACACTGAGAATTTGAACGAAAAAAATCGACGGACAAAAAAGTCGAGTATATCATGATAGATAATTTTTCGAAAACTGAGTCAAAGCTGACCAACTCGAAAACGGTTAGAGATAGACGAATTCTGTGAACGCCAATCGATTTAGAATGGCAAAATTAGTACACACTGAGAATTTGAACGGAAAAAATCGACGGACAAAAAAGTCGAGTATATCATGATAGATAATTTCTTGAAAACTGATTCAAAGCTGACCAACTCGAAAACGGTTAGAGATAGACCAATTCTGTGAACGCCAATCGATTTAGAATGGCAAAATTAGTACACACTGAGAAATTGAACGAAAAAAATCGACGGACAAAAAAGTCGAGTATATCATGATAGATAATTTCTTGAAAACTGATTCAGAGCTGACCAACTCGAGAACGGATAGAGATAGACCAATTCTGTGAACGCCAATCGATGTAGAATGGCAAAATTAGTACACACTGAGAACTTGAACGAAAAAAATCGACGGACAAAAAAGTCGAGTATATCATGATAGATACTTTCTTGAAAACTGAGTCAAAGCTGACCAACTCGAAAACGGTTAGAGATAGACGAATTCTGTGAACGCCAATCGATTTAGAATGGCAAAATTAGTACACACTGAGAATTTGAACGGAAAAAATCGACGGACAAAAAAGTCGAGTATATCATGATAGATAATTTCTTGAAAACTGATTCAAAGCTGACCAACTCGAAAACGGTTAGAGATAGACGAATTCTGTGAACGCCAATCGATTTAGAATGACAAAATTAGTACACACTGAGAATTTGAACGAAAAAAATCGACGGACAAAAAAGTCGAGTATATCATGATAGATAATTTCTTGAAAACTGATTCAGAGCTGACCAACTCGAGAACGGATAGAGATAGACCAATTATGTGAACGCCAATCGATTTAGAATGGCAAAATTAGTACACACTGAGAATTTGAACGAAAAAAATCGACGGACAAAAAAGTCGAGTATATCATGATAGATAATTTCTTGAAAACTGATTCAGAGCTGACCAACTCGAGAACGGATAGAGATAGACCAATTCTGTGAACGCCAATCGATTTAGAATGGCAAAATTAGTACACACTGAGAATTTGAACGAAAAAAATCGACGGACAAAAAAGTCGAGTATATCATGATAGATAATTTCTTGAAAACTGATTCAGAGCTGACCAACTTGAGAACGGATACAGATAGACCAATTCTGTGAACGCATATCGATTTAGAATGACAAAATTAGTACACACTGAGAATTTGAACGAAAAAAATCGACGGACAAAAAAGTCGAGTATATCATGATAGATAATTTCTTGAAAACTGATTCAAAGCTGACCAACTCGAAAACGGTTAGAGATAGACGAATTCTGTGAACGCCAATCGATTTAGAATGGCAAAATTAGTACACACTGATAATTTGAACGAAAAAAATTGACGGACAAAAAAGTCGAGTATATCATGATAGATAATTTCTTGAAAACTGATTCAAAGCTGACCAACTAGAAAACGGTTAGAGATGGACGAATTCTGTGAACGCCAATCGATTTAGAATGGCAAAATTAGTACACACTGAGAATTTGAACGAAAAAAATCGACGGACAAAAAAGTCGAGTATATCATGATAGATAATTTCTTGAAAACTGAGTCAGAGCTGACCAACTCGAGAACAGATAGAGATAGACCAATTCTGTGAACGCCAATCGATTTAGAATGGCAAAATTAGTACACACTGAGAATTTGAACGAAAAAAATCGACGGACAAAAAAGTCGAGTATATCATGATAGATAATTTCTTGAAAACTGATTCAAAGCTGACCAACTCGAAAACGGTTAGAGATAGACGAATTCTGTGAACGCCAATCGATTTAGAATGGCAAAATTAGTACACACTGAGAATTTGAACGAAAAAAATCGACGGACAAAAAAGTCGAGTATATCATGATAGATAATTTCTTGAAAACTGATTCAGAGCTGACCAACTCGAGAACGGATAGAGATAGACCAATTCTGTGAACGCCAATCGATTTAGAATGGCAAAATTAGTACACACTGAGAATTTGAACGAAAAAAATCGACGGACAAAAAAGTCGAGTATATCATGATAGATAATTTCTTGAAAACTGATTCAAAGCTGACCAACTCGAAAACGGTTAGAGATAGACGAATTCTGTGAACGCCAATCGATTTAGAATGGCAAAATTAGTACACACTGAGAATTTGAACGAAAAAAATCGACGGACAAAAAAGTCGAGTATATCATGATAGATAATTTCTTGAAAACTGATTCAGAGCTGAACAACTCGAAAACGGTTAGAGATAGACGAATTCTGTGAACGCCAATCGATTTAGAATGGCAAAATTAGTACACACTGAGAATTTGAACGAAAAAAATCGACGGACAAAAAAGTCGAGTATATCATGATAGATAATTTCTTGAAAACTGATTCAGAGCTGACCAACTCGAGAACGGATAGAGATAGACCAATTCTGTGAACGCCAATCGATTTAGAATGGCAAAATTAGTACACACTGAGAATTTGAACGAAAAAAATCGACGGACAAAAAAGTCGAGTATATCATGATAGATAATTTCTTGAAAACTGATTCAAAGCTGACCAACTCGAAAACGGTTAGAGATAGACGAATTCTGTGAACGCCAATCGATTTAGAATGGCAAAATTAGTACACACTGAGAATTTGAACGAAAAAAATCGACGGACAAAAAAGTCGAGTATATCATGATAGATAATTTCTTGAAAACTGATTCAGAGCTGACCAACTCGAAAACGGTTAGAGATAGACGAATTCTGTGAACGCCAATCGATTTAGAATGGCAAAATTAGTACACACTGAGAATTTGAACGAAAAAAATCGACGGACAAAAAAGTCGAGTATATCATGATAGATAATTTCTTGAAAACTGATTCAGAGCTGACCAACTCGAGAACGGATAGAGATAGACCAATTCTGTGAACGCCAATCGATTTAGAATGGCAAAATTAGTACACACTGAGAATTTGAACGAAAAAAATCGACGGACAAAAAAGTCGAATATATCATGATAGATAATTTCTTGAAAACTGAGTCAGAGCTGACCAACTCGAGAACGGAAAGAGATAGACCAATTCTGTGAACGCCAATCGATTTAGAATGGCAAAATTAGTACACACTGAGAATTTGAACGGAAAAAATCGACGGACAAAAAAGTCGAGTATATCATGATAGATAATTTCTTGAAAACTGAGTCAGAGCTGACCAACTCGAGAACGGAAAGAGATAGACCAATTCTGTGAACGCCAATCGATTTAGAATGGCAAAATTAGTACACACTGAGAATTTGAACGAAAAAAATCGACGGACAAAAAAGTCGAGTATATCATGATAGATAATTTCTTGAAAACTGATTCAGAGCTGACCAACTCGAGAACGGATAGAGATAGACCAATTCTGTGAACGTTAATCGATTTAGAATGGCAAAATTAGTACACACTGAGAATTTGAACGAAAAAAATCGACGGACAAAAAAGTCGAGTATATCATGATAGATAATTTCTTGAAAACTGAGTCAGAGCTGACCAACTCGAGAACGGATAGAGATAGACCAATTCTGTGAACACCAATCGATTTAGAATGGCAAAATTAGTACACACTGAGAATTTGAACGAAAAAAATCGACGGACAAAAAAGTCGTGTATATCATGATAGATAATTTCTTGAAAACTGATTCAGAGCTGACCAACTCGAGAACGGATAGAGATAGACCAATTCTGTGAACGCCAATCGATTTAGAATGGCAAAATTAGTACACACTGAGAATTTGAACGAAAAAAATCGACGGACAAAAAAGTCGAGTATATCATGATAGATAATTTCTTGAAAACTGATTCAAAGCTGACCAACTCGTGAACGGTTAGAGATAGACGAATTCTGCGAACGCCAATCGATTCACAATGGCTGAATTAGTAATTACTGAGAATCTGATCGAAAAAAATCGACTAAAAAAAAAGTCGAGTATACCATGATATATACTTTTTTGAAAACTGATTCAGAGCTGACCAACTCGAGAACGGTTAGAGATAGACGAATTCTGCGAACGCCAATCGATTCACAATGGCTGAATTAGTAATTACTGAGAATTTGATCGAAAAAAATCGACTAAAAAAAAAGTCGAGTATACCATGATATATACTTTTTTGAAAACTGATTCAGAGCTGACCAACTCGAGATCGGTTAGAGATAGACAAATTCTGTGAACGCCAATTAATTCAGAATGGCCGAACTATTATATACTGAGAATTTGAACGAAAAAAGTCGAGTATATCATGATAGATAATTTCTTGAAAACTGATTCAGAGCTGACCAACTCGAGAACGGTTAGAGATAGACAAATGCTGTTAACGCCAATCGATTCATAATGGCAGGATTAGTATATACTGAGAATTTGAACGAAAAAATTCGAAGTACAAAAAAGTCGAGTATATCATGATATATATTTTTTGGAAACTGATTCAGAGCTGACCAACTCGTGAACGGTTAGAGATAGACGAATTCTGCGAACGCCAATCGATTCACAATGGCTGAATTAGTAATTACTGAGAATTTGATCGAAAAAAATCGACTAAAAAAAAGTCGAGTATACCATGATATATACTTTTTTGAAAACTGATTCAGAGCTGACCAACTCGAGAACGGTTAGAGATAGACGAATTCTGCGAACGCCAATCGATTCACAATGGCTGAATTAGTAATTACTGAGAATTTGATCGAAAAAAATCGACTAAAAAAAAAAGTCGAGTATACCATGATATATACTTTTTTGAAAACTGATTCAGAGCTGACCAACTCGAGAACGCTTAGAGATAGACAAATTCTGCGAACGCCAATTAATTCAGAATGGCCGAACTATTATATACTGAGAATTTGAACGAAAAAAGTCGAGTATATCATGATAGATAATTTCTTAAAAACTGATTCAGAGCTGACCAACTCGAGAACGGTTAGAGATAGACAAATGCTGTTAACGCCAATCGATTCATAATGGCCGGATTAGTATATACTGAGAATTTGAACGAAAAAATTCGAAGTACAAAAAAGTCGAGTATATCATGATATATATTCTTTTGGAAACTGATTCAGAGCTGACCAACTCGAGAACGGTTAGAGATAGAAGAATTCTGCAAACGCCAATCGATTTAGAATGGCCGAATTAGTATATACTGAGAATTTGAACGAAAAAAATCGACGGACAAAAAAGTCCATTTTATCATAATAGATAATTTTTTGAAAACTGATTCAGAGCTGACCAACCCGAGAACGGTTTGAGATAGACTAATTCTGCAAACGCCAGTCGATTCAGAATGGCCCAATTAGTATATACTCAGAATTTGAACGAAAAAAATCGACCGACAAAAAAGTCGAATATATTATGATGGATAACTTTTTGAACTTTTTTATTTTTCATTTCTCAAATTTCTAATTTTTGCCCCCGAACGTATTTTGACGTGCTGATTCCGAATCTTTGAACGAAAGTATCGAAAACCCTTCAGAAATGTTTTTGGCGCAAAAAAACATTTGAAAACTGATTCAGAGCTGACAAACTCGAGAACGGTTAGAGATAGACGAATTCTACGAACGCCAATCGATTCAGATTGGCCGAATTAGTATGTACTGAGAATTTTAATGAAAACAATCGACGGACAAAAAAGTCGAGTATATGATGATAGATAATTTTCGTGGGTTCCCAATTGTTGAAGCATACTCTATAGTTTTGAGCCGTAAGTCATTTGCTTTAAAAAAAGTAATAGATGGAATAAAGGTCTGTCTGAAGATTCAAACAGTCAATCTCGCTGTCGATTGTCTGATACAGTTTTAAGTCATTTGCATCTAGGAATCTTGATGATTTTATATAATTTCTATATCGCTAATGAATATGATGTATGATAATGGCTCCAAGGTTGATCCTTGAGGTACGCCTGAGTTTAGGACGACCGTATCACGTTCACTTCGTTCTTTCAAGGCTAACGAATTATCTGTTGAAATGACGGGAATTACACTCAAATTATATAAAATTCAACGTTCCGTTAAGGTAGCAGCCCATCCCTCATTATTTTAATTAGAATCCAAATCGAGTTGACGTTTTCGTTCCGGTGGGGCAAAATTATAATTTAATCCAAATGAAGACGTACTTAACATCCAAATTACTTAACACCGGTTCTTCGAGTCTCCACGCTCGATGCAACAATCGCACGCTTTGTTTAACGTTCGCTTTTCAGTGAACCACCCACCGAGGTAATTAACCAAGAACAATGGATCATTGAAGACGGTTTTGTTTATTTTGCGAACGGTTTTGCTAGCGCGAAACAATGAAGTGTGGTGCGGATCTTGCAGAGTCGCTGGCGTTTGAAAGTACATCGAATAATGCAAAAAAAATATTCAGAAAGAGGGTATAAGTTTATGCCGATGTGCCTCTAACAAAATGAAAGTAGACAAGCTTTGATTCAAATGCGCTGAAAAGTTAAAAAAAAAACTGTGTAATGTAAGTTATCTATCCCTGCAATACTGACTCGTCCGCCATCCTGGAGACGCCATTTTCCATTCATGAATTTTGTCAGAACATTCATGATCTTCGACTTCGAAAACCCCCACACCAAATTTTAATTGAATCGAACCATAATAACCACAAGGTTCGTCTGACATCTTGGAGCCACCATCTTGAACTCATGAATTCAGCCAACAAATTCATAATCTCCAACCCCGAAAACCCCTACATAAGAATTTTGAATAGAATCGGACCAAAATCATAAATCTCCTCCGCTATCTTGGAGCAGCCAAACACAACAAGCAACCGACGGAGAAGATCATAAGTGAAACCACGAGTACGAGCGTGAGCACGGACTGGAGCAATGTGTACCCAACTCAACAGAAATTCCATAATGCATTGTCACCGGTAAAAGCCTGTTGTAATCCTCCTCAGCCATCAAAGTAAGACGATTTTCGTCATAGACTTTTCGTCTTCTGACGAAAAGAACATCGTCCCAAAAAGTGGAGGACCCAATATCGAATTTTACTCTTTGAACTGCGCAGGCTTTACCCAAACCACTGTGTTAAAATGTTGGTTCTACTTGTACAGGTATTTGGTGAAATGATGGACAAGCTGCTCTCTAATCTAGAAATTATACCGGCTTGCAGTGATACCGCAGAAAATTCAGCTGGACGAATACAAAAAGCCGTCATTTTTAGTTCACTTCGTTTACTCAGGGCACATGATTCTCACACAGTAATAATTTGCCCCACGGACGCGAACTAGAGAATTGGAGTCGAATTGGAGGTCAAACAGACCAGGTAATCTTCAAAAGGGGCGTATTTCGAGCAGACTATCTCATCCCTCTCCTTTTCTGCCATTGTCGGCTTCACTCAGAAACACCTGTAAATACAACTGCGGCATCCTCAGCAACCGGAGGCACAAGGTCACCCAAAATATATGTGGGTAGTGCAATAGTACACGCATGCTATCAGAATGGAATTTGGGATCGACAAATATGCCGAATATGTCATCTCAAAAGAGGACAATGCGAGGAATACGGAGTCCAGTTCGGGGACGGAAGAATCCTACACCATCTTGATGCCAGAGAGACCTCTACTCACCTAAGGGTGGAACAACGCCTCGCCCAAGAGGTAACCACGGTAAGAAAACTCTCTCCGCGGCAAGTATCAGCATAAACTCCGACAGGTCTGGTAATAAAAACAGTTGGGGTAGTACAAAGTGGTGGAATGGACTCAAGAGGAGCTGCGACACCTCGACTTAAAAACTCGCAAAATGATGCATCTCTATAGGAGCTTGCATCCTATATCGTCCGTTCCACAGTTGTACTAGCCCATGGACCATACCACATGGAAACCGTGCACTGTTGAGTTTGGATTGTCTACTAGATGGAGCCTGTAAAGTGAAGTGATCGGGAGTTCAGATCCCCTTCTCTGTTTGGTCTGTGATCATAAGAAAGCAAGGATTGGAGCTTTTATTTAAGCGGCAGTCGATGAATTTTGGGTCTTGCTGTCGACTCTGAACGGGGTGACCAAAACTCTGTCACTGTTCAGCAAAAAGCTCACATTAAAGCTGCAGAGACTGGTGTACTCTTGTAGCTATATAAGGATAAGCCAATGAATGGGGTCTTCTTCAAGAACATTGAAGATTTGGAACGAGGTGGGTGAAACCTTTTATGGACACCTTATCCGGCCCATCCAGCGATTGGGCTGCCTCGATGACACGAGGGCCTGGTGGCCCATTGTATCTTACTGTCTTACTGTACCACTCTCTCGAGCCACTACTGCCACCACTGCCATCAGAAAAATAACTGCAGTCGCTACGGTTTGAACGTGAGACCCAATAATTCATAATGACCTGTCGGACAGCGTTGCCAAAGGTGGTACAATTGGTACCAGAATTGGTCCATTTCGTAGGAAGAAGTACGTTGGCGATACCTTTCAAAATATTGCCTATAGTTGGTACAAAATGCAATCAACCCGATCAACAATTTTTTATCCAGCGGAAGCATAGAACTCATACATACTATCAATGTTCTATGGGCGATCACCGTGAAACTAATAGACTGAGAAAAAATGTGTTAATGTTCTCGGTGCCGTATGAACAAAGACAGAAACACACTGGTCCGACCTTCAAGTGCACACATTTCATCGGTTGGCAGACCTGTTGTCCTCTGTGCTATGCTGTTCATTTTTCGACTGTCATTGTCAATACTGTTATAACATTGTTGATATGTTGATTTTGACTTCAAGTCAAAATTATTCAGTAATTTTAATCATTCATTACATTGTCACCATGAAATGGTAAATTAGCGACACGATATTACGATATATTGTAGAAATATTAACGATGGAATTGAATTACAGATTTTTAACATCTCCTGAATTTAACAGAAACTCGGGGTGTGAAAACATTGTTAAAAATGAGTATAACGCTGATAGTGATGATGACATCGAAAACGCCTCATTTTCAAAAAAGAACAAATTATACATACACAAATTCAATAAAGATTGGCTGAAAGAATTTTGTTGGTTGAGGAACATCTAAGAAACAACCTCGTATCAAAAGACACGGGGCTTCAGAAAATCATTTAAAAAATTTGAAAAGAATCCAGTCCACACCAAAACTAATTACTTTCATGAAAGATAAGAAAATTTTACATCAGAAAAATGTTTATGTAAGTAAGTGAGTTGAAATTGACTATGTTTCTACACGAACACAACATTTCTACTCATAGAACATTTGCCAAAATTCAGTTTGTCCTGATTCAGCTATAGCAAAAGATATTAATTGTAGTAGAACCAAGGCTACTACTTTAACAACCAAATGCTCAGCAAGAGAAAGTCTGGAGGTCCTCAGAAAACAACTAACTTTGAGTGGTAATATAATATATTCGTTAATAATAGATGAAACAACTGAATGAGGATATCTTAGTTTTAGGATGCACATGCCGCTGCCTAAATCCTTCGAAGAATTTTACCGGAATTTGTATAACTATTTTCGCAATAGCCCAAAGGTAATTGAACGGTTTGATTAGTTTCAAAAATTCTTAGAACTGAAACCACTAAAAATGCTTCGCCCTTGTCCAACTAGATGGCCCTACGTGTCCTATATGTCAAGAAAGTATTGACAAAAATCAAGAATCACGTGACCTTGTACCGAAGATATACCCTTTAGAACCTTGTTCGTTATATTAGTATTCGACCTCGTAATATATTTTTCAACTCCAGGGTGATATTTGTCATTTTTGCATGGGGTCGTCAGACAATTCTTGTTTGTCCCATATCGGTCCTAAACATCAAGCATAGTTTTCCGAAATAACACACAAATTCGGTACGTCTTTGGCAGGTCGTGGAAAAGACATGTGAACGCTCGCACGCTGAAAAAGCCGTGCGTTCGATCGATAAAATCCCGCAAAAAGTGTCGAAATTCGCAAAAACTCGCCCGGAGAGTCTCAACCGCGGCTACAGAGCGTTGGCGCCAATAGTACCTACCGTTCAGCAGAGGTCGTACCGCCTTCTGGAAATTCCAACGCTTTCTCCGCGACGCTGGGCCGTTTCAACGCCCAGTCGACGGCGACTTGTTGCTCGAAGACGTGCGCGCTTTGCCGCTCTTCGTCTCACGATCTCAACGCTTGCAGAAAGTTGCAGTTCCGTGTACGGAAAATAACCCAAAATGGATTACGACACAAAACTGATCTCCGAAGTTCGGAACTACCCCGCGCTCTACGACAACACCCACAGGGATTTCAAGAACAAGGACGTCAAGCAGGTTATCTGGTGCGATATTACGTACAGGCTGAGGAAGCAGTGCGACGACGTAGCAGGTTAGTTTACCTTTTCTTTTTTTTTTTGTCGTTTGTCTACGAGTACGTTTTTGTTGTTATGATTCCGAGTCGAGGTAGTACCGGTTGGTGTAGTTGTTTACGATTCGGTATTCGGTCGGCGCGTTTTTATAGTCGTGTCAGTAGCGGGGTGGAGGCGGGCATGGCGGTACCGCTTGCTGGAGGGGCAATGTTGCCGCTTTTCTACAGAAAATCTACTGATTATTTTACTGAAATCTACTACAAGCTACTAAGTAAAACCCGCTTTTAAAAATATCAATAATCTACGAACTACCTACCGTTGTGGGATATTCTATGATAAAAATAAATAAATAATCATGCTATAAGTCAAATATACAGTGTTTTTCAAAGAGTTGGCATTATATGGACAAATTTGTTTAATGATAAATAATTATGAAATTCGACTCGGGTGTTGAGTAGTGCTTTAAAAAAGATGAAAAATGGACGGGGTCATGTGACTGTCGCTATCTGTCAAAAGTAATTTTTTCTCAAAATAGTCTCTGAAAATAGGCTTATTTGTTTGAATTTCAAAAAAAATTTGAAAGGAAAAGTTGTTTCAATTTGGATTTCACACATTTGTGCCAAATATGAACGTTCAGTTGTAACTTTTAGTTTTTTTCATTTTTTTAATATTAACGAAATTTCTGATAGGTATATTAAAAAATTGAACTTTTTCAAAACTGTTTTACACCACTAATTTCATCATGCTTTCAAGTTTTAATTACTGAATATCGATGAAATCAAGTTTTTCATCAAAAAATGAGAAAACCATTTCAAATTCCTAGTTTGTTTGATTCAAATTGATGTACCTATCTTCAGGCTTATACGATACAAATTTAGTTAAATTGAGAAATCACTCGTGTTTGACTTACCACCTCATACTTCAACATGCTGATTTAAAAAAAACGGAGCCTATTGGTTGAATTCTGATGCATTGAGAGATTCTTAAACTTTAAATGATACATTTTTTTAAAAATTATTGATACTAAACTAATAATGAAAAATAAATATATAATCCAATATTTCGAAAAAAGGTACTTTCGTGGAAAATACCCAAATGTACTTTCAAGATATTATGAAGGCATCATCAAATTCGGGACACAGACAACTTGATGATTTTTAATAAAATGCAATTCAACAGCTGAATGCTGAATAAGAAACGAATAAATAGCAACGTGACAAACGGATGTATAGAGAAGTTTATGTTAAATTAGATAGGAAAGAGAAATATACAGGGTGACATTTAAACAAAAGAAGTTGTGATTAATTTTGGTCAAACAGGTGGTTGAAAAAAATGTTCTTAGATTCATAAAAATCGCTATCATTGATTACGTATTTTCTGAGAATCCATGAATTCAAAATTTCTATCTCTTCAAAAAAAAATACTACATACAGTGTCACACATAAAGTTGGCCACATATGAAAGTTTTTTTTATTAATAATTATAATGAAAATTTGACTTCACAGTTAGTTTGTGCTTGAGAAATGACTGAAAAATAGCCTCTTTCCTTTTGTCATGTGCTATTCTAAACATGTCAAATTTGAAAAAAGTCAAAGGAAACAGTTGATCAGTTTCCAATTTTTTCGAATTCGAAATATTTAAAAATTGGAAAAAAGCCTAATTGACAGTCAAATCAAATTGGAAACTGAGTAACTTTTTCATTCGGCATTTTTCGAAATTTCTAAAAAAATTGATTTTTTGAGGACTTTGGAAAAAAATTACTAATTTTGCAGGTTTAGAGTAGCACGTGTCAAAACAATAGAGACTTTTTTACTCATTTTTCAAGCACAAACTAACTGCGGAGTCAAATTTTCATTATATTTGTTAATAAAAAAACTTCCATATGTTGCGAACTTTATCTGTGACACTGTATCTCCTGTGTCGCCTGATAGTGCGTGTTTCACCTTGTTTCCATATCAACCTGATCCGAATGCCTTTTGTTTCAGTGAAAACCGTTAGAATGCGCTGGAAAAGCCTGCGAGACTCGTACGTCAAAGAAACGAAATACAAAATGGCGCTGAGCAGCGGCCAAAACGTCAAACCGAGGAGAAACTGGCGCTACAGCAGCGCGATGCAGTTCCTCGCCCCGCACCTCTCGCTCAGCTTCCCGGTGCCAGTCGCCAAAGACGTCTCCGAAGAATCCAGCGACGTCAAAGAAGAAGAACAAATGCCGACGTATTTTCTCAACATGAACGCCCAGACTAACAGCGGAGGCCACTTTTTGGGCGCGCTCCTGGACTATTCCAGGCACCACCACGCGGTGTCGGCGGAAGTTTCGAGGTCCTCCGATAACGAAATCGATTCCTTCTTCAGGGGAGTCGCCGACACCGTGAAAAAACTGAACGTCGTCAATCAGGTCAGGATCCAGAGGGACATCGTGAATATGGTGCTGGACGCGAAGCTGAAAGAGGTGCAAGGTGCTGGGGATACGCATAGGGATAAGTAGGGCGTAATGATAGTCCGGGGGCCAGCGTCACTTTTTGACGCTTTGGGTTGGCTTACTTTTTCTACTTTGGCTCGCTATTGCTGGGTATTTTACCATGAATTATCACATCCTCACTTGAATTTACTCGGGCTAGAGTTGATTGAAATGAATTATTTGAATATTTTGTACGGTCCAGAGTTGATGTTATAGACATTGAATATCGAAAGTACGTAATATGTTTAACTTGTTCGTTCTGGAATAGTGCTAGAAAGAAAATCCCAGAATACGATGATTTTACCATGCTCCCTATACACCCTAATGTACTATCATGAATAAGATTATGATAGAACAAACGAGTTCCGATACATAAATTTTCATCCTGAATTTGTCTTATTTCGACCAACAAAACAGCTTTTTTTTCCATTGTCAATCATATCCAACTACCACGTTTTCACGAACACAGGACACATACAAAATCATTTGAACCCACACATTTTTCTGAAGACCCGTCCCGGTATAACATAGTAAAATTTTAGCCAATTTAACCTAAAGCAAATTTCACATGTGCCTGCTGGTGTGCCATAGTGACATTACATAAAGCTAAATCAACTTTCAGAAAATGTTGCAAGGATTGTGACGTTCACCCCTGGACTATATTTAGTTAAGCAGCCTGTGGCGTTCTTGCCGGAATTTTGGGGTTGGCCATATTGGGGTCGCTGGAAGTTTGTTCCACTTTTTGAAAATGGTTGTGAATATGTATACAGGGAAAACAAAAGAATGGCAGAGACACATCAGGGAAAACAAAAGAATCGCAGAGACATATTTTTTATTTTTATAAGCATCTCAGACGTGGTATCTCAAATATTGCTCCCAATAAACAAGTTTATTCAACTTTTTGACATTTTATAGCGATATAATGTTTGATGAGGTTATTTTGGACTCGACATGAAATGTTACATTTTTTGAATCGCAATCAGTTTTAGAATATGGACAGCTTGTAATAGGTTCAGAATTTTGAAACTTACCTTCCCAGTGATAAAGTGTGGTATCAGAATTATTTCCAGTAATTCAGAAATTATCAAAGAAGTTGTATAACTTCAGATTATGAAAATTTCAAGAACACCTAACCAAATTTATTACATACAAGTTTGAAGATACGACAATTTTTTATTTTCATACGAGTGTGTGTGTGTGTCACCGTGAGTTTTTGATACAGAGTAAATCAGTAATTTTTTATTTATATATTTCATCTACCAGTGCTTTCCTATTTAATAAATAATCTCTTATAATACTCCCATTTTGTTCACATCATTTTGGTACTACTTATAAGAAAGTTTCAAGTTTTCTGATACCCATAAGCCTTAAAATCAATAAATGACCTACATATGATGTTTTTGATTGATACACTGATAAGTGGTGCATAATTGGTGCCTTCGACTAATACCATATCAGTTATTCTAAGCTTATCAATCGGTGATAATTTCATTCCAAGAATGTATTATTTTGTTTTTACTTTTTGATAAAATTGTTATCTAGGTTACGTTTTGAATAAATGTATTTTTCGACTGATTGCTTTTTACTCAAATAGCATCGAAAAGTATTAGAAATACAGGGTGTTTCAGGTATTACGGCAGTTAAGAGAATGGGCTGTTATATACAGCATAATGTATCAATAAATGGCAAAAATTAAATTTTATGAAATCACTTTCAGTTACCTTTGTTTGAGAGGCACTGGTTTGATTCTCCAGGATACAGCGTGTCTGACCGTTGGCAGTGTTTCAGCGCAGTTTACGCAGGCTGCAGACCTTCAATCAGTGATTACCAAAAAAGTCTTCAAAACTTCAGAATTCAATATCTCCCAAAGCAGTTTTTTTTTTTTCGACAAAAAAGTATTCTTTCATTTCATTTTGTTTTGTCATCTTCTACTTCCCATTTAATTTTTTGCCCATTTTCGGAAACACCCTGTATAATTGTAAGAATTTATAACTATTTCTTAAGTTTTTTTCCTGGGAAAACGGGCATTTTCATAAGAAAGTACCTACCGAAGACCCGGCCAAGTAATTTAATTTATTACTTGGCATATGGGCTAATTTCTACCTAACGCAGTTATCTCATTTTATTGGGAAGACTTATCAACAATGGAATAATATTTTTTCTGTATTCTATTTATTTCTAATGGAGAAGAAAGATTTAATGAATCTGAATAAATTATTTTCAATGCTTATCAGTCTCTCTCTCGCGCAAGAAAGCCACCGTATACACGTGTATCGGACTAGTTGACCCCCTTCAGTACTGAAAACAGAATAATCCAGAACATTCGTTCATCCACTCGCTATTTCGGTCCAATCCAGACAATAATTAGATACACGTTTCCCAGTCTCATCCGAAGCGAAAAGGAGCACGACTGCCATATCCTCCTGCCATAATTTAATCCGGCATTTAAATTTAGACAGCTCGTTATAAATAACTCCCTCGTTGCGGAGACCTGGCAACGTGAGTTGCAGAAATATTCCTGTTACGATGGCTACGATAGTACAGTCGGTGAAGACGTTTTCTACACAAAAATTCTGCACAGAAATTTTCCTTCATAGTAGAAAGAGCTCATCAACTCGATATATTGGCCCAGAACCTGCACTCGGGAATACTAAATCTGACATTCGAGGATGCGTTCGGGACTGGGTCGAACGAAAACGGGTCTAGGACATTTGGGCGTGGTCAAGTGGGCGCTAGTCAACTGTGCGCGGCCAACTCAGCGCGGCCAACTCGGCTCGGCCAACTCGGCTCGGCCAACTCGGCGCAGCCAACCAGGCGCAAGCGCAACTAGGCGCAAAGACTACTGGGCGCAAAAAAATGAGACACAAAATTAAAAATATTTTTTATGACTCCTATCATTAACTTTAGTAGGTTAGAGTTTGTAAAAAGAGGAAGATTCAGCTTGGTCGGGACAAGTACTATGAGGACTGGTTGTCGGTCATGAACCACCGGCGAAGCTCAAGAAGTACCAACGGCTGGATGAACGAATCATCAAGCTTGTTACTAATTACGACCGTGTCAATGGGTCTAATGAATAAACCTTGAGCAAATGCTTTTACTCAGATTTCTTGAAACAGACCTATCCATTTTATTAATTAATGAGAAAGACACACCTACAGTAAAAGCTTTTGCTAGCTTTTATTCATAACACCCAATGTGTTAGAGTTTTTACGAGGCATTGCTCATAATGATGATTAGTAGATAATTTTGTTGTTCTTGATCCATCTGTGTACCATTTAATGGCACTTCTTCTGAGTTTTGGGATGATGTCTTTGTCCCATTCACTTTTGGTACTCACTTTTGTGTTGAATTCTTTCACAAAGCCAAACTTTTTTGTAATCTCACCCTGGGGAATATCCCAGGGAGTAGTCGAAACTTGCGTTTGGTGGTTCCCTCTCAGGTCGTTCTGGGTGTTGTCCATATTGCTATAGTCTCCACCACTATATGGATGGGAGTAAGGCTTAGGATTACCTCCATAGCGGCCATTGGGCACGTTATCATGCACAGGCTAATCTTCGATTTTCGATAAATTAGCCCTTGTATACTAGCTAGCTTTGTTCTGCTGCCCCGTAAATGATGGTCGGTCTGACTATAGACGTGATCATCCACTCTAGGGTCTTTGGGTAACATCCCCAGTTCTTTCCAGCAAAGTTTCTGCACACCATTAGGGCTTTCGTGGCTTTGCTGGTTACTAACTTTTCATGCTTTTTCCAGATGAGTTTATCATCTAGTATTAGCCCCAAATATTTAACTTCTTTATAAAGGCAACAAGGGTAGTCTTGGTGGGGCTGACGCTAAATCCCATTGATTGATACCATTCTTTAGTGTAGTCTAGACCTCTCGGGACTATATTACAGAGAAATACTCTCGAATTTGCCTCTCTCGATCATGACTATGTCATCTGCATAGCCTTTATACCTTGGGGAAAACAACTAGTCATCTGTACACTTGATTAATGTGATGCAGTAATTACTTGCAATGAAAACTAATAAAAAAAGTTTTAGGGACCAGGTTATTCTCTAAAACATTATTGAATTATTGATATAAAATTTGATTAGCGTAAATTACTCATGTAAACGTTTCAATCCTAAATCAGTAATGGTCAAGTGGTCCAATGCACGCGACAAACTGAGTAATGAAGTAATGAAAATATTATGATGGACACCTAATGAACGAGTTTTTTTCCCCGTTGGGGCTTAGATCTTAGATGGGGAAACTGTAGGAAAACTTCTTTTCAGGAAATTCATCAAGCTCTCTTTTTTGTAGTGGATACTTTTTTGATATATATAAACCGCTGGCGAGTTATAGCCGAAAACATGCTTTTTTGAGAAAAGGAGTGGTTATTTAAGGGCGAAACCATGTCACCCCCTGGCGGATTTTCGTGGTTTTATGATGTATGAGATCTCTATACTAACAGTTTACGAAGAAAAATTTCCCTACCGATTTTTTAGGTAGATATAATGAATAACTTACTTCATCGACTGTACTATGTGTGCATTCGCCAGATAAGATCAGCGAGTGCGGGTGGAAAACGGCAGGATATACGTCATCAGTCCTTGAACTCTATTCTGGATTCACGCGCGGTCACAAAAATGTGACCGGTTCGATGCCACAATGTTGCCGTTTTTTCTGTCGCGGCGACCGTTCCGAGAACTGGCTTT
Source organism: Chrysolina haemoptera (assembly GCA_958298965.1). NCBI lineage: Eukaryota > Metazoa > Arthropoda > Insecta > Coleoptera > Chrysomelidae > Chrysolina > Chrysolina haemoptera. The sequence continues at coordinate 2,460,763 of OY282597.1, read as the reverse complement.
CCATGGGAATATACGTTTTCGCTAGGGAAATATTTGCATACGGTGCGAGTGTTTACAGATTCAATTCGAAGATTTCTTAACTGATGTTTATGTTAGTGTTGATGATTAGCAGGACGGGATTCGCGTGCGCCTCTGGAAACAAAAAAAAACAATATAGGAATGTACAGTAGGCTTTCTTTGGTTGAAATCTCCAAACGTTTCAACTGTAACTGCGCCAGTGGCGTAGTCATATTTTCAGTGGAATTAAATCTTCTATGAACAAGTTGATGGAGCATGGGCAGTCCATTCAGCCCAGCAGTGGCAAATTTCTACAAGGAAAAATTTGAAGATAGAGCTATCCGAACCTCAGTTAACGACCGAAGCACTGGTCGAGGACACGATTGTTGTTTGGAGCCTTGGAAGAGAAGAACTTCAGAATTTCCTTAACCATTCGAATAGTTTTCACCCAGAAGTCCAGTTCACAATGGAATCAGAAGAAAACCGTCAAATCCCATTTCTGGATGTATTGATCACCAATGAAGGCAATCAACTAGGCCATAAGGTGTACAGGAAGAAAACACAGATCGATCTGGCGGAGCCAGGGGGGCTTTGGGGCTGCAGCCCCCGCAAGCCACCAAATGACTTAAAATGATGGCGTAGAATACGGGAAAAATATTGAAAAAATTCTAGAACTTTCGGAAGAATTTTTTTTGCGGTTTTATGTGCTAGGATGTTATGGATCCTAGCGCACCTTTTACATTTTTCGCATTTTGCGACTATAACGAGCCACATTCGTTGAATACATAGATATATAGAAAGAAAGCTAAGAAAATGTCCTGCAAGAAGTCCTCGCGCATTGGCATCGAACCCCAGTGTCGTGCGTAAACCATTTTCCCTACCATGCCTTACGATTTTCGATTATTCTCCCGTTTAAGTCAAGTGCAGATGGTTCCGCCATCAACCCCAAACGCGGCTGCACCAGATTGACTAGTTTATGATAGAGCACCGTGTCTTGCTCCCCCAATATCCCTCTACTCCTCTGCCTCTCTCGGGTATGGCAATTTAATGTTGTGGAATTATCACGTTCCTTCAACGAAAGGTAAGACTTTGGAATTATTTGTCCAGAGGAGAGTTCTTTAAGGCATGAAACCTCCAAAAATTCGAGATTATTCCTGCCTACCTCCTTCTGGTTCTCAAGATATTCCATAAACGATTTACTTTTCCGTGTGAATTTGTAGATATGTCGTCACTTGAATACACTTGACACCTATCATCTGTCACCTATCTCTTGTCATTTGTCGAAGGTCACCTATTATCTGAAATTAGCATCTATCATCATGGCATTTGTCACCTGTCATCAGTCACATGTCATAAGTCACTTGTCACATGTCATCGGTCACCTGATGCTCTCTACCCACTAGCAGCTGTCTCTTTTCTACGGTTATATCGCGGCATGTTGGCATGTTCGTAAAATTGTATAAATACGATATCTATCATGAAAAAAAAATAGTATCGAGCCCTGTCTGGGCGGAACCGTAAATGTCCCCCCGACCCTGATCTGATCTCAGCCATTCTAGTCACATACATCCCGCGAACATTATCAGACTTCCAATTTTGTTTTAATGTTGATTACGTCTCTTGGAAGCGGATCGCGTCTAACGGCATATGGCAATCTCGAATAGTGCATTATTTTTTCGGGGGACAAAAACTGGCGAAACTCGCAATACAGCAACCACTCGGATAAAGCAGAACGTGACAAGATTCGAAACGTCACTTAATGCGAAATGTCGGCCTACTCGATGGCATGAGTTGGGTCGAGCACGTCGCGGATTGGATGCTGTTTGCTGGAGCGGTCTATGATTATAATGATATACCGTTTAAGACGAAACATTCTGAATATTTCTGAGAATAAATGTTAATAACAGTTTCAAACTAAAATTTGAAACTTTTCGTCTTCGAGATTCGGAGGCATTTGAAATGAATGATGATTTTAGTAAAATGGTTAAGGCTTTCGCGGCCGAAGTTTTCAGTGTCACGATGGAAACTTCTATGGTCCACTCAGCCTAGTGATAGCCAACTTCTTCATGGAATATGTTGAAGAGAAGGCAATCGATGCCTTTGATTTAAAACCGATCATGTGGCTTTACGTAGATGATACCTTAGTCATCTGGAGATACGGAAGGGACGCACTGAACCGTTTCCTAGACCACCTAAACGCTCAACACCCCAGCATCAAGTTCACCAAGGAGACTAAAGAGGACCACCGAATAGCATTTCTAGATGTACTCATCGAAAGATGTATCGCCATATATCGCTAAGGTCACGGATAGAATTGGAAAACTCTTGGAGCAACACAACATAAAAACGGTCTTCAAACCCACCAAGAAAATACAGCAAAGCCTCAGGTCGGTAAAAGACAAACGAGACCCACTATCAGCAGCGGCGATATATCGCATACCATGCACTTGCGGAAAAGTGTACATCGGAACGACAAACAGATGAATGACATTATGACAGAAACAACTCATATTTAGTAGCCATCTTTACTTAATCGCAAGCCATTTCGAATCTTTCCATTTGTGAGATATAATATTACGGTTTCCTCGGCGTTTTCTTATTTCATAAGGATACGATATTTATTATTATATTAGACAAGAACTAACGATTCACACAACATTTTCTTTGTCTTAATATCTAATACTTTAGAAAAATTTAAAAGAAGTTTGAGATTACAGTAAGATCATCTAATGGACATTTGACTCCTGAGTATCGTGCCGACTTGACAATACTCAAGGGTTCGGAGTGAATGGCAATATTAATTTGGCCTCGAAGTCTTTCCCTGTGCTTTTTATGATCGAATAGTAATAGTTTGCATTTAGTAAGATTCAGTTATGACCGAGCAAACATTCTGTATATCTGTAGGATTAATCGAGTAGTAAACTTGAGTATCATCTGCATAATTATTGGACTTGCAGTTAGATAAAAATGACGCTGAGTTTGACGTACTTATACATTGTGATTAGCAATGGCCCCAAATTGGATCCTTCAAATAACAAAACATTGATTACGAACATAAAAATCTTCGACACTGGTATTTCGCTCAACACCGATACACATTTTTCAAGAACTTGATACTTTCTCAACCTGAAACATTCCCTATTTCCTCGAAAACAGAAGCCAACTGAGTGCTTGGATCAATACAGAGCAGACTCTCATCTGCGGTGCAACACTATTGATTTTCCAAGGTATATGTAACAGCTATAAGATATATGGACCTACCCCTAGCTTTCTACGTTTGAGATCGATGCGAAAACTTCAACTCCATTCTCTGTTCGGCTTGTTCAATGGAAACGAAATTAAATCGAGCTCTGAATTTATCCAGAATGACGCTGTGATGTGAGAATGTTGTGTGATAAGTAAGAATTTTTTGGTCTTCAGAAATGGAATGCTTGCTCGTTTCCAACATGACCAGTAGACCATCTTAAGATACAGTAGTAATACAGGGGTGGGATTCTGTGTACCATAGAATTTGGGGTTTCCAACTCGAGAACGGTTAGAGATAGACATACTCTGCGAACGCCAATCGATTCAGAATGGCCGAATTAGTATGTATGTGTATTTTGAGTCAATCGAAAAAAATAAAAAATTACTCGAAAAAAGTTGCAAGGGGTTACCCCTAAAAATCATGAAAAATACAAAGTCGTCATATCGACTTGAAATTTTCCCTGTATACGTGAAATTTCATGCTCATTCCGAAAATGTATGATTTGTATGTGCTCAGGTATAAGATTTAGCCGGAAACGAGTGTTTAAGGTAAAAAATCCAATTTTCTGAGATTTTTTATTATTCATTTTTCGAATTTTAAATTTCTCTTCTCGAACGTATTTTGACTTGCTGATTCCGAATCTTTGAACGAAAATGTCGAAAACTCATCAAAAATATTTTTGGCGGCCAAAAAACCATCTAAAATCTTATTTAGAGCTGACCAACTCGAGAACGGTTAGAGATAGACAAATTCTGCGAACGCCAACCGATTCAGAATGGCCGAATTAGTATACACTGAAAATTTGAACGAAAAAAATCAACGGACAAAAAAGTCGAATATATCACCATAGATCATTTTTTGAACTTATTTATTTTTCAATTTTCGAAATTCAAATTTTTGTCTTCGAACGTATTTTGACGTGCTGATTCCGAATTTCTGAACGAAAATGTCAAAAACTCATCAGAAATATTTTTGGCGCCAAAAAAACCACTTGAAAACTGATTCAGAGCTGATCAACTCGAGAACGGTTATAGATAGACGAATTCTGCGAACGCCAATCGATTCAGAATGGCCGAATTAGTATGTATGTATATTTCGAGTCAATCGAAAAAAATAAAAAATTACTCGAAAAAAGTTGCAATACCCCTAAAAATCATGAAAAATACTAAGTCGTCATATCGACTTGAAATTTGCACTGTATACGTGAAATTTCATGCTCATTCCGAAAATGTATGATTTGTATGTGCTCAGGTATAAGATTTAGCCGGAAACGAGTGTTTAAGGTAGAAAATCCAATTTTCTGAGATTTTTTATTATTCGTTTTTCGAATTTTAAATTTTTCTCCTCGCATCGAAAGTCTTCACGTCCATCACCAGAGATAAGAAGTGATTTTTTTTGAAAGTTTATGATGTAAATTGATTACTTTTATTGCGGACTTCCATTGTCTGGATTGTTTCTATGAGCATGACGTTTCAGGTTCAGTATATGTGATCGTTATCAAGTGTGTTCCTTGTAAACCTTTAGAAACTTGTCAGTAGTTACCCGAAGATGACTGAGGATAGAAGCCGTTGAAACGTTGTGAACAATACAATTTAAGACGAAATAAATGTACGCAAACTGAGTTGAGAAGAAGAAGCATAGAAAGAGAAATACAGGTAAAAAGGGTCTCGTCAGGATATTATATTTTTAAAACTACATTCTATATTCACAAAACCAAAGAGAGCATAAAAATATATTGTTGAAAAGTAAGGTGAGAGTGAGGAGACTCAAGATGAAGTTATAGATATAACCAAAAGCTACGTCTACATCTAACCGTGAAGTAGAAATTTCAATTCAATTCATTTCTTTACTATATCAAATCAATATTAACAACGTAACATTGTATTTTCGTTTCATAATACATTTAGCGAGTTAGTCGTTTATAAGCCAACTTTTAAATGGTTTCTTTCCTTCCATTCTATAATCCCGTTGTTTTTTTCCCAAGTATCAAGTACGCTTCAGCAAACAACAGACTGAAGTTTTAATGAATTTTCATCGGACGCTTTCATGGCTTTCTAAATGAATGGTCCTTTTATATTTTTGGACGCTTCGTCTGCGCCCTAGGTCCGTTACAATTGACGCGGGCGCGGTAGCAATCTCCCAGACACTCTCCGTTCAGTCGATAATGCAGCGAGCGCTTCGTGGAAACGGATCAATCTTCGGAATGGGGAATTTTCACTTTTGCGAGACTGCTAATCGCTGGAGTTTCTGTAGAATTTTATCGTTCTGGATAGTGTCGATTCAGCAGTTGTTTCCTTACTTCACGGACCGAAGCTGTTTTTTACTCATTTTTCAAGCACAAACTAACTGCGTCAAATTTTCATATTTGTTAATAAAAAAACTTCCATATGTGGCGAACTTTATGTCTGACATTGTATATAGGTATAGTAATAAAGATTATCTCTGGTTTCGAGAAAAACACTTGCAGTCATAATTATGAAGGCAGTTCGATAGCGAAGAGTTTTTTGTGGCATACATAAACAGTCGCCGATCACGAACCCCATTAACCGAAATGCATTTTTTGATGAGTCGGATAAATTAGCCGACATGCGAACCGCACGTCACGACCATGAATGAATCCTCGTCGAATGCGATTCGAGGTGAAATTTCGAAATACGCGAAAGCTTTGTGCGAAAACGATCAGTCTAGACCCGCGGGCCCTGCAGACGATGCTCCATTATTCTTGTTCCCCCTTGCATGACATGACCGTCGGTTGTTTTACAAGATTTATATCTGCGCCCACGCCAACTATTTCGCTTTCGAACACTACAGAAATCTCGGAAAATACGTATAGTTAAAAATTTTTTTTTTTTAGATTACTCGGCAACGTCGAAACGGGACGCTTCAATGATGCACCCTGTATGAATGAGAATATTGATTCACAACGGAGCAATCGACCACGGGAATCTTTTCAACTCACCATGTATTAAGCATTCTCAATTTCTCCTTTATGCCGATGATCTCAAGACCTAAAACTATATGCCTCAGGATAAACAGATCATCAGTCTTTGACGGTGGTAGAATAGTTCATGATTCATCTCAAAAGAGATCCTTACCAAAGTGAAATCAGCAAATCACCAATACGGCATTGCCAACAAGACAAGCGGCGCTACGCTTCGATAAAGTCGTGCTCGGAATCACATCATTTGAATTTTCATTTTATAACATTTATTTTCGCCTGTGTCGGGTGAAATATTTTTATATGAATTTGCTGGGGAGATGAAAACCTATCTCATCTTCAAAGCACTATAATCAATAGCTAGTAAACCGTGTATCTCTTGAACTAACGAGAGTGAATCATAACTTTGGCATCGATTATAAAAACATTGAGGTTTTATTCCATTGAAAAATTATTCGTTGATTCTGTTTGAAAGATGATTCTGATCATAAGGTCATTAGTGGAATGATGGCACGCAGCTCTCGAATCTGAAAATCATAACGGATTGCCGCCAGGCGGCAGAAATCTCAGTCCGAGGAAAGCAGAAGGCCTTGTTTCACTTCTTCTGCTCTAATATTTTGATGCCCAAACAACGCAAATCTAAATAAAACACAAATGTGAAAATTTGCTTTAGAAATCCTATCATAATTTTTCAAATAACGATATAACATAAATATAATGAATTATAACCTAACCCGAAATTGAATACTATTAATAATGTTCAGTTGAATTCACAATAAAAAAACAAAATACGTTTCAACATAGCTCTTGAATTAAATGAGTATGCATGTTATGTGTAATAACAAACTCGTTCGTTATTTTCGCTCATTTTCAATAACAAACACTCGCAATAAACATGTATTTCAAAATGGCATAATGGTTATTTGTTTAGATACTTGACCTTCCCTAACACAACATATTATGATGTCAACACTAATGAAGCGTATTAAAATCGTAACTGGCAACTACCAAAATAATGGTAGAATTCTTTAACCGTTTTGTCCCTTGCGATCACATATCTTGGTAGTTTTCCAAAAAATCCCTCTGGAATGACTAGTCATGTTTCAGCGTTGACAGCTGAATTGAGTGTTTTATAAGCATATCCCTTCTCTACCTACATTTGAAATTTGGCAACCCTGGAAATTATTATTCAAAGTTATTTTTCTAAATGTAAACAAGTGTTGTGAGACGTTTTAATTTCGTTGTTCTCGTAGGCTCATTACCATTCATTTTATTTATAAATGATACTTATAAATCTTTTTGATAAAAACATCACATTATATATGTACAGGGTGAACTACAACCAGTTACCGAAAATTATACATACAGTGCGTGCTCTTCCCACCAAAAAAAGTAGAAAACCCAGTGAACATTGGAAATGTGGACCAAAAAAATACCTTTTATGAGTGTAAGAACGCGCCGCCCCAGGATGGAAATAATAAGTGGACAGCCAGAATCCCTTCTCACTTCCTTTACTGCGGCTGGTGGTTTGAAATTGGGTTTTAGAGTGACCCCAATAGAAATTTGCAAAAATTAATAAAAAGTAAAAACTTTGGGTGTCAATGAACTACAATCATATATCACAATATCACTAGCATAATTAATACTAAAGGGGATCGATTTACGATGAAAGTAAAAATACAATCAATATTGCAAAGTCAAACTCAATAAACACTGACGGATATTTCTGACGGATGACACCAAGGTTGCCTTGCTCCAGCGACACATGGTGAGAATCAGCCGTATCCGTCTAGAACTGGATTCTGCAATTTGTTCGACGAAAACGGCTCGACGTAATGCAGAATAAAGTACTTCGTATCACTCACTCTCAACAAGGATAGCTACACTCGCTAGGATGTGTTGCGAGCGCTTGCGGGCGTCGACTGCCGGCATATGTAAAGCAAGTAGCTTATAAATTCTATAAGTACTTTCTACAAGGCTTAGGGTCCATGATATTGAACCCCGCAAACACGGTGGGGTTCTTTATCAAGCGCTAGACCTCTTCCACGAGCGCTGGTAAGAACCGGCGGCTTAGGAAATCTAAGTTTTACCTTAACGATCACTACCAAGATATTGGATCCTAGTGCATCTTTAACATTTTTCGCATTTTGCGACCATAACGAGACACTTTCGTTAAATACATATCCATATAGAAAGAAAGCTAAAAAAAAATCCTACAAGATGATATTATCGTTTGTTTGCCTAACAGTTCGCTTGTAGGTGTTATTCATAACATCCAGCTGTCGAAAAAAAAAAAAGCTCTGACAACTGATAAATTGTATGTTCAGCCCCCCCCCAAACTGAAATCCTGGCTGCGCCACTGATGTCATGTATAAACGAATAAAATGGCATAATTTTGAAAAAGTGTTGTAGAATATATCGCCTCACTGAAAACACATAAAATCACAATGTAAATTTAAAATAAATCATATCCTCTTCAATAAGTATCACCATAAAAATATATTATAATTAAACAAAAAATAAGTAGGTAGAGAGAAAGCGCAATCTACATTGAAGCGAAACATGTCCAGAGTTCAATAAAAAATGTATACATATTTTATTTTGTAACTCCATTTATTTCATTACGTTTCCAGTATTTACAGTTATGTGTTTATGGAAAAAATAAACCATAAATGTGAGATCCCTTAAAATAAAGCCAAAAATATAAAAAAAAGATGTTGCCTCCTGTGAGGTTTGAACTCACGACCCCTGGTTTACGAGACCAGTGCTCTACCACTGAGCTAAAGAGGCTTATACTAAAATTCAACGACAATATGCTAGTCAACGCGTACATATTAAAAACTGTTATTTTAATTATTCAATAAGATCAGATTTGAATAATTGTGAAAACGTTCAATAACTTTTCAATTTAGGTTTGTTCATTCATGATTGTTTTTTTTTTTCGTACTATAATAAAGCTAAAAAAGATTATTGTTGGTACTACATTTACGGAGAAGTCAATGTTCATTCCACACGTGGCAATTAATTTTGAAGTTTTTGGCGCTACAGTGGCGTTTGAATAAACGGATATTTGAAATATACGTCAATTTTACTGGATACGCGTTTCGCCACCAAAGTTACATCGTCAGGAACTCAATGCCTATCGATCTTTTAATTAACAGTAATGATAATAAAATATTAACTATTTCCATATGTAAGATATACCCGAAAATACCAATACCTACATCAATTGTTGACAACTATGAAATATTTGAAAATAAAGGGCGAAGTTTATTTCCCGCATATCAATCATTTGTAGAAAATATTCTAGAAATTCTACCCTTACCCTATTTTTCAGTATTCGGACAGTATTGAGACAGTATTGAGACAGTAATTGTATATAGGTATACTACTATTATTGTTCACCTAGATTTTGTAGTCTACCTGCTCTAAATCAATTATTTACCTAATTGTTTTTGATTTAATGGAATAAGTACATTTCTTGAAAAGTAATGGAAAATGACATTACTATGGAGAGGAGAAACCTTTATTTTACTATAAACTTGAACAAATGACTGCGCAGGAACCCACTTGCGTCTCGAAATTAAAATTTCATAGCCAACTTGCGTATTGGTATCTGCTATGGTATTTTTTCATTTTACAAACTCATGTCATCAAATCGGCGGTCGTGATCCAAAGCATCTTGGGCCACACCTCAGAGTAATAAAAGACCATAGAGATGCCTTTCCATCCTTGTCTTGAAGGCAAAATAACTTCGTTTGTTTACAAGCGAGGGCCTTATACATGTTAAGTCCGTATTCAATCGGGTAGTTTCGTGTATGCCCGCTCATTTCATTCGGCTCAAGTTCAATCTTTGTTTGTATTATGGTCCTGCTTACTCTAGATGTAAACAAACTGTCCATAATGTTTCAACATCTGTCACCTTCCCTCGCCCACAGATTGTGTAGAGAGGAGGATAGTTCATGTTCACTTCAAAACAGGTATTTGTGCAGGTATAGGCAGGGCATCTCTATGTCTTTTATTACTCTGAGGGCCACTCTCTATTTTTCTGGTCTCAAAAATCGGTCTTGAGCAATGTGTTCTTTGAACTGTACTTTCATGTTTTCTGGTTTCACCCACATACTTCTTTTCGCAGTTCTTACAGCCGATTTCGTAAATTCCTTTTTCTTGCTACTCATCTTTCGAAGTAACCAAGATTTGTTGTAGTTTATAAAAGTATTGTATACCACCTTATCGAGGGTAGTTGGAAAATTGGCGCGGTTCTGTTTCAACAGGTATCGACTTTATCGAGTGAAAACCTATTTCTACTAAAAATAGTACATACCTTTTGTTTCCTTTTGTCCCCATTCCACCACTAGAGACTGCTGATTATCTGAATATTCGAAAGACACGTGCCTTAAGAAAGACCAATACAAGGTCAATTTATGCACCCTTTTCTTTTGTCCCCTGTCCCATTTTCAGATTTGCATTACAATACAACATGAATGCAGAGCAAATCAATTATGGCGAAAAGCCATATCAAAGAAAGAAATACAGCACCTGCCCCAACTTCAGTATTTTTTTTTTATTACGTTGTTATATTATACTAATCACCCGATGAATCAGTTGTCGTTTGTTTGAGAATAGGCGACCTCGATCCAAAATATGTTCCATTAGTTTTCAACACTGGTAAGGATAATTTGGAATAAAATAATTCATAACTCGGTTTGCTTTCAAAATTTTACTAGATAATGCGAGTAATCGAATGAAATGGGTCTAATGAGCAAATGCTTTTACTCGAATTTCTTGAAATAGACCTATTATTTTGTTTAGTTATGAGAGAGACAAACTTATAGAATAAGCATTTGCTAGCATTTATTCATACCATTGAATATTAATTTTCATGAACCAAGTACATAATAACTAGGGAATTACACTGCAATAAAAAATGACGTTTAATTTGTAACGAATAATCTTATCTGTATAAACTATGCATGTGAAATCACACTACGAATATTTTAATCTGGTTCATATCGACTACAATTCACTTCAGAACTATTCCAAATTGAGATAGATACCATCGCCATATTTTCGCGAGCTGACGTCATCAGTATTGTTCTACAACAAACGTTTGTCCTTGAATCCTCTGAGAATGTTTTCTGCACGAGAAAAAGTTGTTCCCAGTTTGAATCACAGTGCAGGTACACTTTGTTTCAATGCCAGAAGTGAAATATATGGAGATACTTTGACATCATCTATATTCGTCCAATGAAATACCTGTAATAAGTCGGGCGAAAATAGCTAGTGTTTGAATTCTCCTCCAATTTTTTTTTTCTGGATCAAATACAATAAACAAAAAAAAAATTCTTTTTCACACAGTTTAACTTGTAAGCATTTGAAAAAAATATATAAAAAATTACCAGTGTAATTCCCTATAATTGTAATATTTTCGTTCATATTTTACAAGCTCTTCATGATTTCAAACGAAAATTCCGATTTTCAGTTTTTTTCGGATATTTCGGGAAATCCTCGGAATTTTTCAAATTTCAAAACAGTATTTTGTTAAGCACCAAAATACGCAACTTTGGCCTAATTTAAGCTTCGACGTATCTCCTGTAGTTTATGAGATCCCAATGGTGGGGGTCGAATTTGAATTACCCTGTATATTCTTTCCGACCAGGCTACCTATGTATTATACAGACTTCATACTTCACACCTCGTATATACCTGGGTCCCCCTGTAGCTATTGAGCCGCAGCTAGTCAAGTTTATTGTTGGAATTCAACAAATCCATAGTCATTGTTTGATCTAGATACTTCAAAATTTGTAAACAATCTTGATATACGATTATTTCATAGTTTGTCATAAACAGTAAATCCACTGACTTAAACGTTATAAACCCGATAAATGAAAATTACCCATGGCAACAAAAAATTACTGCCATCATTAATTCCAAATGAAATCCCATTTTGCTCTGACTCCATCCTTTGGTGCAGGCAACCAACAATACCGACGTGAAGTAATTATAACCCGGAATACATATCACGCCTGTAGCCTAATCAAAATCGCCACAGTTATGAGGGTAACTCACAGACGGCTCATCCAGTAAATAGTTATTTACCTAACAAGTGTGGAAAGTAGTACTTTTCCGCACGCGACGGCAGTTGCACAAACAACGCGGAGCGGAGTTCGGGCAAGCCGTTAAATAACTTTTCCGCATGATTTTAAATCGTACGGAAAACTACAACTTTAAAAACGAAAAATGGTGCGGAAAAGTTACTTTTCCGCACGCTCGTAGGAAAAAGAGATTAATCCAAATGTCCAATACGACTGCGAAATATCTCTGCCCAACAACTGGTAATGTTTTTCACTATAGTCTATACAACTCCAGGTCAAGCCGCATCAAAACAAATGCACGCTGTTACTTCGTGATCATCGATGTCGGATTGGTGAAATAGGCAGGGCGTGTTTCCCACTCAAACCTGCCTCAGAAACATAGACCAATAGCGGCCCGCCTTTCCTCGATCGCGAGCAAAGCACGCGTTGATCACGTCTTTACCACTATTGTTTACTGGCTTGAGTTTAACTTGGATTTACTGTAAGAAAGTGAGCAACAGAGCCATCTATAGGAACTACAGAAAGCACTCCGACTAGGGCCAGTCAAAGAAACATCATACAGTGAGTTTCAAACAGTTTGCACCACATATGGGGAACCTTTTTCATTATGCATTTGTCAGAAAATTTTATTCTTCATAAAAGTTGGTGATTCACGAAAAACTTGTATTTGAATCATCAAAATTCTGAATTTACAAACGGTGTACAGGGGAGAACAAAAAATAGAAATTTGGATCAAGAGAAATCTACCCTTATTTTTGATATTATCGAAAAAGTTTTTCAAGAAAAGTTGTTTAGAATCGGAAACAATATTGAGATTTGAAATCACAGCCACCTACGCAACAATTGTTGTTTCCTAATTTTTTATAGTTCTAGCCTCATAAAGAGTACTATATGCACTCATATGCACCTTAGGCGCTTCCCTCATATTCCTACAACGAATTTTCAATGCGAAATTTGGTACAACTCATCATTTGTTCTGTAATATAGACGTTTGTTGAAAATAGTTTGAATTTTTACTAGTTATTTGGGTGGAATGATATATCACTCTGTATGTATGTCCATAATAACTACCTATCATTATGATTTTATGGAAGGAAATTATTGAATAAATCAATTAATTATTGGTAAACGAGTAAATAATACAATTCTGCAACTTTACGATCACTTTAATCATAAAAAATGTATATTTTAATTTTTTCCTAGATATAACTCGGAATTTTCAATTAGAATTCCCACTTAGAAATGTGAATTTTAAAATTCCGAGATTTCACTCCGAAATTCCGAACTGCAAGGAATTTAAAAAATTCCACTTAGAACTCAGAATTACAAGTTATACATCCAGAGCTTCGTAAGGGGGTTAAAGAATCTCTCTTTTCCAGAAAATATGCAGGGATTGTAGAACTTATTCCTATCAATAACGTGTAGGCACTTCGACTTGTAGATTCATCAAAAAATCTGTACTCTTCTAAGATTCCCGTACACCCTTATACAGGGTGACCCAGGGTTGAACCGCCAAACTTTTAATGTTAATTTTTTAAAGATTACATAACATTTTTTCTTCATATAAGCTTGTGTCTCAATTTGCTTCGTTTTCGAGATGAAGGGTGTGAAAATTTTGAAAAAAAAAGTTTTTTTATTGATAACTCAAAAATGTTTTGACTGACTTTGATAAAATTTGGCATGCTTATTGGCGGTAATAAAAAGCTTACTTAAAAGGCTCAGATACATGGGTGCCCAGTTTTTGACCCCGCATTATAAATTCCTCCAGTATTGACAAAGAAAGTTAATACTTCTGAAATAAAGAAAATATGACTTTTTCATAGAAACGCAAGTAAAAAGGAACGTATGTAAACTGCCTTGCAGTTTACAGGCACAAGAGTTAAAAAAATATATGCTTGTAAATTGCCCATGCAGGGTTTTTGAAGCATGTGTAATTTACAAACCGACACTAAACGTAATTTCAAAATATTGTCATCTGCTTAGCTACCGAAAAAACGCCGCTCCACGCAGCGCTACCCTCTAGCCCGACCCGGCGACAAATCCTGTGCATGCGCGTTCCGTTCCCAACCTGTTTGCGTGCATAGAAAATGACAGTCGCCCGACGATGGCCACGTAAAGTGTTGCGGCGAGCGTGTAATCACAAGCGTTTTTTATCGATCCGTTCTTCGTATGTCCCCTTAACTGGACCACAAGATGGCAGGAAGATTCACCAAGGAGGAATACATGCTCTTGATCAACACCATGAAGGAATTTCGGTCGCTCTACGACCCGCAACACAAAGATTACAAATGCAAAATCGTGCGAGAGAGATCGTGGGAGGAGATTGCAGAAGTGCTAGGAAAGACAGGTTAGTTTAGTAGTTGACGAAAATACATGGTTGGTACATACAAGGGAAGAGAAGATTCGGTAAATGAAGGTTTTGTGTCCTTAGTGTCGTTCCGTGAAAATATGGAAGCCCTCATTATCATACCCACCCGTTTGTTTTGTTTTATCCAGTGGCGGAACTTTAGGCCAATCAATAGGGAATGAGATACTAGTGACAAACATACTAGGTAGGAGAAAACTGACTGTGCCACCATATAAAAGACAGTCCGTAGTTATGATCTGTTTTTTTTTTGGACTAGCAACTGTCATTTATTAATTTGTTTCAACGTTTATATACAATGTGTGTGATTTGAAACCGCAATACTCTGTTTTCAAAAATAAAAATTTGAAGTCGTAATACTCGACGAGTTCTATTCAAAGATGTAGTTAAATATAAATTAGTGCAAATTTCCACGGTCAAATAAATTCAACAATTTTGTGACCTTGACTTTTATTGACAAGTGTAGACAAATTTTTTTGGCTTGTTATGATACCTCTTCGTTGGATAAAAATTCTTGGGCTGAACCATTTCACGTCATTATGTTGGTTAGTATTTCTTTGTCAATTTTATTGTTCATTTATTCATTGATCATGAAGTTCATTGAACCCTGTAAATTCCGCACTTATTCTTATTTTCAATGTCTACTATGGTTTGCTACATAGGTAAAATTTCGAGAACAACCATTAGGCATAACTTGAACACCCATACACCAAGCAAGTTTCAGCATAATATCTTATATAATATTGTATACTGACAAATTTCCAAATTCATGCTTTTTTGTCTGACCCTGTATGAAATATTATTATTTTATAGAAAAGGTAAAATAGCCATTCAATAAAAGAACACTTCTCATACTCGGGTATGAAGTTTCATAGAGTTCAAAGTTTACCCAAAGTCAACCAATTAAAAGTTGAAAAAAGTATATTTTTCTACAAACGTCAAAAAATGACAAGGTTCGCACATTGACAACAGTATGCGAAGTGGCACTTTTTTTCATTTTCCTTCGTTACCATGACACCGTGCGCGAAGTAATGTGCGAAATATATTTCGCACACTGCATGTAAACTATATGGGATTTTCAAATTCTAACCTATATATATGGTCCTCAATCAAGCAAAAAACAAGAAATCGTTTATTTATTAATGTAGAACAATAATTAAGGTTTTCAAATTGTAAGAAAATTTTACACTACCTAATTTTATTTGTTATTTACAATGTTAACATTAATGGTGCAGCCAGTGCACGAACCAATATTTATTCCTAAACCAGATAACTCAGATTCAGCTCGTGATATCGTAGTTTCGGGGGTTGGAAGACTATCCATTTTTGACTTGCAAGCAACTGCCGTAGAGGTGACAGCACTTGATCTTGAAATTTCACAGTCTAAAATTTTATTTGATATTTGAATTTTGTTATTGATAGAATCCTCCACGTATCCTTCGGCCACAGTCGAAGATTTCCATCCTCCATGTCGCTTCAAAACACATATATCGGCCCCCGTATTAGCAAGGAGTGTGGCTGATGTTCTCCGAAAACAATGACCAGTGTAGGCATCAGGATTTGGTAATTTTAGGTGTTTTGCTATTAAGCTAGGCATCTTTCCAATACTATTTATTCCAACAACTTGGTTAAAACATCTCTTATTTTGATACTTCAAAAACAATCGGCGACTGGTAGCATAACTTGGACGAAGAGCCGCATATTTTCGGTAAAAGTCAGTATAATATAAATTTGAAACTGTAAAAATTCGTTGTATATTCGTTTTTGTATCGGGTACTTTAACAATCAAAATGGAATTTTTATCTTCTATGTCATCGACCGTCATTTTAGTGAGTTCGTCACGGCGGCAAGCACCCGAAATACCCAGTATTAAAACGACCTAAAAGGAAATCAGTAATTCAAAAAACATATAAAACAATCATCAAAAATCTACCTTAACCAACAAATAGGTTTCATCATCTGCCTCTCTTATGAATTGATCAACTTCCTCTCTAGTCAATACCTTAGATTTCTTAGGATGGTTTGCAACTGACAATTTTTTCAAATATGGAACCAACTTGGTAAATTTCTTAAAATCCACGTTTTCTTTAACATTGAGTGTTGCCTTCAACATAGAATACATTGCCCATAACGTGGAAGACTTCAGCTTCTTAGACTTCTGTGCAAAATATGCCAACAGCACATTTTCGGATATTTTTCTGGCTTTATTTGCTTCACACCACTCTTTAAATTGCTGATATGCATTTTCATACTGGCGCCTCGATTTCTCCGGTAAAAGGTTGGAAATAACGGAATTGGCCGCATCGATCAAGTTAGGTGGGGTACTGCTTAGTTCATCGTCGCTCGAAATTTCCATTCTTTTACAATAATAAATATCACGCACGAAATTGACGCGAATAAAAAGTCAAAAAATAATTATCGAGAACTGTCACTTTGAAATAATTGTCAACAAATGCCATTTTATTTCCATAGTTACAGTCAAGATGCATAGAAACCCTACAGTAATTACTTGATTTGGAAAAATTATTTAAGCCAGTTCAATACTATTTTTCATAGTTATTATTTATTTTAGAACAATATTTTTGACGTTTGTAGAAAAAATTTTGTTTGCATCTCATGCGCGAAATACTTTGGTAATCTCGACTATTTTTTTTAACTCGGCTGCGCCTCGTTAAAAAAAATCAGTTCTCGATCACCAAAGTAGCATTTCGCGCACTAGATACAAAAATAACTATTAATTTCAGAGCAATAGAAATGGAAAAGTACCAAAAACGTCAAATATTGGTGTTTTCAATATACCCTCTTCCACGCTCTATGCATTTTTTTCGTAACGCCATCTGAAATTTTGGCGGGTCTTCCTCAATTGATCTGGTGTAGTATTATCTCCCTAAACTTTTGCTTAATCCTATTTTTTAATTCGTTCAAATTTTGTGGTCTGTTCTGAAATTTTTTGATTTCAAATATCCCCACATAAAAAAAATATGGAGTCAGGTCTGGTAAACGAGGGGCCCAAGCCAACAAAGGACTGATTCTCCAATCCACTTTCCTTAAAATGTTTCATAAAGCCATCTCCGTATATCAAACTCATTATGAATGGAGGTACCAGGCACCGTCTAGTTGAAATATAATGAACCTACGTATATGAACTTAGCGAGGAGACAACTTAATCTGGTCGATACACTAGTGAAATTTTCACGCTCAGGCTTGGTTGTGCCACTGGAAGATTCTCGAACTCTTTTGTGAGCTATTCCGCTATTAGCTCATGAGGATGGTAACTTTTTTGACGAAACGCGGGTCGAGTGAAAGTGACTTAGTTTTGGTGTTTTGGGTAGCTTCTATTCCTTGAATTGTATTCACACCAAAGGTTCCAAATATTCATTTTCGAGGGAAATGTCTTTTTATCGAATTCATCAGCTGATATTGGAGTGCATATTTTATGGCCATAAAATATTAATAACATGTAAAAGTGAAAGTTATTCGCAATTCCTGAATAAGACTGACCTTTCTGCTGATGCGCAAAGCGCTTGGGCATGACGATATTTATACTACACTGCTCAACTGTAAAATTTACCCTCCAAGCGTCACTAACAAATCATGTTTGAATACAATGATGGATACTATTCGACGACAAAAACCTCTAACCATAAACTGTTACAGTGTCATCCCCGATAATAGTCTGAAGCAACTTTTTTTTTTCAGTCAAGGAATGCCGGATGAAATGGAGGAATCTAAGAGACCATTACATGAGAGGGCATTTAAAAAACGGGACCCGTCACACGCAATGGACTTTCTACGAACCTCTTTCGTTTCTGGAAAAGATAAGGAATCAAACGCAGATAAACGGAGGGTAAGCGATATAACAGTATCCATTATCAGTATCATATTCACATCATGATAACATAAAGCATACTAGGTATACGAAATTTAAAAAAATTATATTAGTAATACATTAATTAAATTTATTTTAAATAATTTAATTTTTACGGATATTTCCGCATTTAATATTCGTGAGTTTCGTAACTTTTTCAAGAGAGAGGGGAATGCATTGTGATTTTCTATGTTTAAATTTTTGTTAAATTTTTCCGCGTCCTCCCTCTACCTAGCCTTCAGAGGGGAAGGAGAGGAGGGTAAACTTTTATTAAAATTCAATACTTTGACATTCCAATATTTTTCACTTTTTTAGAGAAGATGCGGGAATCTGAGTCCCCGACTGACATTTTACAGGAAAGGTAAAATTTTTCGAAATTAAATCATTCGACGGTCCGTTGTTTCTCACTATATTTACGGGGTTTTTAATTTTTTTCGTGAACATTTTTAGGAGTATTCGTAAATTTTTACGAGGAGAGGGATTTGAATCGCGCCGGAACGACATTTTTTTTGGATGTAATTTTCGACCTCCGAAACCATCGGAAAATTTTCAAAATTTCTACTCGTTGTCTTTCTATCGTTCAGGGAGGCCAGGGATGAATTTTTTCTGATGTATTTCACCGGTTCTTAATACGTGTGCAAAATTTCAGTGAAATCATTAAATGTGTTCTGTGGAACTGTCGAATTCCTGCGGTACGTATTTGGATAGTTTATATCCACAATCGCTGAAAAGCCATACATTTTTTTTTCGGCGACCAACGAAATAATATGAACTTAGTGCTATCAAAATTGTAAAGGTCCCAAGTTAGGATTACTTAGCTTCCGTATTATTTTTTTAAGGGAAACTGTTCGAAGACAGGTTGCATTATATTTCAACTATACAAGTATATCATCTTACACCATTTTTTATTATGATGCTTGCAACATGACTTCAGAAACAATGCTGGAAATGAATTTTAGATCAGAATAATGTCCCTTATATTTTATTACATCTAATCAAGTACCTAGTTAATGGACATCTGATGTCAAGCATTGTCGACTGGAGTCTTATTTGACATTTCATATGAAGAAACTGAGATCTTGGTATTGTTATATAACGTTATAATCTTGCAGACTTCACACGGCATTTGACAAGGATTATGAGGCAGATATAATAAAAAAAGCCTTTAAAAATAATCTTGTTTTGGCATTTTGATCAGGAAATTACAGTTTTCGAGTGTCGGGTGGAAAGTTCTTGTTGGGACCCCCTGCATCAAAACAAAATATTTGCCAGTCCAACTGCTAATTTTATACAATTTTCAGCACCACAACGGCAGAAAACGAGCACAACGACGACGAGGACGACGTGTTTTCCGAAACGGAAGAAAAGAACGCCAAGGCGACAGAAACTTTCCTCGACTATAGCGACAGCACGAACGACAGATTAGTCATCACGACTGTACTAGTCGAAGACCCCGACGTATGCGAAGACAGCGAAGACGTGGATACCTTCATGAGAAACATAGGCGCTAGGCTGAAAAAATTACCGCAACATTCCATCGACCTGGCCAAGATGAACATACTCGCCCAAGTGACGGAGCTCGAGTTAGAACAGTCCTGGACGCAGTCTGCTTTGGAACCGTACTCCTAACAACGCCTGATGATGTATACTAGTTTGTTTTTGTTCGAAATGTGTTAACTTAGTGGGTACCGGCAATGACTGTTTCTCGAACGAACCAAACGCGCGTGCTCAAATGCATTCAAGCTTGTTAAGGTGCGTACACACTAAGCGAACAAAGACCTAATAATGCGTTTGGTTTTTGGTTGAAGATACGTTTTGGTTGGAGCGAGTATAGCGATGATCGCAGAGCGATAGTAGCGCGGCGATCATCGCGGAACACTGTATTGTATGTTTTTCCTTCGAGTGATCATCGCTAGAGACGCTAGCCATCAACGCGGGCGTCTGAGAGCAAAAGTAAAAGGTATCTCAACAACAATGTATTCGTTTTATTACTTTTAGTTGCACTCGACGCGAAACTCGCAACAAAAGTTAACAGCCTACTGACCAAGGATCAGGATCAACCACATGTTAATATTATTTTGGGTGCTGTCAGAATAGTCGCTGTTAAGCAAAACGCTCTGGTTGGCGATCACCGCTGGCAGCTCAGCCCGTCCGCGATTATAACAATAGTCGCTCTAAGCTAAACGTACGTTAACCCAACTGAGTTTAGGGTCATTATTAATATTATAATATATGTTCAAAGTCCTTCAAGTACGATTTTAAACGTTAATCAATGGAAACATCCTTTTATAAAGAAAAATGCTTTATTTTTTGTTTTCCTTTGCACTATTCTTGAACTGCTACCAATTACCTGTTTAGGTTATTATATTGTTACATGCATTGCGGCTGTGAAGAAGAAAAAAATATATAGAGATAATTTTTTTTATATTTCAACACACAGTTGTTCTCGAAACTTATTTTCAAATTGAGATACTTGCGCAAACCACGACCTCTGTTTTTTTTAAGGATTTGTAATTAAAAAGAACTTAAACGTAAAAGTTGTACACTTGTGAGGTTAGTTGAAAAATAAAAAGAAACAATCGAATCCAAGAAATTTGATTCAGAAAGATGTAAAAAACAAAAATTAATTTCCGAAGATTCGGTGCTTCAAACATGCTCTATCCGTTTGAAGTATTTTCATCACTACGATGTTGCAGAAAGTAGTAGATTCTTTGTTATTACAAATGGAACACCCCGTATATCACTTTTGAAATTCTCATAGGATTCCCCATTACTGTTAATTTACTATAAATATCCGTGACATTTTTTGCGGAAATAAGTTTTTTGTCAAATTTTTGTGCAAAACCTGACCGTTGAAAAATAACGATTTTTTTAACAATGCAAATTTAAAAAATATTGCAGCTTGGGTTATATTTGCATAATAATTTCAAGTTTGCCGAAGGAAAAGAAACACTGATTATGGCTGTCCACGTGTCTACATCCAGGGGCGACGCTTTTCTTCACATACGAAAGGTAATTTTCATCGTCCAAATTTCACTTAGTTTTTTTTTGTAGGGAGAAAACACCGTATAACTTTCCGTTATTGGTCTCTATATCTCACTTATAATATGCGAATTTGTGATGCTCTTAGCTGGTATATCACATTTAGAGTATTTTCGATATTTTCAACGGTTAACAAGTTATAGGCGAAAATAATCTTATTTGACTAAAGGGGTGGTTTTTTAGGGGCGAAGCCATGTCCCATCAAAACGGATACTATTGTGGTTTTATGATGTGTGGGACCTTTACTAACAGTTTATGGAAGAAAGTTTCCATGCTAGTTAATGTGAATTATTATGCTGTTAGTAGGCGAGAACACGAAATTTGAAAAATATTTTTGATGGATCTTCTGAAAACTGTTGTCCCATTTTCTTTTTTTTTTTGTTAATTTTTTGAATCTTTAAAAAACACAAGTCTACAAAATTCGAATGGCTTAATTCTTTCTCGCGCCATTGCAAACTGTTGTGACGTACTCTCCCGAGAATTCCGAGCAACCAATAGCATAGCATATAAACTTGGCAACACCTCCTTTCCACATCACAATCAACCCGATAAGAATACGCCTTTTGTCTGATTGGGATCGGGAGAGTACGTCACAAAGAGCGCCAATATTAGTAGCTTTGAAATTTGCTGATTTCCAGAAACGAATGCGAACGGCTGTAATTGAAATTTGACTCCAAAATTTTTTTCTGGGTTCATTTATATATGCTTTGTGTAGGTATTTTGAAGCATATTTTTGATGAAAATTGTTTCGTGTCCTCGCCTATTCTGTACTCTTATGGTTACACCAAGACTGTAACTTTGATTGTGGCATTATCAGCGATGTCGTTTGCAATTAGAACAAATAACAATGGTCCCAAAACCGAGCCGTGAGGGTTACCCATTTTCACATTTTTCTCACTCGTCGTTATATGTTTTTTTCCATATATGATCTCATCCAAGTTCAAATAATCTCCAAAATTCAAGTTCAGCTGCCTCAAGGCTTAAGAAATTCGAAGGGACAGAAAGGTGTGCGTTCCGAAATCGAAAAAAACTGAACCTACTAGAGCCCGCCGAATAAAAATTTGAATATCAGTAACCCGACATTGTTTTTTGTGAATTCCCCTGCATCCTGTACAACGATGAAGGATGAAGGGTCCCGCGTGTTCCACGAACGCAACCGCAGCAAGTACAAAAGAAACGATACGAAGAAAAAAGCACAAAGAAGGGCATGCACGCAGATTACGTCACTGACGAACGAACAAAGTTCCCTTATCGATAGATATTCTAATCCCTCGCGATGGTTCCGTTTCCTTGGGCCCCCTTTCTGCAGATGGTCCCCTCGAGCAGCTGTCCCCCGTTACACAAACGTCTTTGTTGTGATCCTTATTTGCGCGCGTGGCTTCTTACCGGTCTTTGTTATCGGCTAACTCAACACCTTTTACTTTCGCATTCAGAAGCAGTGGCGCGGCGGGAGGACCTTCTTATCTATCGATGATAAGAAAATCGGTATGCATAACAATTGGAAAAATCGACCCGTCGGAAATCCTCAGAGCCACGACTGATCATGTAATAACGTCGATCCATCAATGTTTACAAGTGGATGGTCAGCATTTTAGGCATCTGAGCTACTGGGTTTTTGATTTTTCAGTATCAAATGTGTTATAATTGCGAAGTAAATTTCATATCTTTTTTCGGCAACCGTCCAGGAAGTAGGTACTTCCCGGGCGATTTTTCTATGAGAAAGTATCACTTCCCGGACTTACTTTCCGGACTAGTCCGGGATATGCCCGAATTTTAATATAAATATTTATATAAATAAGAATTAGAATGTTTCTGTTAGTATAATATAATAGAAGAATTAAAATGTTCGAAATTTTCTTCTACAAAGAAATATAAAAAATAAATGTGTCTCGTTTTGTTATTCTACACGGTTACCGAAAAAATTGTGTACGCAACACGTCCGAAAACAGTTTTTTCCGGACTTGTGTCCAATGAATTTAATCAATATAGTTTTTCATTCTTCAAACTGTGAACATAATTATAGATTCCATACACCCAGTATGAAGGAAGGTTCACATATTTCATTACCACTTTGCCAGAAAAGATGAAGCTCTCAATTGTTATTCGATAGATTTTTCACAGAACTCAAAAATTGTAAAATTACTTATATCTCATGAACGGTAAAATATAGGGTATATGACATAGTCGATAAAACTCATTCATATAGGTTAGTAGAATTCGAAAATTAGATAATACACAGTGTGTTCCATTTGAAAAAACTGTTTTTCGGTCATTTTCACGAATCCCCGAAAGGAACTTAATTCTGAGCCTCCCTGTATGCTGAAACTGAGACCCAGTTCATCGACATAATACTTGATTGTCTTATCTAGCTATGACCCATATTGCAATATTTTTTAAATTTGCATTGTGAAAAAAATGATATTTTTCAATGGTCAGGGTTTACATTAAAATTTGACCAAATAATTTTTTTCTCGAAAACCGTCACATATAGGTATAGGGAATTATCTGGGAAAGTTGTAAGAAATCATGCAAGGATTCAAAAAATTATATAATATACGGTATGTTCCACTTGAAATAACAAAGTAGATACTACTTTCTGATACAAGTGGCAACACTGTATTGATCAAAATATTTTAGAAGGGTAGAAATTTTTCCCTAATATAAATTCAGAAAATTGAAACATTTTAAATATTCTAAAGTATGTACCAACGCGCTTTTACATTCCTCGTATTTTCAAATTCTAATTTTCGATACAATATCTTTCAGAACATGAACAAATTTTGATAGAGTATTTCGAAAGGCATTTGTCGCGAAAAAATTCAACTTCTCAAAAGAGCAAGTCACTCCGCTCAAATTTTCCATCATTTTCATCAGCACTTTTATATCTTTCAGTCCTATATCCTATATACCGGGTGACCCCCCAATTTTTCTATGGTTTTGAAGATACAGATTTCAAATTTGGTATGTCACATAGTACTTGAATACGCATATTTTGACGCCGCTACTGAAAATCCACCACTTCTGGTTCAACCGGAAGTGACCTCAAACTTTTTTTTCAAACGACACCCTGTATATTTTTTTCATTATTTGGAAGAGTACACAATTCGAAACTGAAAATCGGTTGAAGAATTGTCCGGTTGAACCGGAAGAGATGAATTTTCAGCCAAGGCGTCAAAATTTGCGCACACAAGTACTATAGCGACATACCAAATTTGAAATCTGTATCTTCAAAACTATACAAAATTGGGCGGCTTACCTCACCTCGGGGTCACCCGGTATGTTCAATATTTCAAGTATCTGGCTCATCAGGAATTAGGTTAGTGTTAACGCAGAACTGTCACGATCCCGATCTCGATCCTGATCATGTATTTTTTTTTGTATAATTAAATCGATTTTTTATTTAGTTTTTGATATAAACTGTTATAAAAAACAGACTTCGTATATGAGTCGTTGAAAAACTATAGTATACAATGAACATGAATTTCCCATTCGTGCGTTTATGAAATTTCACATACCTGCTCGTGGGAAATGTATTTCAATTCATTCTCACTACCCACATACTTACTATTTTGCATACTCACTCAGTGGCACTTACTTCCGGAGGCTCTTGTGACAAGACCTCGAAGACTGTTGAATTCGTTTTGGTCACTTTCACAACCACAAAGTCCACAAACTAAAACCGGTTTAGGAAAAAGTGTCCAATTTCCAGAACATGTCAATATACGTGTGTATTCATAGAACTTTAACAGTTTTTGAAAAAAAAAAGTAGAATCAACCAAAGAATTTTAAGTAAATAGGTACCTACAGCCTTTATATTTTTCTCATTATAAGGATCATCAACAGTTTTTCACTGCAAAACCAAATAGCAACTAAACTTCTTTCGTTTTCGGTATTTTTCTTTGTTAGCTTAAAAGCACATGAAATTTAGTGAAATTTTTGGTTCATTTACTCGTGCTTTCAGAAACTCAGTTCAAATGCAGTGTATCAGTTGTGCATTAACAGTATGCAACCCGCAATGCCATACATCGCTTTACTGGTCACCTAGCTGACGACTTCAATCATCAGTTGTACGCACCATCTATCGAGTAGGAAACAAACCACGAAAGCGTGAACCGAAGAAATCTACGTTACCGATAACGAAATAAGCTTTGATGATTCCCTTCCTTCAAATTATTTTTCATGATTTTTCTATGTTCAAACAATCCAATTACAAAAACATGATACTATGACAAGTAAATACAAAAAGTAAGGAAGACAGAGAAATGATTTGCAAAAATAAACTTTTTTCAAACAAAATCAATATTTTTCTTCAAAACGATTCGGCATCAATTTTAGAAATAATGAAGTAAAGGAACTTGAAAATGGTTGAAATAAGTTATATTTGAATAAGTGACTAAAAAAGTGAAAAGCACTTCCTGGAAGATTTTATGAAGCTTGAAAATAATGTTTTCATAAAAATATTTTAAAGTTGATATTGAAAGTAATAGCTATTAATGCAACGAGATTATCATGCGATTTATAATAATCGAAGACGTTGCCAGACGACGAGGCACAACGAGACATACAAACAAAATCATTTTCATCAGCACTGTACATCTTCCAAGATTTATTCAAATTGCATAAAAATCAAGTTACATTCAAAGCTTTATCGTATCATTGACCACGATGATGTGAAAATGAAATCAGCAACTTTGGTTATTATTGTCATGTTATTGTAGATCATGCAATGGTATACAGGGTGTCCTATTAAAAAAGAATTTCTAAGTCGCTGCGCTTTTTTGAGACACTCTGTATAAATGAAACTTCAACTATTAAAGAGATCGAATGAAACCCTACAACTTATGTATTCGACGTTTTTTGGTAATATGTAAAATAAAGAAGTTACGAGCAGGGCGACAGTCTTTTTGGTCCTCACTGTATATGCAACATTGATAATTACTGAAGAGATTACAAAGTTATTGAAACATGTGCAATGGATCCGATAGAGTGGTTCACTGTTCATTTCAACTCTTGTTACTAAATGGTCTTGCAGTCAAAATCAGTCTAATCACTAACCAATTCAAATACATTTGATTATATATATAAGTACTTATTTTTTATTAGAATCCATCAAAGAAAAACTTCACTAAAGAAACTTACCCGACGTCTTTGTTGTTGGTAGTACCTGTAACAAACAAAAAATAGTGAAAAAAATATTAATAGCTCAAAGAAAGTAAGAAAAATGTGGATAAAACCCCCAAATATTTAGTTTTGAAAATGTTATTCATTGGTGAATACACTGTCAAAACCAAAACACAGAATTGCAGTCTTCTCATAGGTTTTATGATAAAATGGTATACCAAATTGGATGGTTAATTTTTTATTATTTCTATGTCGAAGAGAAATATGTAGCTACAGTAAACCAAACTCAGGTCCTGCATGTTTTCAAAAAATAATTATTATTCTACAAGTGGAAAATATGCCTTCAATTCATTCTCATTCCAAAAACAATTCTATAATGGCAGAAAATAACTGCTTCCATGGCTATTACTATGACAGACACTTAACTATGTTTGACAGATATTTGTGCAAAAATGGAAGATAACATTTTATGAATTTTAATTTTTTCTGAATGGAGCAACTGGTTTTTCTTTCTTTAATTGTTTTAATATTCACACTGAGAAAAAATCATTCCAATCGGTTGAAGAATGTAAGTTTTATAAGGGTGCCTCCATCTTAAATGGGTCACACTGTATATTTTTGTGAATTACCCCAGTTTGGCTGTTTTGTAACTACTTTTTATTACATACTCACCCAACTCATGTTCTGCAGGTATCTGATGGTCTTCTACTTCAGGTGCTTCCACGGGCATTCCACAAAACTTCTCACTACTTTTCATAAGCGATTCATTTTTTGATACGACGTCTTCAGGTACGTCAACCGTTTCTTCATCATTCAGAGAGACCATTTCTTGAATCTTGTCCACAGGTTTGTTGTTTTTATTAGTTTGTGTATCAACATTGTAAATGAGAAAATTTTTATTGGTACGAAACTCTGCAATTTCGGTTGTCAGTTCTGTGAGATGTTTTCGTTTGTCATCTACCTTGGTGTTGATGAGTTTTTGTATTTCATCCCTCAGACTTCGAACCCTTTCGCTGCGAGAACTTAAATTGTTATTACCTCTAACGTAAGATCCGTACTTTTGAAGTTGATTAGCTCTGATTTCTTTCTTGAGATCTTCAACCTTTTCATTCGTATCGCCAACAGAAATTAACTTAGGTTTGGGTTCAATTTTATCTTTTTTTGTAACACTAACTGAAAATGATTTCGATTTGTTTGTCTGGAATGTTTTAGCTTTGGTTGAATAATTTTCCTTGTTGCTTGTCGAACTAATGGTTGAAGAGGATTTTAAAAGAGGTTTTCTCAAGTTGTTCTGTTTGTCGGTTGGTCTCAACCCATCAGCACCAGCTGTTTTATTTAATTTCAAAGGGACATATTCTTTGGTTGTAGATGAATTACTTGTAAGAGAGTGTTTGGTGTTAGATTTAAGTATATTTGCAGTATTCAATTTATGTAGCAATGGGGTTGAAAGTGAGTCAAGCGCTTTGCTACTTTTTCTCTCATTTTTACTGGGAATGTTTGGTTTTAAATGACTCGTAATTCTATTTTTTTTATTTTCATTCGAAAAAGTTTGTGATACAATGGATTTCTTTATCTTATTCAATGAATCTACGTCGGCGTTAATTTCTGGTAGATCGCAGTTTCGATGAAGTTTATTGTAAACTACATTGGGTTGAAAGTGTTTGACAATATGTACAGTTCTCTGTGTCTTCTCTCCTTGGGGTTTCTTCGTAACATTCTTTTGTAATTTCTGTTTGTTTGCCATGTTTGTAAACAAAGATTCAGGTTAGAAAAGGAATCTCTCTTTTCAGCATTTGTGGGAGGACTGGATGCAAATGACTGAAATAAACTACCACAACACATTTTAGACAAACGCGATAATGATATTTTTATAAGGCTAAACACTGAAGTTCATTCTGATAAATTCCGAATCCGGTAAAACGCGGGAACGATAAATTTGGATTTTGAACATTAAAACAACAAACGACGCACGGTGCACGGTATACAGTTCACAGATGACACTGTCACTACTGTCAGTAATATCACTCTCTAATCAAAGTTTGTTACCGAAGTGCGATCCTGCTAGATGGCGTTAAAAATTTTTGGGCGAAACAGTTTAGTGATCAGCTAGCAAATTCTCTAAGAGCCTACGGATGTTTTCATTTTTTGCATTATTCTTTGTTTTCAATTGGAAAAATAATGTAAATAAACTTGTCCTACGAGCGTGCGGAAAAGTAACTTCCGCACGATTTTTCGTTTTGAAAGTTGTACTTTTCCGTACGATTTAAAATCGTGCGGAAAAGTTACTTTTCCGCACTACTTTTACTTTTTCGTACGATTTTTACTTTTCCGCGCGATTTTTGATTTTGTAGCATTATTATAAAAACTTGTTTATTAAAAACCTTGTTTTTTCATAAATAAGATGGACAAAACACTCGTAGGAAAAATATTGTACCTAACTCTTACGGAAAATGTCTTTTCCGCCCTTAACGGCTTTCCCGAACTCCGCTCCGCGTCGTTTGTGCAACTGCCGTCACGTGCTGAAAAGTACTACTTTCCGCACTTGTAAGGTAAATAACTATTGTGTTTGGTACTATTGATGATGCAATTCAGTACTGGACATTGAGCAAATACACCTCTAAAAATTGTTAAAAAAAATTCTTCTCTGATAGCAATTGAGTATTCTTTCTTTTTGGTGGAAATATTTCCAGAGAAGGGTACTCCGACATTCGTCGATTTTACTATTTCATTTACTGGATTCGATGTTTTGTCAAAAAATCGATAATAAAGCGAAAACAGTTAAGAAAGGTACACAGAGCGTTTATGACAAGAAAGACCTGTTATACTTTTTATCAGTTCAACCAAATAATTAAAGATGGCGTACCGTTTGTTATAATTAGACAATGGAGTGATATTACCATCGTTTATTTAAACAATGATATTACATTACTCTTGTTTCTATTCACAGACCACCTACCCCTAGACGATTCACGCAGGTTAAGTGACCATGAACCTTTTTTTTAGTACCGATACCAATCTTTTGGGGGCGCTGTGATCTGTAGAGTTGTTCTTCGTTCTATGCTTGGTTCTAACACGTTCGTCTTGTGGTCACAGAACCCATAATTATGAGTTCTGTGCGTGTGGTATCAATGGTCATGTTAAATTTAAGAAGAAGAGAGTACTGACAACAAAACAAAATGTATATAAATAAATGGACTTCAACAAATAATATTACTTATAGAACTGTGTTTCTGATAGTGAAAATTGTTATTGTTAGTGTGATTTAAAAGTGTTTACTGTGAAATTCTGTAGTGATTATTCATTTTCACCATTCATCATGGTTTACCACAATAAATGTTGCGTTCCTCATTGCGATGGCTCTAATGAAATAAGGCATAGATTCCCTGATCCAAGTAAAGATTTAGTTAGGTTCAACAAATGGATACAGGCAATCAATAATTTGGAACTGTTAGAAATGAATCAGAAAAAAGTTTATGATTCTAAAAGGCTCTGTCATCAACATTTTGAGTCACAATATATTTCTAATTGGTCTCACAAGTTATTTGCAAATGCTGTTCCAACACTAAATCTTCCTGGTGAGTACAAAACTTATTCATGAAACTTGAATGAATAAAATGCCTGATTTTTTTAGGTATAAGTTCAACTGGCTCAAATGATATATGTGACACTCCATCAACATCCACCAAATCCATACAAAATATTTCAAGCAAATATTCTACTGAAGCAAATACTCAACTGTCTGAACCTGGTGATTCAGTTATTGGGATTTCAGAATGGACTAACCCTGCCGATAGTATCAAAGGTAATGAATATAACTTAATTAATACAGTAATGAACTTCTCGTCCTGAAAACTTTCAAAGAATCATCTCCCGAAGTTTGTCAACATACTTAATTAACACCCTGTATTTACATTTTATTATATTACATTCACATTATAAACTGTGTGTAAAAAACTTATATTTCGGTAGTTTTTTTTGTATCAAAATTCAATATTTTACTTTTTCAAACTTATTTAATGACTTTTTTCATATATATTGACATCATAACAAATTCAACTTTTTTTCTACAACACAGAGTCTCCATCGAATATAATATAAAATATAAAACAAAATTAAAAATATGAAACAATCTACAACACTGTGATTCTATTATTTAATCTTTAATTGGTTATAAAAGTGAAGATATTTTTATTAAAAACATATATTTAGATTTCAAATATATATTTTTTTAGGTAATACAGGTAATGCCCTATTGCCACCATATCAGTTACTGAAACAAACTGGAATTGAAAGGCATACAATAACACCAAAAAAGAAGAAAATGTACGAAGCAATGAAACAACTGCGCAAGAAATATACAATGGAAAGAAACAAGAAAAATTCTTTCAGACGTAGATTATTCAAATCTGAACAATTTAGAAACAAACACCACCTCGAAGAAAATTTTTCGAATAAAATCAAACTACAAGCAAATAAAATTCGTATGAACAGAATTAAGAAAAAAAATGCCAAACAACCTAAACATGTGATTGCCCAAGCTGTTTAATGTTGAAATATCAAATGAAATTCCAAATTTCTTGCACTCTACTAGATGTTGATAACTAACTAGGGTTATTAGAGACATTTTATGATGAAATTTTTATTTTTTTTTGCTATATGACAATGGCAGTTTTTATCCGTTCTTTGTGTAGTGTGACTTTTATATTGAATTATATGTGTGGTTCTGCTTTCGTTATATCTTTGGTTTTAATTTGTCAGTGACGTAATATTTATTAATACAACAAAATGTTCGCTGGCCGCAAATTTCACTATACTCATCAAGAATATTTGATTGTTTTCAATGTGATTACCTTCTAATATGTATCTTGTGTTATGTCTGTTCTTTTACATATATTTGGGAATCATTTATAAACATTGTTGTACTATACAGTGTGACACAGACTCATGGTTCAATTTCCAAATGGGACGATCTGTATATTGATACACGATTGGTTGGGAATGGTCATAAGGAATCCATCGATACCAGGTTCGATAGTGTTATCTCCAAAGAGTACGGAGATATCGCTATTTATCATTTATGAGCTTAATGAGTGGGAGAGAGAAACTTTTTCTGGATATCTCGGTAGTCTTTGGGGATAACACCATCAAACCTGGTATCGTTGGATTCCTTATGATTATTCCTAACCGATCATGTATTAGTATACAAGGTGACCCATTTGAAAATCGAAAGTTGATATCGTTTCCGGAAAAACCGGAAGTTGAGTGAGCATAGTCAATGTTCCAAATTCCAGAAATATAGCTAGAGAAACAACGAGTCTGTGTCACACGGTATATGATTTTACCTTATCCACATAATGTACTATGCAATATCCATAGTTTTATTCATCCAGGTAATCATGGATCAATTGCACCGACTTTGTGCTCTATATGACTTACCATATGTACTCTCTAATATGAGGACCCATATATTTTGTACTGCACCCATATTTAATTTTTTAATTTTTCAAACAATGTGTTGATTATTTTAAGCTTGTCCAATGAGATTGTACATCTTCGACAATAAACCACCTTTTGACTTGAAAGTGTTTTTTTTCACCATTACCACAGAATATCGAATACCTAATATACTATAAATTAATTTTTACATTTTTTGAAAGTTTCTTATGTTGTTTAAACTTCATACAACACTTGATATTTGAAAAACTTTGTAGTCGTGATATCAAGTGTTGTTTGAGGTTGTAAACAACATTATGAAACTCACGAACATCTAAGTATGTGGTCTGTGTATTAAATTCAAGATTTGAATTTCCCGCATCGTCACGGTAGTACCGATACCAATCTTCTGGTGGCGCTTATTTCAGTCTTCATTAGTTAGTGTTGTGGTGAACCGTCTAGGGGTAGGTGGTCTGTGTTTCTATTTACCTTTTTACTCTTGAGTATTCACTTGAAAGAGGTTGTACTGAATTTCTGTAGATGGCGCTATCAGGTAATCATTCTTCAAAAATCGAAAGTAAAAGTTTTCAAATATATTAGGGAGACTTTTACATCTTCATGACCATCGTCATGGTTTTATGCTAATTAAAAAGTTTTTGCAAGCGATAGAATGCCTGCTTCTCCAAGAAAAGGGTTATTTAAGAATTTTATATTTGAGATATTGGAGTGTTTGGGAATGTAGTGGTAGTAGCAGTAGAAGAAGTAGGAAGAAATCGAATAATAATCTTCTAAAAAATTACGAAATATTAACGTTGTTTAAAAAATAAATTAATTTATCACCCCTGTCATCTAGTGAACAGTTATCTAACTCAAATTACGAATTCGCCGGATGGCTTCCTTTTGGAAGCGACATCTAACAGTGATATTTAGGATTGATGTTAGAATGGTAACAATTGTGACATGTGACTGTGACATAACATCTAACCTCTCCTCTAACCTCGTTTATTTGAGATAATCTTCATTTCCTGTGTTTGGGTTTAATCAAAATTTGTTAAACATTTAAAAAAAAATGAGCGTACCTCTGCCTCCAGGAACTGGTATTGAAAACATAGACCCAGATCAGATAAAAACAGTATGTTCCATACATGATTAGGTATTTTCCTGGTGAAATATATTCTTTCTTTATTTCAGTTCAAAGATTTTCTAATATCCTACAATAAACTGACTGAACTGTGTTTCACCGACTGTATATCAGACTTCACAACTAGAAACATCAAAGGCAAAGAAGTTAGTCCTTTAAAGAATACAGTATTCATTTCCAGTAACTTGATTGTTTTTGTTTTAGGAAAAATGTGCTCTGAATTGTCTAGAAAAGTTCCTCAAAGTGAACCAAAGGATATCCCAACGTTTCCAGGAATTCCAGGTCTTAGCTAATGAAAGTGCAATAGCGGCTGCCCAAAAAATGGAGAAAGGAGCTGGTTGAACAAAAACTATCAGTCTAAGAATCTGTTTTATTTGCATTTGTTAGAAGGTAGTAAAATACCTGTTTTTAATAAATAGTATAAATTTCAGGCTATTTGGTTTGTAAGAGATTCAGGGTAGTAGGTTTTTGAATTCAGAATTATTCCACTCAACAGCAGCTGCTTTTGGGTTTGTTATTTTCAGGAACTTCGGTCAAAGTCACTATGTCATCGGTTATCAAAGAACATTGCATGTTGTAGTAATTTCCGAGGGCAGCCTTGGATAATCTGAGCATTGCTTCATCTGTAAGAAAGACTGAATTGAAAACTTGTGTATTTTGACCTAACAGTGACTAAATGATCCAAATCAAAACTGAATAAAATTTTCATGTTCGCTACGAATATAAGTTATTCAACAAATTTTTTACTATCGTTTACAATTGAAATACCTTGGCCTTGAAACAACCTTCCGCTGATAATGTTATACCTCTGTCACCAATTGATTCGAATTTTTGCTGTTTGGGGCCATGCTCCTTCCAATCTGTGCTTCACAGTACCATTTGGGAGTGTGATTATCTATCAAATTGTAAGTTGAAAAGCAGACAGTATGTACTATTGCCAAAAAATATTCATATTTTTGGTTCGGTCCAAGAGACAGATGTTTTCTTGTTGTATTTTGAGTCGAAAATAATTTGCCTAATTCTTTGAGTGCAGTAATAATGATAATGACATATAAATGTTAGTACAATACTTTATGAACAAGAAAAGTTGTTCATCAGGTTGATGATGAAGGCAGTTTGGTAGAAATTTTTGTGTATCGGAAACTAAAAATATTTAACATCGAACTGATGAACTGAAGTATGCACTTTGAAAATATTCATTCAAAAACTGTAGAAAATATTTTGTGCCTAAAGTCTCTTACTGAATTATGCATAGATTTTTTGGAGATTATTTTGTCATTTCCTAAGCTGTTTTCATTGATAAATTGAACCAAATTGTTTTTTCATTATTATTTCAATTTAAATTAATAGCAACTCACAAAAAAGACATTTTTCCAATAACTCTCTTAAATTGATTAACTAATAGAAAGTATGATATATTTCATGTGCACATATGTATAGAAAATAATTATTCATTCATGTTATTTATCTGCAATTAATTTCAATCTTATTCATCCCTTCGAAAATTTCTGTTTGGTATATTTTTTTTTATTTTTCACGTTATTAGCGGAAGGTTAATAGAAGTAGATCCTTTATGTTTCTTTCAATCTCATTCCTAAATCAGTTCTGAACATGATGGGACAATTATATTGAATAACTTGTAAATATGACAAACAAAACCAAGGAATATAATAATATTAGTCATCAGTCAAACATTGCTCACATATTCTGGAGTTTCTGATTAAATTTAATGATGATAATAATGGTTTTATTGATAAAGTAGAAAATACACAAAGAAAAATCCAGAACCTATACAGAATGTGCCAAACTACTTACCAAACTACTTACCAGAGTTTGGTACATTCTGTATAATTAAAATGAAACAACTGTAGGAAACGCCGACTATTGGTTTGCACTAAACATTTTTCATAAAAAATGTGCCGGGTGCTTTCTGTCTACTTTATTGTAGTCGCAGCTCAAGTCTTAGAAAAGGCATAGAGTGAATGTTTTTCAAGAGAGTTATAGATGTATTCCAAAGTGTCTTAGTGTCTAGGATGGCAGTTGTAGAACTTTAGTTTCCTGAATATATGCAGTATGAGTGTCTAGGACAGTTACGATCTAAATATATTAATGCTTTCTAACACTTCCGTTTGCTTACCTATGTTGACATCATTTTTAGCTGATGTGATAAACCAGTCTAGAATATTATTTGTCTTACAGTAATCATCTATTTGAGTGGGCAGTGTTTTTGTGGTTATATCGCCTTTATTGGCTAGAATTACTATAGGTATTGATTTTCCTCCAGGTAGGTATAGTTTTTTCCTTAGGTCTGTTAACCACTAAAAAAGAAGTTTCCTGTAATATTTTTGGAAACTCTTGGTATATTCTCACCTTATCAATAGATTTGAATGTGTCGGGCCTTGTCAAATCAAAAACTATCGCAGCTCCAACCCTGTAAAATAGAGACAATTATGTATATAAGGTTTTTCGTTTTTATCGTCGTAATACTAAAGTTTGGAACGCTTTAGAATATTTTTTGTAATTTCATTTACTTTTATATCCTTGGCATTAGAATCTCTATGAATTTTTGATTGTGAGGACCCTTAATTGATAACTTACAATAGTGATGAAACATTATTTTGTGTCGGAGAACAATATGGTTTCGATAAAATATTGAGATCCTTTCTTACTTCATAAATTGTACTTACGCATGCCTGTAGAAAACACTCAACAAACTCCCAAATCTCTCATGACCGGCTATGTCCCAAACGTGCAAGTTTATCCTCGTATTTTCATCCCATTCTAGCCTTTTAATGGCAAAGTCTGCACCGATTGTTATCTTGTATTGAGTGGAAAATTCATCTAAAAATATAAAAAAAAAAAATTGAACGGATGGTTCTTTACATTAGCATGGTATTAATGAAGATACCTCTACCAAAAATGGCATTTTACGTACTAATTTCCGGACTAAAAATCGACTATTTTTGAAGGCAAGTACTTTTCGTCCGCAAACACTATGCCGTATCATAGTGACCACAGCGGATGAAAAGCTTTTGCGGACGAAAAGTGTTTGCGGACGAAAAGTGTTTGCGGACGAAAAGTGTTTGCGGACGAAAAGTGTTTGCGGACGAAAAGTGTTTGCGGACGAAAAGTGTCTGCAGACGAAATATAGTTGTCTAAAAAACAATTGTCGATTATTTATTCAAAAATCGGATATTAGTAGGTGTTGTAGAGGTAGACGAAAAAATGTAATATGCACCTCGGCGAAAAACTGTTTATTGTCTCGCCTGATGCATATCTCTGAGGATAATGGTTCCGCCTCTGCGATGTTAGCAGATCATCCCCTATTTTGCCAATGTCTTGGTCCATACGTGGTACCTTCCCCACCTCCTCTTAAATTATGTGGGGGATTTTCCATGTTTATGTTATTTAGATCATCAGGCTATTAAAATTTATGATTGCTATTTCTGTGAGGGGTATCCCAGAAAAACAAAGAAAATACTGGGTTTTGACCATGTGGTGCCTTATGGTGATGTTAGGGGCTTATTCTGGAATCTCATGGAAGATGTCCAGGGCTTGATATGACCTGGTTGTTATGACTCTGATGCTGGTCATGTTCCTGGTCAATGGACTCCCCAGGATGAAATATCTATAAAACTTTTGTTGTTTGATGTTTTCTGAGATTTTCTCTATGTTGGCCAGTTCACGTAACGCCTCCAGCCGAATGCACCTGTCACTGTCCGTGACAATACGGAGTATCTTGTTCTGCATTCTCTCCAACCTCAGCATTTGACTGTTGGGGAGGCTGCAGAACACCGGACAAGCGTATATCATGGTAGGCCTGATAATTTGTTTATATATAAGTACCTTATTTTCAATCGACAACCTGGAGGTTCTTGCGATCAGAGGGGATGCATTTTAGGACATACCTTGATAGGAACTTTTCACCTCGAAATGAGGTGAGGAATCTGTAGTTGGAGTTTGTAGGTACAAATAATCAACCCTGATTCAACCCATTCATCAACGGACATGTCAGGGTTATGTTTATAGGGAGAGTTTATTTCCCTTAGGAATTCGGACAATGGGTTCATTCCTTTGCTGACCCACATATCGATTTTGTTAAAGAATTCTAGGAATGTGTAGTAATCGATTTTCTTAGAACGTTTTCCGAGAACATTCCATTCCTAGCAATGCCAATAAAATTGAGGTGACTGTCCTAATGGGATTCTTACCTTCTGTATATCTGCCTATTATAGACGTTTTTCCTGGAAAATAAACAAAATTATATGAATAATGCACTTTCTTGAATATATGTAAAGTGTTTCAATTGAAATAATAAAAACTTCAAACGAAACGATTATTCCTACAAGGTCGAAATCCCCTTCTGCCACACTTTCCCAAAAAGTTGAAAATTTGAGGCAAATATCTGTCAGAAAATAATTACTTCCCTCTACGAACATCGAATTACATCTGACATCCTTTCGTGCAATGTTCCTTCAGGACACAATTGCAAGTTCTAATTGCAATCGAACATTGAATATGTTAAATAAAAAAAAAATGTTCAAGAACGAATATAAAAAATTGATTATTGATATTCTGAAGATGATCATAAACGAATGAAATATTTTATATTTATTCGTATCCAAGTCACAGTCCAAGTGCAGTAAGACAGCCTTGGCACACTTTGGCTATCTTTACTAAACTTCAATAAAACCCTGCTGTAACATAGATAATTTAAATAAAATTGGAGGCAAATAAAACTGTGCCGAATTCAATTCAACACTTTTGATATAAGTCAAACAAAATGTTGAAACTCTCATAAATTAAGATACTTTTTGTCAAATGGTAGTTATTTATAAACTACTTGACAACAAAAACTGCCTTTATATGAAATGGCATCAGGGTCAAGTATATACCTCATTTGAATCATC
This sequence comes from Chrysolina haemoptera, assembly GCA_958298965.1. Lineage (NCBI taxonomy): Eukaryota > Metazoa > Arthropoda > Insecta > Coleoptera > Chrysomelidae > Chrysolina > Chrysolina haemoptera. The sequence goes on along the minus strand of OY282597.1, from coordinate 2,422,606 downwards.
TTTCAATTCTCTAGACATCAAGAACATTTCACACAAAAATATTTATAAAAAACTGGCTATTAATAATGTTCTTTCCTTTCGAATCCTAACCAGTTCTAGTTAAAATCAACAAATCTTCTGAGGTACCAGTTCAGTAACCATGAAAGATCTCAGCAAAGCTTTCGAGAGTGTCTCGGATGACATACTCCTGGAAAAATTAAACTATAAGATGTGTGTTTGAAATAAGAAATGTCAATTATGGTGTGCCTCAGGGCTCTGTGTTGGGTCCCCTGTTTTTTTACCATTTAACTAAACGACTTTTTTCATCTGGAATCTTCAGTTGTCTATGTGTTTTGCGAATGATACTGCATTGATAATATGATAAGTCAAACACGAGATAAGAAAGGTAAGTGAATTTGGATCAGTCAAATTGTTGGATTTTTGATGAATGGCTTGAGTTGCCAGTCTCATACAGAGATCTACTCGGCAACAAACTATCCTGCCTGATCTTTCTGCTGAGACGTCTCTAAATTTCAACGAACTTTTCTACTTCAATATCAACATACCATTTGAGTTATGGAATTTTTTTTATGGGAAACTTGCTATACGTTTATTAGCTGATACAATGCTTCCTGATGCGAATTTTTCAAAGAATTCAAAATAAGATATCTAAGATGACTTTCGATTAAAATTTGACGGAAAATACTGTAATTTTTAAGAATGCCTAAATGTATAAAGAGTTAAAAAATCACTTTTATGCACAGTTAATGGTTTCACAAAGAGTTAATTCTGTACGCACTTGTAACAAGTATCACTTTATGAACAGTGCACAAAAACTCAGCAGATTCAAGTTTGTGAAGAAGGACTTTTTTGTATCAGCTTAAAGTTCGTTTATATTTTGACGAAAGTGTATCATACCAAGTTTTTTCTACGACAGTTATTATATTGAAAAATTGTAGCCTTTGTTTCATTAATTTGAATGTTTATTTTTCTAAAGTTTTGAATCCTGGTCGTGTTATCAATTGTTGACCTCAGAGTATCAACGTGATTGAACGGTGTATAAAAAAATAATTTTACGCAGAGTTTAGTTTTTTTTACGTACTTGTGCTAAAAAGTATCACTTTACGCACTGTGAACAGTGCATAAAAACTAAGTTTACGCACGGTCGCAGAAAAACAATTTTTTTCACGAGTTTCATATGCTCATAATATGTGTTTATTTTCAAAATATTCTCAATATTTTCAAATATCTTAGACTTATCCCAGATATATAAAAGAGTAATGTCATAGTATATGGGTTGATTTTCGGTATATAGACTCTTTTTTATGCATTCTTTCCATTCCATTATTGCGTTATTAATAATGGATTTTTTTATCAGATAAGCCCGTATTACTGAAATTATTTCTTTTATTTTAATAATAGGTACCTAATAATAAAGTTTATCAGTTTTCGAAATGTTATATACTTACATTTGAAAGCAAACTACGAATACCTCGTAGAATATATCATCATCAATTTCATGTAATAACTAGAATATGGGCTAAAAGCGGAAAATTCTGCACCAAAAAGTAAAATCTTGATCATAATTTTATTTCTCATAAAAATCTCATATTCACTTGAGACTCATCAATTAATTTACGTATTTGTTTTATTCATCAAATCTCTCACCTACTCCAAAATCTCCAATGACGACAATTTTAAAGTTTAATTCATTCTTATGTAAATGATTCTTCCTTATTGTATCTTGAATGCTTATCAGCTCTTCCCGCGTCAGACCATCTTTGAAATTCATTCTAGTCACTTTCTAACTGTGTTAAGGGTGTTTTGAATTGCCGAACTATAAATAACCCATCAATTTCGCAACAACTCTCTTATCACGAGATCATAGATGCTATTTAGTTCGTATCTCAACGAACCACAGGTGAAACTGATAAATTAACAAGTTTCCGGACATATATTCAAAATTATTAATTTGTTAATGCCATCTATGGGTTTTTGTAACAATTCTAGAGTTAAACGAAGTTATTTATTTTCATACAATATTTTTTGTTGCCATCTGCTGCAAAGTAGATGAACTTACTTGTACCGATGAGTTTACCTTTCTAACAGATATCTGTCTTTTCGAATTCGTGCTTACAGATATCTGTCTTTTCGAATCGTGCTTACAGATAGCTGTCGTAGTTCGCAAAATTGGTTTCCGCTAGATGGCGCTCAGCATTCAACCGCGAAACAGTTTCCATAGGAAGCTAGTGTTTAATTTTATTCTCAATCAAATTTGAATCTAAAGCTGAAATAAGATAATTTCATTTTCATCTATGCAAGAATTGTCACTTTTCAAAAGTCTTTGTTTGGAAAATAACGTGAATATAATGTCGATTGGAAAATAATGTGAAATGTTTGGTACTACATCGATGATGCATTCAGCATTGGGGCACAGAGAAAATACGCCTTTTAATGGAACTTTCACTACCGACATGTCCATTTATTTGATTCTGAAACTATGAACGCTAGGAAATATCACTAAATTAAATTTCGATAAATCAAGACGAAAACAGAAAACAGTTAAAATGCATACACTACCTCTTATGGCAAGAGAGACTTGATATACTCTTTATCAGTTCAATCAAATAATTATAGATGGCGTACCCTTTGTGCAGGATGTAGATTCACTAGATCCAAGAAGGCTTCTATATTTTATATCGTTGTTGGATAATGCCGTTGTTTAATAATGCCGTTGTTTGATAATACAGAAGATAGTTAGGCAGTCACTGTAGAAAGAGTGTTTGATGCAATCGCGCGTGACATCTAGGTTCTTTTAATAGAACTTTCCAAAAATTGCATAAATTATGGCACTGTACTAGTACGCCACCTGGATGGAATGTAAAACTTATAAGGAATTTCTGGAATTTCTTCCAGTTTTCGTTAACCATCTCATAATTTAATAATTTGTGGAACTTTGGACGATTTGCTCGGACAGGGTCGGACTTATGTATTTGGAACAAAATATATTTCAAAGTTATAGTAATTTATTGCAAGAAAGTTGTACTGGTGACCGATCGTTCATAACTAATAAAGACAATAGCATGTTGTGTCAAGTTTTACGATTTTTTTTGGTAAAGAGTTGTGTTACCTACTGGAAATCCGTTAAAAAAAATGAACATCGGGATTTTGTGCCATTAAGGCAATTCTTGTTTTGCGAAAACGGTCTGTTTGCCAAGTTGGTCATTTCGATTACTGGAAATCTGATATAGAGATATGACTCGAAGTGGACATTATTCTATTCAATATGGCGGTTCTTGCTGTGACCCTGGGCGGACTGGGCCCATAACCTATTTGTCGATGTAGGTGACTTTGCGGAAATGCCTGTTGCCAAGTTAGGGGAGCGTTATAAAAGTTTTGATTAAAGAATATTAATATAAATCTTCAAACAATTCTAAAGGCGTTTACAATTTCTGTTTTGCGGAAATGGTCTGTTGCCAAGTTGGTCACTTCTGATTACTAGATATCAGATATGAAGATGGATCGAAGTGGACATCAGGCGGTTCTTGCTATGACATTTTGACTTTGAAGAAATGCGATGTTGCCAAGTTAGGGGAGCAGAAAACCCTTAGGAAGAGCTTTATAAAAGTTTTAAATATAGAATATATTAATATATAACTTCAGCCAATTCTGACGGTATCTACAATTTTTGATTGGCGGAAGTGCGTTGTTGCCAGTTGGTCACTTTGGATTACTCAATATTATATGTAATGAAAATGAATCGAAGGGTGCAATATCCTTTTCAATCAAGTGATCTCGGTTATGAAATTTTGACTTCGCGGAAATGCGCTGTTGCCAAGTTATAGGGGAGCGGCATATCATTAAGAAGAGAATTATAAAAGTTTCGATTGAAGTATATTAATATATATCTTCGCCAATTCCAATAATATTTATAATTTTTGTTTTGCGGAAATACGTTGTTGCCAAGTTGGTCACTTCGGATTACTAGAAATCTGATATGGAGATGGATATCGAAGTGGACATTATTCCATTCAATCGGGTGGTTCTTATGCTATGCTATTGTGACTGTACAGGAATGCGCTGTTGCCAAGTTACGGGAGCGTAGAATCATTAAGGAGCTTTATCACAATTTCGAAAATTCACAATCTCCGACCTCGAAAACCCCCACATACCAATTTAGAATCGAATCGGACCATAATCACAAAACTCGTCCGCCATCTTGGATCCACCATATTTAATTTATGAATTTTGACAACAATATCATAATTTCCGACACCGAATATCCCCACAAATATATTTTGAATAGAATCCGACCATAATCACAACTCGACCGCCATATTAAATGTTTGAATTTTGACAAAGAATTCATAATCTCCGACCCCGAAAACCGCCACATACCAATTTAGAATCGAATTGGACCATAATCATAAAACTCATCCGCCATATTGGAGCCGCCATAGTTACCTCATGATTTTGACAGAAAATTCATAATCTCCGACTCCCAAAACCCCAGATACCAATTTAGATTCGAATCTGACCATAATCACAAAACTAGTCCGCCATATTGGGGACGCTATTTTTTTTTCTCCATCAAAAACTTCTGTTTTATATTCACCTATATTCTGAACCTCGACAAAATTTTTTATATAAGAGCACAAATTTCAAGATTTTCGTTCATAAAGTCACAGATCATTGTAGTCGAGCATTTTATGAAATTTCGTACGAATAAAACATTCAAATTCGTATGCATGAAATCTAAATCCTTAATCTTTAATTGGAAAATTATCACCTCTTCTAAGGAAACCAGACACTACATTCATGTTGCGAATGAATTTGTACACCACCGCTCAAAGTAATTCCTACCATGCATAACTAAAACAAAATAATTATGACTCTCCTTAGTGCAATAATCGGGATCACAGCAATTAATGGAATAACCTTAATGATAAAATATCCACATGGTCAACAAATAGGACCCTCAAAAATTAAAATACAAACTCACCTCAATACGGTACTGAACTGCTTAATGAACAAAGCGCCGACAAAGCAAACGACAAATTTGGAGATTCCTTCAAACTCGCAACTCTCAAAACTGCCATCTATATAATATTGTTAGTACTAATATTGTCACGCCATGACTTGGGCACAATCGAGCTAGTGACATCTAGTGGTGATGCCCATTTGGATCAAACCATTTTGCCTATATCATTGACTAACTATCTTCTTTCTGTATGATCAAACAACGTTTATATATAGCTCTAACTTCAATCTGTTCGGCCTCCTTTTGATGAAAATGGAACTCTCAAGAACTTTGTTGAACATTTCAACTGTTGAAGTAATGGCTAATTTTAGTCAAAAAAATTATATGTATTGGTTTATAAACAATTTCTTTAATGGAATTTTCATTTAAATAAGCGATACGCTTTAAGAAACAACTTTTTACAACTTTTTATTTTCAAAAAGTGTTAAGGAATGAGAAATAAGTCACATGATTTTTTGGTTTTGCATATTTTTATTACAATAATATTGTAAACAAAATATTGGAGGAGCCTGCCGCAGTACAATCGGTCAAGCTCTTCGCAGAAAAAACTGGTGTTAAGCCACATTAAACAATCAATAAACAAAAATAAATAAGTCCATCAACAGATGAATTATCGACGAGATTCTTCACACGGAGACATCAATGATTTCTCTTCCCGAGAGACAGTAATCCAGGAACCAGTTTTAACCTGACGCTAAAATCAATATAAATTATTTGGAACACAAGATCGGTTTTTGAGGAGTACTTCAAGAAAAAAAAAAGTTTCTCAGCAAGTGGGAAAAATTCCCGGGAAAACTCGGAAAATCGGTATTCCATCAATAGCTTTGAAGGGGTTGGAAATTTCGATATAATGTATTGGAACAACCTTGTAGATCGTAAAAGTTTCTATGAAAAATGTCTCCGCATAGTTTTTCGAAAATTGCTTCATGTGAGAGATAGGAGCTGTAAGTGATATTTTCAGATTTTTGTATCTACCTTGTTTTTGGTCGAAAATTCATAAACTAAACGATATTTTAAAGGAATATCCTTCGACGATTATAATATATAGCTGGCGGGTGTGGTAGAAGTTTGTTTTATCTGATATTCAAAGGTGAAATAAAAAAAAAACTGTGGCAAATGGTTTATTTCGATGTCAACCACATATACACACCACACATACACACAAAGGTGAAATAATGATGTTTGATCAACAATTTAATTTAAAAAATTGTTGACGTTTTCCTATCGAATTATCTCGACAACCTGAGTTCGCTCAAATGTTCGGTAGGTCAAATTTGAACAAATCAGATATAACATTCATTCCCAATTCATCTTGAGCCCAACTGAATCAAGTTTTTCTTGAGGTACCCGTCGTTTTTCAATTCGCCCATTTTTCGTGACGGATGTCTTTACAATCGATGTAAAAGTATCAAAGTGGAGATTTTGAAAAAAGATAGTTACTGGTGCTTTGAGAATATAAAACCTCCGATAACAAAGTTTTCATTCATTATTTTCTATCTTTCCCGGAAATTTTCCGAACTAAAAAACACTTGTTGCCTTTTTTTAGTAATTTTTTTTAATTTGCCGCCATGCCAGCGATCACGTGACATGTGTCAAAATCGATTTTTAGGTTATCGGACATGCACAAACTTTTTCCAAGAATATTTTTTCCAATACTCGAATAATAAACTTTACATACTTTTTGGAGGTCACTGTATATGTAAGTATTGACTTTTCACAAATGGATTTTCTGTAATGTGGCTGAATAAAAAAAATGAATTCCCGAGTTGTTCTCGCGTAAATCTGTAAATATCAGTTATCTCTCATAGGAAGCAATTTTCGAAAAAACATGATATTACCTTTTTTATGGAGATTTTTACGTTCTACAAGTTTGTTCCTATACATTATATCGAAATTTTCAACCCCTTCCAAGTTATCGAAGGAATGCCGATTTTCAGAGTTTCCCCGGGAATTTTCCCCACTTTCCATAGGTGTTCGCGTGCGGAACAATTTTTTTCTTAAAGTACTCTTCAAAAACTGCCCGCATACCAAAAATCACCTCTATTGGTTTCATTGTCAGGTTTTAATAACATTTTGGCTACACCTCTCGGACTAACCTACTGCCTGACGTGCTGATCCACATATTCGACGGCAGCCGCGAGGATTTTCTTCTCGATCGCTCTTATTCCAACGGCCAGCCGCGCATGCGCGTTCAGCTGTCTGACCTCGAGCAGCTTCAGATCTTCCTCGAGCGGGGTCTTGTATATGCCCAAAAGCAGTCGCAGGCGCGCCTGTAGAAAACCCCAAGATTTCTTCTCCAAAGACGTATCTAGGGCGCAGTCCGAGTATCGCAAGTCGTCGGCGCGCTCGCTTTCCAACCAGTGCTGGAGTTGGTCTGCAAAAAAAAAAGATGGCAGTGGCGTAGGCTGTTATTTTTTTCAAAGGGGTTCAGTAGAAATAGTCGAGTCAAATTTTTCCTACAACTTACGAGGACAATGCTTACTCACAGTGCGGTTGTGAAACACCCCCTCTCTTGCTAGCTTTTGAACTAACTCATTAATAAAATTTTGATTTATTAAAAATGGCGAAAAATGATACATTTTGGTGGTTGCATGACGTCAGGAACTCCACCCTGCAATATAAAATATGTCTGCCACATTGATTTATTTGCAAGAAAAAAATACAAAAGTCTCAATATTATTCTGTGATATGAAACTGACGCCTCAATATATTTTCTGTAAATGAGTTTTATTTTGTTTGTTTTGTTGTTCAAGAAATTCCGTTTTCTATCCAATGAATACTACTGCCAGCAGTGTCAAATATTTTTCTATGAATAAATCTGCAAATTTTAACGTGGTTCATACCTATATGATGATTGTATTATTATATTGGAAAAGTCTATCATGCGATCTTTCTTGGACAAATGACAAAATTTTGTTGAACATACAAAGTATACTACAATTGATCAAACTTAATCCGCAATATTTTTCTCAAGTTCAAGTCAACAGACCCCCCCGAATTTTTTTTCTGACTACGGCCTTGGAGTATTGAAACTAACCTTCATTCATGTTAAATATCCTCAAGAAAGCCAGAAGAGCACCATCGATGGGTTCAGATCCCTTTTTGATGAAAAAATCACTAGTGGACGAGATTGCGAGCCTCTGAAGAAGTTCGGTTCTTTTTTCCTGTAAGTTGTCGGACTTGCTGATGCCCAGCCTTATCCAGTAACCATCATGAACGTTGTCCTCGTAAATGAATCTGAGCAGAACAAAAAAAATCATGTATTGTGGAACATTAAAGTGGAATCGGCAAAATACCATAACGAATTAATGAATGGATTTAAATTAATTTTGCATATTTTAATTATAATTATTTTAATTATTGCTGTTTGTTGACCCTGTTCCTGTAAGTTCACCTTACTTTGAACAGCTGATATGAAAAAATTCATTAATAGCCAAGAAATGGTCAGTTCTACGTTCTACTGACTTTGTTGGCATTGAGATCCAACAATCTCCGAATTTCATGGTCGTGCTGATACTTCATTTTTCTTCAATGCTAAAATGCAATATAATCCATCAAAATTTGATCACGATTCTTTTCATTACTTGATCAATTTAGATATTTTGTTGATTCCTCTTACGAACTATTATTGATCGACTGATTTTTTTCTTACCCATTGTGAATGAAAAGATCGGCATTGGTTCTAGGTCCATAGAAAATAAAAAATTGTTCACCTGGTTTGAAATCCCTCAGTGCAAGACATTCGCTTTGATGTAGATCTGGATTATACTCCGTCGAAATCTGAAAATCATGTTTGAAAACTAATAATATTCGAATAGAAGAAAACCAAGTAAGTTTTCAAGGGATGTGACCACCATAGTAGTCAGGCAAGTCAATACACTACAAAGGAAAACTCTAACTTTTCCATAATATGGACCAAATATCCAGGATGGAGGGCAGGTGAGTCTGAGTTTGAAACAAACTCCAAGTGCTAGGTAATTGATTCTAAGTTATTCCAATGTCTACCTCCAGATACAAAGAGTAAGTCTACCTTCACAGGAAAGGTCAAGGAATATCTTTTGGAGGGGTGCTTTTATTCCACCGACGAATATTTTCTGGTAGATCTACCGTCTATCATGTATTGTGACGGTTATCAAAAAATTTTTGAATATATAAGTTTACTGTGAATTGGCCTCCAGTTAATGTGCCAATGTGTTAAAGTCGTTTCATTGTGCTATATTTTTCACCTCTTCCTAAGCTGAAGATCTATTTTCGGTTCACGTAGATACTGAATGATATTGGCCCCAAAACTGTACCCTGAGTTATAACAATAGCGTCTTAGTGAGGAAATCGCTTTATACTGTTATTTGTATCATAATATCCAACAATTGAAATGAAGTTTAGTTTTCTAATTCCTTTCAAAATTCAATACGATTCAAATATATCGTAGACAAGTCAAAAAATTGTTCGTTCACTGGTGAAAGTTAAGTTATTATAAATATAAATATTAATATAAAATAGCATAAAAAATAACATATTCACATTGACCAACTGAAGATCAATCGTACCTAACACTGTTATTTATATGGGTTAGAAATAAACCGTTTTGACCTATTTATGGTGTTCAGGTCACAATGTGACATTCAACTAACAGGCCAACATGTCACCCTGGAAACCGATGATATTAGTTGAGAACATTCCGTTCAGGAAAATATAAAATATGGCCCCAAAGATATACCTCAGGGTACACTCAAATCGCCAGGAGTGAATGGCATATTCTATCTCTGATACAAATTGGACTGAAACTGCTAATACCTGTCCTTAGAAAATACTCTTTTAAGCCACTTTTGCAAGAAACTATACAGTGTGTCCACCTACAGGCGGATATGAAATTATCAAAACAATAGTAACTCACGCAAACTTACCGTTCCATTGGTATGATTACACATATCCCATAATGGTATCAAGGCATTGATCATATTTTGACCGTCTTCAGAGGGAATGGTATTCTGCCTGGTCATCACGGTGGATACTGCCCAGCTATAAAAAAAAAAGTATGAATATATGAAATATGATACTGATATTGATAGGGAAGTCTAATACAGTGTAACCCACTTAAAAAATCCCTTATAAAATCCATCTTTTCCAATCGATTGGAATAATTTTTTGTCGGTAGGTAGACATTTAAAAAGTCTACTGGGACACCAAATTTCATGAATAAATCTCCAGGGCCTACCAATCTGATTTTTCAAGGTTTTAGAAAAATTCTGACTCCACCACTGGATTCGCGACATTTTCAATTCATTTTTAAAACTTTTATCAGAACTTTGACTACACCACTGGATTCAGGAAGTCTCGAAATATCACTGACTGTAATTTAAACGATATCTGTTGATAAATGATAAAAAAATGAGATAAAATGAGATTTTCCTGAAATTCCATTAACATATTTTCAAATTTTGGCCAGTGACCTGAATACAGTGGTGTATTCCGAATTTGATAAAAGTTCTGAAATTGAATTGGTGAGTTGATTAAACTTGTTTATTGATTGATGCATTTATGAAAATGTCGCGAATCCAGTGGTGTAGTTAGAATTTTTCTAAAAAATCGCTAGTAATATTTTTTAGATTTTTACCTTGAAAAATTAGATTAATCGGTCCTGGAAATGGAGATTAATTCATGAAATTTGGTGTCCTAGTAGACTTTTTGAATGTTTACCTAATGAATATATATATATTCCAATCGGTTTTCAAACCTAGTGGAGTTTTCCTATCCACAATGATGGCCCCCCAGGTAATTTCAACATGGACAATGGAAAATGTTATTCCTCGTTATATTGACATAGTTATATATTATACACGTTTGTGAAGTGGGTCTTTTTTTGTTGAATGAGGCACAACCGACTTCAACAAACACGCAAGTACAAAATGTAGCAATTGTTTTATTTTATGAATTTTCGTCGTATATCAAATGATGACTTCCGAGTAGAACTTGACATAAAATACTGCCGGAATTTTTTTTTTGAAATTGTCGATAACAAATGGAATACCAAACAATTTTATCTCAAACTTCTACCTACTAGATATTTACTATTGAACTCGATGGGAGTCTTCAAAGCACAAGATAAGTCAATCTATTTTTTCGTTCGTTCGTTAACTAACAATAGGGAATTCCAGGAAATGTATTCAAAAAGCAGAATAACGGAAGTATCAACAAAATTATCTGATTATACATTATTCAAATGCTTTCAGCACATAGATTAGGCCATTTATTTTGTTGACAATAGCAAATAACAAATAATCAAACTTTAATAATATTATGATATATTAGATTAGATATATTTGGCGTTTGCTATAGATAACGCGAATGAAATGGAAATATAAATAATGCATACAGAGAAATATAACAAAAACATAATTAATATGAGATTGAACAGGTATATATCTCTTTTTCAAAAATAACGTAGAGTAAATTCTCATAAGAACCTAGGCATAATACATAGGAATTTACTCTATGTTATTCTTGAACTGAACTATAGTCTCAAGTTAATATATGGGAAAAAGTCGGAGTTCACATATTCCTAAGAAGTCAAACGAAAAGTCCAGGTCAGAGATGAAGCCCAAAAAGTCAGAGAAGCAGCCAGCAAATGGGAAGATACTAGAAATGATTCTCCTTCCGCGTAAGGCCTTACTATGCTGTTTCAGAGAAAGTTTTTCAGGTCCCAGTTACACCATTAAATGAATGTCTTTCACATTCTAAACCATGGATAGGTCTGACTGAAAAAAAAACTGGTCCTCAGGGGAGTAAGCGAGATTGTGAATGAGGTTTCACCAATAAGATTCAGTATTTTAAAATCTATAAGATTTAGTACCGAGCTTCAAGATTAACGAATTTTGGAATCCTGAACTAACTATTGAATCGTGTGGTATAGAATAGAAAAATCTCATATTGTGCACTTCTATGAATTTGATGAAAGATTTGAAATATGTAGGGCCCACTATACACGATGCTCTAGAAGTAAAACCTTTCCATGTGTTTGTTTTAAAATACACAGACGATATTCGTCTTTCTTTCAAACATATCAAGTGCATTTATCAACCCGAAAGGCACACATGAAAATCTATTTTTTGTACTAAAAGTATTATTTTTGATATTTTTTCCATTCAAACTTCACTCTTCCAGATTGGCTCAATATATTTTCGAAATGACCTTAATTCTTCCAAAACTATTATAATTCCAAACTAAAATAAAAAAAAATCACCTCATTTACATACTTTCTATCTATAAGTTAAAACTATGCAGACACTTTAAACAAATTTGAATAGCATAGGTAATATAATATTCTCATATTCACCAGCTTTTCTCATTAAACTCTTTGAATACCGTACATTATACACAAAACAAAATGAAAAATGTACGAGGAGAAGGAACATAAACTTGAAGCTCGTTTATATGAAAGCCCATTTACAATAATTTCTATTTTAATGATATTCTCTTAGTACCGTGGATATATCAGAGAAAGTGAACGTTTCAATTGTTTGTGTTGAATATGTTCAAATATTTCGTGTGTTGCATGAAAGTATGGGAAATTGTCTGAACAGTGTGAATAATTATTGAAACAGATTAACAAGTGAAACGAAAATTAGCGTTTTAAAAAAGTCTCTGAAATATTCTTGTTTGGTATACTGAATTACTGGACATTACACCAGCAGTATTTGTACCTGCTTCAGTATTTACGATAAGTTAGTTTGTTCTGGTTAGAACAGACTAAAAATACGTATTTATACAAGAAAAACAAACCCTTGAAGATATAATACAAGATAATGGTAAATTTATTTTAAAAATACGTTCAGACACCAAAACGAAAATTCAAATAAGGAAATACAAACATAAACATCCTTGACATCATCAAAAAGTATGCAACTCTGCAACGATATTTCTTTTTGAGTTATAAAAAAGCAAAATGCTCAGTACAGGTTGTCGGAAGAAATGCCATGTCAAAAATACCATTCAACGTAACAATAACAACGACAGAAGCAACTCTTAAGTTAGGAGGCGAGAATTTGGTGGGTTTGTTATTGTTAGGAGTTCAATAACAATAACAAATAATAACAATAATCGCCCTTATTGATACACTTGTTCGTTAAATAACCATTAATAAGTTTTGTTAAATTTTGTTAATATACTAGTTGAAAAATAAAATATAATGAAAATATAAACTACAAAAATACCTGTATTCATGTGAAACTTTATTTAATTTTTAGGGAGGAAAAGTTTCCTATCTAAGAAGGAAAGTCTTCCGCGAACACAAATGTACACTGAGAAAAAAAGTAAGTGTGGTAAAATGCTTGTTTTTTGCTTGAATGACGATGTAAAGCATTGTCGATAAACAAAGCCACAAAATATCAGAAAGTGGACAAGAACAAAATAACCCAGTCGAATACAATGGCAAATAATACTGAAGATATTCTAACGCCTTCTTTATTTCTCACGCCATTTTTACCTGACGAACTGTTTATTTTGTTGAATAGTAAGATCAAAAATAAAACTTCCGCATGTCCAGCTGAAACATTCACTTTCATGTTGAAAAAAGTCATGAATATCATAATCAATCTTTTTACAGTTATATTCGACAATATTCGAAACAGGAAAATTTCCAACAATCTTTTCAAGAAAAGAAAAGTTATGTATTTATACAAGAAATCTTTGGAAATCATCAATTATTCGAGTAGCAGAAACTAGTTAGCAGAAATTATTTTTTACCTGGTTGTTAAATACCAAATTGACGACAATATACGGAAAATGCAAACTCTGATATAATTTTCAACTGGATACTGAAATAACGATAACTATCTTGGTTGTTATCATTATTATAACAGTCAGAATTACATCATACGCTATTTATTGGTCCAAAACCTAACATTTCCGGAAATCCATTATTCATCATTTTCAAGCTTTCACCAGTTAATTATCGGCATTTCCCCTAATAATACCCCAAAATTTAATTATCTACTACTGCTACTGTTTTACACCAGAGCGAATTATTATTATTACACAGTTATTCAATCTTTTTTGCCTCAGTTTCGTAATCGGGATTATTTTACCAACTTTTTTGCAATGAAAGACTTAGGTACGCATAGTATGCAAAATATGTTATTTAAATTCATCCCATCGACTTGCTATGTGTTTACCAGTCTTTTTCTCCAGACGAACAATGAATGGTTTCACTTTTTCTGTTCTTTCGTTCTCGGTTATTGGAATTTATGCCCGTGGAATCTTGATGAAGCCATTGATTCAATTAGTATTCACATAAAATTGTTTGGAATGTTGTCTTTGTTGAATTTCAAGAAATGGTAAAATCGACAAAGTACCCTTCTCTCCAAATATGCGGCAAACATCCGACAGAAAACAACTACTTCCCTGGCTAATACCACGATGGACATTGACATTGACATTGCTTATTGTAGTTATACAGCAGATTATCCTTCATTTGGCTGGTATACAGCGGATTATAATTCATTAGTGCATTTGACTATAATAACAATAATAATGATAATTTTTCATCTGAGCATGTGCTTCTCGGACAAAATAATCTTGTACGGCATTCCTCACATTGGGTAGATTATGGAATAATAATCTAGAACCTACTGAAAATGGGGATTTTTTTTTATTCCAAAAATAAAAAAAAAAAAAATCCTGGTTACCGGTTTTATTTTATTTATTTTAGAGATTGTGTTATAATGAATTATGAGATTCATGTCAATAATACTCGTAATAGTAACAACTCCTATTAGACCGTCAGCTAGTGACAGATTTAGGTGCCCCATTTTCGCATACAAGCCTCGAATAGGGTTGAAAAGTATATCGATTTGGAGTAAAATGAAGATATTTTTACGAGTGGCTCCTAGGGATAACATACCGAGAATTCGATTTTTCAGAACAGTGCTTATTTGTTTCCCTCGTGTTCCTATGAACATATGTCCGGAGTTGCTTCGTTTCTGAGATACAAAGGCGTTTGAAAAAAAAATCAATGCCCTGTATCTCAGAAAAGAAGCAACTCCGGACATATGTTCATAGGAAATTTTTTCCTTAAGGCGACATAACGAATCACCCTCTGTAGTTTCGTACCGTAAATAGAAACACGAGGGAAACAAATAAGCACTGTTCTGAAAAATCGAATTCTCGGTATGTTATCCCCAGGAGCCACTCGTAAAAATATCTTCATTTTACTCCAAATCGATATACTTTTCAACCCTATTCGAGGCTTGTATGCGAAAATGGGGCACCTAAATCTGTCACTAGCTGACGGTCTATATGCAGTATCGGAAAGTTTTCATCTGGGGTATAGTAGTTTAATGAGAGCGTGAAGAATGGCTTGCTATATGTTGAGAGAGCATTACAATTTCTCCTCTACTCGCTCGAGGAAGGGATATCAACCGAGCTGTTGATTCGTCGGGCGAGGTAACAGGAGAGACGCGCAGTAGTGCGTCTCTCTTATTTTTGTGGTATTATCATATCATTGCGTTCCTTATTGCTAGGTAGATTTCTGTCTATTCCCCACATGAGAAGTTTCCGATACTGTATATTAAGAAGAAATCCAGCATCGCGCAGGGATAGTTTTTTCCTTTCCTTGATTTTACTGCGAAAACACTCGCGAGCTACGCATAAAAACTCGGTTAAACGGCTGTCAGCCGAAGCCGAAGAGGATGTTATTAATAATTAAAAATAGAAATCGTGGACGCGAGATTCCGATACACACGCCATATGTCCGATACAGAAATTATTTTCATTTTTACGTGTCTACCTTCATTTCGATTATGGTAATTTGCACACCGTCTTGACAATGATAATTGATCTGTGGGCCAGATTAATAGAAATACATATAAGAATAAAAATAACCACCTGTCTTCTAACGAATCTTCCTGGTTTCCATAGAGAAATTCCTCAAGAGCTCGTGAGAGCTAATTGCAAATATACATTGCGGAGTCCTTCAAGGACCAGTTCTTGGCCCTGTTTTGGTTTTTTCTGCGTGTAAAAGATTTGGCTGCATTAAATATATCAGAAACATTAACTCTCTTCGCTGATGAGTCCACTACCTTATGGAACAGCAACGATGACACTAATCATCATCAGATCATCAGCAGTGACATATAAAAAGTGAAAAAGTGGTGTGTCATTTCAGGAATGACGTATACAAAAACAAATATTTATTTCAATAGACCCAGTACAGTATTGGATATTGTCAAAATTGTGCTATAATTATTGAAAATTAAAGAGCGTCTGGAAAAATTATAAGTGCTAAAAATGCTATATCAGAAGATAAAACCTCCTTACGAGCAACGCTCAGTAGTCCTCGAGAGACGTGTGCGAGCTAAGGAAGACGCAGCCCTAACGTTTTAACGTGTAATGCCATGCACGAGGCTGGTAAAGGCGCGGTGATTCTGCGCGCCACCAAGGATTGAATAAAAAGAGTTTTTGATTAGGACAACTTTAACATCATCTTTGAATATCTTGTTTTTATGTATTTTTCTGAATTCAATTGGCAGTTTATTATAAAGCACTACAGGATTAGTGGATTAGTAGTAAAATGGTCCAGATTAAGAATCCCAAGACCTATTTTGCCCCCCACTAGGATTTTTCAATATACATGCATATGTATAAGAGTGAACACAGCCAATGCTCAGTGATATAATAACTATATATTTTTTTCCAAGATAATGTTGATATGATCTTAGTTAAATAATTAAGGAGCTTTATAATTAATCAGTCTTGAAGTTGATTACTTATTTTCTTCATAAAATTCACCTACAAGAAACATTTCTCGCAATCAATTCTAGCACGCGGAGGATTCGGTATGAAAATTTTATGCCAAATCTATTTGAAAATAGAGGTATACACCATCTAAGAGACCATCATAGTACCTATGCTATGAAGAACTCAATAAAGCTGGAGAAGCAATGAGAGCAACATGCTGGCTAAGACTTTCAGGGCTGAGGCAGGCCAAAGATCTCCTCGGCAATTTCAACCGAGCAAGATCGAAGACACTGATTAACCTCAGCAAACTAGTCTGAAGACAATCACGGGATTTCTAACGCGGCATTGCAGACTCAAAGAACACCTGAGGAAGCTAGGCTTAGAGAAGGGCAGCACCTGCAGATTCTGTGGGAAACACAAAGACCAAAGGCCTAAAGAGGCCTAAAGACTCCTGCTCCAGTTCCCTCGGGAGTTTTGGACCCGTTCGTGTACCATGTTATGGTTTTCTTTCCCAGTGATCGAATGGATTCTATGTTCCATTCTCGCTTGGTGTTTAGTTTCGTTCGAAAAAATTTCTCGAAACTAAATTTTCTGGTAATTTCGTCAGTTGGGAGATCGGCAAGGTGTGCACAGTCGGTGGAAGTTGAGCTCCTTACACCGTGAGCTATCCCTTTGAGTCCGACTTTAGCCAACCTGAGGTTTGCTTCCTAAACACTTTTCCTCACCTTGATATGGAGACGAGTGAGGTCCAAAATGACCTCTATTGCTGCTGTTGGGGTCGACCTCATTGCTCCTGTTATACAACATAGAAGATTTTTTTCAGATCCTACAAAGTCGAAGAGAGCCATAACTGAAAGGGGTGGTAGGGGATGGAAAGCTGATTTCGGACTATCTCTCATCATGTCCGTTCAGCGCTTTCGTACGAATCTAATATTTCCTCAAATCTCAAAAGTCAGTTACGCGATGATCTATATGGAAGCTGGCCCGCGGACTATTTCGCAGATGAAGTGAAAGTATCGTAAAAATATCGCGGATCGTGGACCATACGTGGAGTCTGCCAAGCGCTCAATTTTCACTCGGACGGGGCTTGAAATGGAAAGTGCTAACACGGAGCAGAGATTTGGTATTCGAAATACCGCGGTGTTAGTTCATTTAAACACGCTCTTGCATAATTTATAATGCACAAAATGTAATGAATGTCGAATTGTTTTGTAATTCGTTTTCTAGGGGAAATTTCTATTGCGACGTCTACCTGATTATTGTGATTTTGATGACACTCTTCATACCGGAAATGTATTATGGAATAATGACATTACGAACCGAAATGCGCAAGAACCACTCACGAAAATTGGTATTAAGGGCAGGCGCGTGCCTGAGGGGGGGGTAATGGGGTAATTACCCCCCCATGACGACCTTAAAGAGATCAAAATTTAACTTTTTCGAACGTAAATATACCTTTATAGTAAATAATATGCCCAAAAACAGTGATTACCCCCCCATAGAGAGGATTACCCCTCCCATGGAATGACCCTAGGCACACGCCTGATTAAGGGAATCCAAACCAAGTAACTACGTAACTTTTCAGCTGTTGTATATATTTTTACGAGCCACACTGAGTAATAGTTTTTTCCTCCTACCCTTATAGAAAGCACACACTTTCCTGCCTCAAACCAGGGAGGAAACTGATACTTTTCCTCCCTAGGGAGGAAAGTACTTTTCCTCCCCCTCATTTCAAGTAAGTTGTAAACGATGAAACTTGTGAATCTATTATAATCAAATTGTTTCCGTAATTTCTAGAACATCTTATATATCCTGTATTCTGGTAAAAATCAAACATGAATGTTACTTCTACTTTAGTTCTTTAATAGCTATTTGTGTATTTAGAGCGCAAAGTGATTGATTGTAGCTCGACAAAAAGATTAATCTTTGGAGAACGACAATGACACTTTGTGCTCGAAATACACACATTATTTTTTCTACAAGCGCAGCTCTCAGAAAAAAAATTATCGACACTTCATTCAAATAGGCACATAACATTACTTACGAGAAAATCACTCAATAGCAATCCGAAATGTATAAGCTATCTAAATATCCAATAATTCAAATCACTAACAAGAAAAAAGTAAAATAAAAAAAAGTTGCAATTGGCAGGAGCTGAACCCGGGACCTTCGGATTACAAGCCCAAGACGCTAGCCATTGCAGCACCGCAGATTCTCAGATGGACATGACTGTATTGTCTATACTTTCCATCATGCAAGTATAGGTCCGTTTTACACAAAGGCAGTTGAGATGTGTTTTAAATTTACAAAAAAAGGTGGGTAGGAGGAAAAATCATATGTATTAAATGGAAAGTACCTTTTCCTCCCTACATCCTGCGGGAGGAAAAGTGGCAATTTCCTCCCTAGTAACACAAATAGCTATTGTTGGGCAGTTTGATAATTTTGGAACTAATCGCAAATTATATTTGAAGTAGTTTAAGTTATGGGTGACTGGTTGGCTGTTTGGTCTAGGTTTAGTTTTCTTTAGCTAGTCGGGATACACAAAATTAATAATAATAATAATAACAATACCTTACCTCGGAAATGGATGTTTGGAACCTTTGGTGTGAATACAATTCAAGAAATAGAAGCTACCCAAAACACCAAAACTACGTCACTTTCACTCGACGCGCGTTTCGCTAACTTTGTTACGAAGTGACGTAGTTTTGGTGTTTTTGGTAGCTTCTATTTCTTGAATTAATACTTTATATATCTATAGAAAAAATAATATACAATTGATATAGATAAATAGTCGACAATTTTATGAACAAAGAAAATATATTTTTATTCTATTTTTAAAAATCCTTACTTTTTTAATTTTTTTTATTTCATTTGGTAGTGAGTTGTAGATATCTATACCATCATGCTATATCGATTTTTTCCAAAATTACTTCCGAAATTGCTGAGGCTTAAACCGTTCGCTTGTCTGGTTTTATAATCATATCAATAATCACAAAAGTTTTGAAATTTTGTTGCAAATTTTGAAAACATCTATCCTGATGCAGTCACAAATTTGCAAAATCTGATTTGTAAATTAATAAGATTTTTGTAAATTGCATGAAGTTCCGGATCGTGTACAAGGTTGCAAATTTGTAAATACATCAGAATAGATAAAAAAAATATCGAGAATTAATAAAATATATGTACCGGTTAACGTAAAAGGTTGCAAATCTAGACAACTGTTCGGAATATTTTTCAGATGTATGTGTCAAGTTTGCAGAACTTTTGGAATTTTCTCTTATGGTATATCAAAGAAAAATATTATAGGTCGATAGAAAAAATGTTCCGTACACTTGAATTGGTTGCAGAACTTTTGGAATTTTCTCAACGAGAATACAGCAAAATTCGATGAAAAATGTTAGTTTTGACAATTAGTTATTGAATTAATTCAAGAGCAATGTTGCCACTTTGCAGTTTTTGGAAATAATTAATAAGAACCTACTAAAACAGGGAAACACCTTGAGGCTCTTTAAAACTGTTCGAAACAAACTGTTTTTGGGATGAATCTGTTTTGTGTGATTCGTATATTTCAAAATGTGCTGTCTTGCTACAAAATGTTTTGAATGAAAGCGTTTGGGACCAGTGAGAAAACGTTGGAACAAAAAACATTTGTCAAAAATTTTGTTGTAGACAACACATTGAAGCTCCGACTCTTTTTTCACTGTTTTGCTGTACAGCAAAACGTTTTGCATAAAACCGTTTTGCTTTCAGACGAAGAATGTTTAACTTTACAGCGTTTTCGATTTATCGGTGTGTGGTCAGCCTTCATTTTTCAAAAACGTTTTGCTTTAAGGCATTTTTCAGCCTTACAATATTACCTGTATCCCAGGAAATTACCAACATTTAACAAGTGTTAGACATTGACCTGCGAAATGCCCCGCAATAAACATAACGAAGTTTTTCAAAATGCAACCCAACGCCAACGAAAGTGAAAACAAAGACGTTAATCCTCCCGACTAGGTACCTATAACTGCGAAGGCGGTAGGTAAACGGTAAAAACATCAATTTCTTCTTCGTTGCCAAAATGCCCATAAAGCTCCTATAGGAGAAAGCCTTCCATACGGTCATAAACAGTCGTTCGTCGTAGTTGTTGTAGATCTCCCTTCCACGCCTTGTGAAAGGATAATCGCACTTTGTTGTAAACAAATCTTTAATCATTCGTAGTATCGTAGTTTCTCTCGTGATGCGATTTTGTCTTGCTGGAGCATGAACCACTAGCGAGCGCATAGTGCTCGCATGTGTGCATTGCAACGCGAAAAAGTTACGGTTTTTCGTTTTTTGGGGTGCAGCGAATCTCGAACATGTGGTTGAAATCTGTGATTTTTTTGGTAGTTCTTGGAGTTACTTTTTGCCAAAACGTCGAGGAATATGAGGACTATCTAGAGGAAAATGCTCGTCGGAAAATCAGACAATACAACCAAGACGTACGTTGATTTTTATTTTATTTTTTTACCAGAAATATATCACATTGTGTGTGTGTGTGTGAGATTTATCATTAGTTTGTATAATGCAAAGGAGTTCGTTGAAATCATTAATCAAATTCATGAAACTGATGCTTTTGAAAGGCCCGCCAAAACCTGCTTGATATAATAATATATTGCCTTGCACTGCGTTAACTTTTTATTGAAACATAAATATTCTGGTTAAAAACATTAATTTTTTATTTTCAAATATTATTTACAGTTTTTGCAAATTTAATTTAAATAATTTGTTTAAATATAATCACGAACAATTATTTATAGAAATAAACTGAAATCAAATCAATGTTAATAAATTGTTAATTTGAAATGACTAAATTGGACGAATGAATCAATTTTTTTTTAAATTGCTGCTTTTAAAAAGCCCGCCTCAACCTATTTGATATTGTAGAAGATTTTCTCGCACTGTGGTTGGCCGGTTCAACTTGTCATTTTAGACATATTGTTATAACATGTGTGAGGTTAAATAGTTATTTATGATACAAGTGTTAAAAGTGGCATTTTATTTTGTGAGTGGGGAATATTGCGAAACGAGCGTTAGCGAGTGGAGCAACCCCACGAGCAAAATAAAATCACTTTTAACAAATGTATCATACAAAATTTTTTGTTCAACAGTTACTACTAGTAAGAAAAAAACAAAAAAAAAATAAGATCCATAAGGATTCGAACACACGATCTTTGGATTACAAGGCTGACTGACAGATACTTCAAATATAATAAACCCCAACGCACTTTATTTATGAATGTCATTATTTGTCAGTGATGAAGGACATTCTACAGTTGGACTAAATACTACTTCGTTTGTAACTTCAAAAGGAATTAGTATTATCAATTGCGCAAACGACCAAATACATGTGTGAACTTTTATAAACGATTCCTCTTGAGTAGGTGTTCTGATTATAATATCTGATTGAAGTGTTTCTATTAGAGAGATCTATATTACTGAGTATCCATCATCTCATCTGTCATTTTACTTTTAACACTAGTGTTAAAAGTACTTTTAACACTAGTGTTAAAAGTGATTTTGTGAAAACGTCAGTTTTTAGTTCATGTGTCAATGAATTAAAAACGTCATTTTTAATGTCAGTTGTACAAAAAATTAATTTCTAATCTTACATTAATAGCGTCGCACGATCATTTTTTTCATTGAATACTAAATACATTTTATACGATCGTTTATATGAGTCATAATAATTTTTTAGTCAAAATTGTAACATAACCTATTATTACTGCACTCGCCGACCGATGCTACTTTTTTTAATAATCAAAGAACAATATGTGAGATTATATCTCTAATCAAATTCTGAATATGCAAGAATCATTTACCTTTTTTGGCGCAATTGTTGTTGTAATAACCAATGGAAACCACATTAACTTTTTACTTCACTTTATAAACAGTTCACGTGTAGGCTGTGTGCTGCCGCTGGCTCTCTTCTACTCGGACGCATCGGCCGATGGTGTGGAAGAGAGATATATGCGTCACAAGCCGAACGCTAAGGCCGATCGTGCCTCTCTCTCGCTCGTTCCGCGCTCTCGCTTGCACGCTCGGCTCAGGCGGAAAGTGACAATGAGTCATACTTTTTCGTTCGTACAGCCGGCGTTCATCGATTTATAAGACGTTATCACGTCAAAAACAACTAGTTCTGTGGCTAATACCGCCACGGATATTGACAAATTTCGAAACCCTCGTATATCTTTATTATAAACATCTGTTTCGAACTAACGGTATTGTTATTTTCAGGCGTAATATAATAAGCTGAAAGCTGAAAATACGAGTCCGCAGGACGAGTTGTATTCTCTTGCATTGGGATTGCCCATGAATTGATATTCCAAAAAATTATAGGTTTTCAATCATACCACGAATTATATTTAGGACAATATATCGATTTGAAATAAAGAAAAATCGTGTCACCTGCTAATTGATGCTTTACTTCTAGCCGTATTCAACGGAATACTCTTTTCCACGGCCTCATCTATGATACCGATGGACATTTGTCCCCAACGATCGCTCATATTGATAAATAAAGATAACTAGTCAAAACACATAAATTTGACGTTTATAATTTAAATCATTATTTTTACTTGACAGATAGTAAAACAAATTCATATTTTTACATTTTCTTGAGAATATTATTGTAAACAATCTCTATATGTAACATTCCATAAATAACAATTAAATGAATACGACTGCTGGTAATCAGATTATGATTCAATGTCAGACATTGTATTGGCATACATTTCGTATAAATGAAAATTGTCATTAATATAACGGCTTCGATTACATTATTGCTGTTTCATCGAGATTACCCAGAAACCATAAACAAATACATAACTGTGAAAAATTTTTAGTTTGATTCTATCTTAAAAAAATCCAGAAAACAGACGTTGTACGTAGTCATTATGCTGTAGTTTGGCAAATCTGTTCAAATTTGATATATTGATCCAACATTTTTATTGGAAGAGAATTTTATTCAAGATAAATCAACTCTTGAAATGTCTGTTCCTCAAAACCAGACTTCATCTAGTAAGCGGCCGTTTCTTCAATTTCTGTCATGACAGCTATGATTGTTCAGTATTATACACAATATGAATCGTTTCAGGAAAGTATTGTTTGAACAAATTACAAAAAGCATTATTACAATTTTGTTGTTAATATAACTGCCCTTTCAAATAACTGATTAGTTATTATTTTGGTGTATTTATGTACTACTGTCTTTGATATATCTTGGCTAAAAACACCCGTTTTTTTTTTCATTGGATACATTTTTTTCACTGAATAAATTTCTTTCAAATCAAAATTTTTTTTCCATCAGTAATTTTACTCGAAAAACTGACATTGGACAAAATTGCTCGACCTACGGTCTCGCAGTTTTTTCACGTCAGTTTTTCTTGTGAAATTACTGATTGCAAACATTATTTCGTTGAAGAAAGAAATTTATCAGATAAAAAAAACTCTTGTGTTTTTACTGTTGATAAATAATTGACCGCACGTACGTTGCAAACCTCACAAATTTGTAAAAAAGTGAGAGTTTTGATTTAAATGAGATAATCCGTATCTGATTTTGTCGTATAATTTATTGAAATTGGTAATACTTTCTACAGCGATATGGTTTTCATTCATTTGATGCAGTTTCATGTGCATCACATAAAACTTGAATATGCGGTTTTGGATTGACGAATATTGAAATTTTTTACGTTCTAAATACTAATTATGTGCGGTACTATGTAGACACTATTTTTGAAAATCAGTTACGATGGTCACTTGATGACTGGAACACGTGTTGAGGTGTTGAAAATAAAATGTAGTATATTCGAACCAGAATGAACTAATCTTACGTAGACATTGGAGCACGTGGAAATTTAGAACAACGTTAAAAAAAAATTTAATGTCGCTGAGCGAGCACGGTTTAAAAACACAGCTGACTGTCATAGAAGCAATACAATACAATATTAATATTACAGGAACAAGACTAGGAACTAAATTACAAATCATTACGAAGCATGTCAAATAAATTTCTAATCTACTACCTGTCGGAAACCAAATTACCAACACCCCTTCTGCTAGTGGAAGATCCCTTCAAAGCTTTTATAAAAAAAAAATCAAAAACTTTTCCAAATAGAATTTCCATAAATCATAATAAAAAAAAACTTGGATCACAAAAGGTATAAACATTTCTTTTTGGAACCTGATGTTAGGTTCTTTGAAACCGGTAACTCTGAATATACCGTTGTTTGATAAATAAGTTCTGGGAAGTGACACCAATTCACAAAAAATTGACTCAAATTTTGAATCGGACTATTTCTCTCAAAAATAGGCGTGCACCATCACTCAGACTCACTCGGCATAATCGATCTCCTGAGATATTTTTTTCGATATTCCAATAATAAACTTTTTTCCCCAATGTTACGAAATTTTTGGCGGGCACTGTATATCATGAGTTAGGTGGCGTAAATGTTTTGTCAACGTATAAATACCAAAGAAATCGGGGCAGTAATTTATTGAAAGTCTGATTATTCCAATAAAATAAAAAGAAGTTTTCTCAATACAGTAAAAAATTAATGAAACTAGAATGACATTATAATTTTCTCAAGCTTTCTGTGTTAGTGTTATAATTCTTCGGATATGGTCAAGTGGACGTGAGAAAATGTAAATCGAAAATAATTACTTTGAACGAGTACGCACTGCAGATGTGATAATGTCCATTTGAAATTTAAACGAGCTCATAGGCAACTTATACATGGAGAAACGACAATATGGAATTATACAGAATTACCTTTTGCTTATCGAAGAAAAATATGGTCGTCGTTAAGGTCACTTCTGAAATCTAGGTGATATTTCTTTATAAAATGTCATTTTTTCACCAACGAAGCCGATCGTTCTCAAGTCGTAGGCAACCCAGCTCAATCTCTCTTTAAAAAATGTCATGCTACAACCAATCTCCTAAAATACTATTACTATTATTATATTATTAACATATGCAATGATTTTCCACGTCAGAAACCGTAGAAAAAAAAATCCTAGGCATTCTCTATCTAGCTTTTAGCTACAACATACCAAAAATTTTGAAAAATCAACAGATGACAAATTTTCCATAATTTAGTCCTTTACTGCATCTAAAAGTCCTGCAGGTAGGCAATAACTCTTCGGATTTGGAATCCATTAGTAATTATAAAAAAGTTATCTTATAAAGATTCGTCAAATAATTATCAAAACTTCACTTCAGCTTTGATTAATTCTGTTTGTACATGGTTGCAATTAAATTCAACAAAGCTCGAAAAGTGTGCCGGAGAAATTAATGAAACGAATAATTTCGACGAAGATATTCAACACGCCTCCTGAGACTAGCTTTATTTGAATTTAAAAGCAAATGTCATAAGATTTAAACGTAAAATACACAATGTAAAAAAAAACTAACAAACGCATATTCTTCCCTCATTCATGTATGCCCTCCGTTTCGCCTCAGGCATTGAAAAACACTCGTGTTGGAAATGTTTTCTTTTCTTCACTGGATAAACAAACAGCTGTTCCTTCGAACATGTGCAAACATTCGATTTTGCTAAACTTTAGCTGATATTCAGAGAGCAAAAACAGCATACCTCTCACGTTGGAAATTGTTCATGGAGCTGTAACGATATGGGTGGAAGTACAAAGTATGAACTCATTTGATAACCGGCTCGCTGCCAAACAAACTGAAATCTGATTAATTATCATTCAGCCACCGAAAACGGATGCTAAAGTTTCTATCTTGAATGTGGAAGGAAGTACGGTAATCAATTATCGTTTCCTTCGTTTTTTGCACCGCGCAGCAGTAAGCAGATAGATTCTTAGTAAATATAAATAAATCTTCGTTGATTTGCTGGTTAGATTCATTGTGAAATTTTGCTATCATCTCCACTAAAGGTGATATCAGATGGTTCACTCGGATTAACGATCACTCATTCATTTTCTTTTCATTCCACGTTCACACAACACAGAAAAAATGACATACAAATTAACGTTATGTCAATAAATAGTTCCGTTACGTGAACGTTCTGTTTGTGTTGATACGTGTTCATTTTTCGTACATTCGGAGCTCGACTGAATTATACGAATGCCAATATCCAACATCGCTGGATTGGTTCACTAATGATTTCATTCATTCACTTTGGCGACGAATGAATGGCAGAAATTGATAAAAAGTGATCCATTGAGGTGATATCAGACGATTCTCTCGGATGAATGATCACTCAAGTGAACGTTCATTTTCTTTTCATTCCACGTTAACACGATACGGAAAAAATGATATACAAATGAACGTTATGCCACTAAATAGTTCCGTCACACGGTCGATCATTCTCTTCCAAAGAAGAGACGAACATAACCGAGCACGAGAGAACGTTATGTTTGTGTTCATACGTTTCATTTTTCGTTCATTCGGAGTGCGAGTGAATGATGCCGAATGCCAAAATCCAACATCGTCAGCAAAATTGGTTCAGTGATGAATTCATTCGTCACTTTTTGATTCATTTTATGTTTAGGCATTTCAATTTTAGTAAAAGACGATGAATGAACGACAGAAATGAATAAAAAGTGAACCATTGAGAATGAATTCATTCGTCAGGTTTGATTCATTTTATGTTCAGACGTATCACTTTTAGTGAAAGATGCTGAATGAACGACAAAAATATATAAAAATGTGAACCGTTATTCCTGCTTAAAGAATTATCAGAACACAAAGAGTATGTTTTTCTGAATGATAAGACTTTTGATACAAAACATAAAAAAGTTAAGCAAGGATCAGTTTTCGCAATTGATTTCATGGCATGGTTTAAAAGCTTTTTGTCAATATAGGGTTTACTTTGTGCATGTGATGTGACAAAATGAGAAGTGAGAATGGTTTTTGAGAAATCGAGTTCGCCTATTTCGTAAAATTTTACACATCCATATAATTCGGAAATTTTTCTATTTCAACAAAATGATATTGTAATAGAAACAGTAGTACCTACATCACAAAGAAAACAATTCTAGTAACCTTTAAAAAAACAGAAAAGAGTTGACAGAAAACCATGTAAATGCTCAAAAATCTAATATTTATATCAAAAAAGGTCTTTGGGTCTGCATTACATTTAATTGTTTTTTGAAGAAAAAATTATACTTTTAACAAATGTATTTCAAATTGTTGACTAAAGACAAGTGACAAGGAGTCCGTATATGTGCAGCTGGTTGCTTGAAAACTCAGAAACCGCTACTTACCGATCTGAAATATTCGGCGATATACGGACCATACCCTATACTATGTAACTTATTGTATTTTGAGTGTTTTGATTCCAAACTTTTTTTCTTATTTTAGCCCCTTCACTACTTGTAACTATTCATACTATCGAGTTATGGTGTTCAATGTATACAATATTACTCGCCATTCTTATTGGATTTTGTTCTCTGTCATTTTTAATTGGAACCAACCTTCCATCTTTTCCAGGCATATTAACTAACACAGTTTTGTTTTTTTGCAGGCTTGGCGCTCTGCCCCACTGTCGCAGCAAGAAAATTCGAACTGGTCCCCCAAAAGCGAGTCTCAAGAATCCTTAGATCTCAAACTCAAGCGACGACGATTGCGAAAACGAAAAAGGAGACCCCCAGTATCCGACGAAATCGATACCTACCCAGAAAGGCCCCTCAGAAGGAGAGTACGCCCCCAAAGGCTGGACAAACTTCGAGAACCTTGGGAAGAAATGGAAGAAGACGCCATTAGCACACCCAACATGAGAAGAAGAGTGACACCTGTCTATCAGTCTTCAGAAGAAATCGATGACAGAGGCGTTGCAGTAAGTGATAATCGGGAGAACGCACCAGTGGAAACCTCGGTCATAGTTGAGACCGAGGACGTGTCGGTACAACCTCAAATGAACTCCATATCCGACCTCAAGAAACTGTTGAAACAGACTGGAGACATCAGCCTCAGCGAGCTGTTGCAGCAGAAAAACCTGTCTCTCTCCGAACTCTTAAACGGTAACGAAAAAGCCATATCGGCTCTAACAGAGAGACCACAAGTAACGCAACCTTTCGAAACCCCAGCACCAACGGTCTTCGGAACGAATCACAATTACAAGAGACTGCCACCCTCCATAGCCTTGAGGAAAACCACAGACAGAAACTACGAAGCGAGTGCAGAATTGACAGAGAAAGAAAAAATGGAATTGCAGAGGAAACGCTTGGCCTTGCTAGGATCCAAAGAGAACAAGTTATATTCCAACATCGCCAAGTTCGATGTGGTGACAGAAGCAACAACAGAAAGGAGAATATTCGTGCCGGCGCATCCTAAGTACTACACCTCGGTGATTTTCAAACCAGATTTCCTTCCGGAACAACAAGCTGCCTCCAGCGAGAAACCTACCACCATCAGCTCAACCAGTACAACTACAGCCTCGCCCAGTACCTCAGCAGCTTTCGAAGCAGTTGAAACAAATGCCAAAACACTCCCTACTCTGACAGGTAAGGGATATTTACCCACTACGAACGCCAAAATCAAGCTGACTACAAAGGTGGATGAAAACTACCCGTTTTCCTTCAAATTCCCGAAACCTTCGAAAATAAGCATCAACGAAATCTTCGGATTCAACGAAGCAAGTGAAGATGCAGAGGAAGATGCTAGCGAAGATTCTGGCGAGCCTCTCAGGATGCCGATAGACATAGAAAGCAGCGTAAAAAACAATATGGATCAAATCAGTACAGCCACTCAAGCACCAGGAGAAAATGTGACTCTGGTAACAGCTAGAGACGAAATCATGGAGATAATGCAAGATCCTTCTGCCAGAGACTCGCTAGCCCGTATCTTAGAAAGCAGGAACATGACAGTAGAGGAGCTGGTGGAGCAAAGAGAGCGAGGTTCTAGCCAGCTCCATCTGGCAGACATTTTCCACAATAACACCAGGGAGCCAGAACCGAAGGATGAACCTTTCATCGGCCAGATTAACCCCGAGTATTTCAACGGTTTCAAATTCAATGCGAGGAAACAAAAGAGTGCTAACTTTGGGGGCGAAGGGGTAGAAACGAACAGAATTTCTACTGTCGCGAAACTTGTTGAAGCGGTGACTACGAAGATGGAAATAGTAACGGTGAAGCCAAAAGAGGCTCCACCTGTAGTCGAGGGAGAAACTGCTGGGAATTCCCTAACTTTTCCCTGGAAACAGCTGTATCCAGATCTGTTCTCCGATCCTCTTGAAAGTGAGCATCAGGATTCACGAGAGAATCCCATCGACGAAGACAACAGACATCTGGAAGATGTCAGAACTGGATACGTTTCGTCTCTTAACGAACATTTCGAAGACATAGATGACGAAGGCTTTATAAACATCCCTTCTGGTGTCAAATCAGCTCTGTTCGTCAGCCTGGCCATAATAGGGCTGTCCCTGATCGTTTTTATCGCCATATTGGTGGTCCTCAGGTGTTTGCAAAAGAAGACTCGTGCTTCTAACTATTGCAGCAGTTTATCCTCGAAGATGATTCTCCAAGGTCGCAGTACGGCTGCTCTGAAGACTTTCATGAACGAGACGTTGGGGAGGAAGAAGAAGAATTATTTCAGATCCAGCATGCAGAGTATGAACGACGAAATTTGGGATAGCAGTAGAGAGAGAAAACCTTCGTTCTGATGGTGTGTTTGTGTTATGTGACTGTTGTTATTTATTGTTTTTTATTTATATGATGGCGAGTGCAATATTAGTATTCGTGAATAGTTCGAAGACAGCGAAATACAATTAGTGATGTTTAGAATGTAGATATTTGTATTGTTATTTATTATGGACAAACTCGACTATTATTTTTTAATGCAATTTAGCTTATGGAGGTTGATTAGCATCTTCGTACATGTATTAATGGCTGAATAAAGTAAGGATACATGTTTTAATTCATTCTCTTACTTTCCTTCAAAGGAAACCAAACTTTGTTGATTTTCCAACGTCGTTTTTAAAGAGTACTTACAAGTAACGTGCTTGGGATTACACGTTAAAAGGTAAGACCGTCATCACTCTCAGCTCATAAAAGTCTCCTGAAGTTGAATGACGGTTAGAACAAATTTTAGATTTTGTAGATGATCTGACAATTTTTTTGTCCCAAACGTCCTCCTGTTGGTTAGAAATCCACAGTACTAATAGTACTAGCAGTACTTTATTATCAATACATTTCATTTAATTTTGATCCGTACCTACGAAATGTAGTTTTGCATGAGTAACTAACGAGATACCTGCTTTAAAATACGGTTTTTTATTGATCTGAGGTAAATACCCTTGAAGTATGACTCGTATTTTGAGCAACTTACTACCAATTTAAAAACGTGAAAATTTGTAACATTGCTGTGATACCATAGCATATATTTGAAAACTGATTCAGAGCTGACCAACTAGAGAACGGTTTGAGATAGACGAATTCTGCGAACGCCAATCGATTCAGAATGGCCTAATTAGTATATACTAAAAAAAAATCGACGGACAAAAAAGTCGAGTATATCATAATAGATAATTTTTTGAACTTTGTATTTTTCATTTATCGAATTTCAAATTTAAGTCCTTCGAACGTATTTTGACGTGCTGATTCCGAATCTTTGAACGAAAATGTCGAAAACTCATCGAAAATATTTTTGGCGTAAAAAAAAAACATTTGAAAACTGATTCAGAGCTGACCAACTCGATAACGGTCAGAGATAGACAATTCTGCGGACTCCAATCGATTCAGAATGGCCGAATTAGTATATACTGAGAGTTTGAATGAGAAAAATCGACTGACAGAAAAGTCGAGTATATCATGATAGATAAGTGTTTGAAAACTGATTCAGAGCTGACGAACTCGAAAACGGTTAAAGATAGACGAATTCTGCGCACGCCAATCGATTCAGAATGGCCGAATTAGTATATACTGAGAGTTTGAACGAGAAAAATACACGAACAAAAAAGTCGAGTATATCATGATAGATAATTTTTTGAAAATAACTGATTCAGAGCTGACCAACTGGAGAACGATTAAAGATAGACGAATTCTGCGAACGCCAATCGATTCAGAATGTCGAATTAGTATGGATAGTGAATTTTGAGTCAATCGAAAAAAATTAAAAATTACTCGAAAAAGTTGCAAGGGGTTCACCCCTAAATATCATGAAAAATACTAAGTCATCACATCGACTTGTAATTTGCACTATATGCGTAAAATTTCATGCTCATTCCGAAAATTTATGATTTTTATGTGCTCAGATATAAGATTTAGTCGGAAAAGGGTGTTTAAGGTAGAAAATCCAATTTTCTGAGATTTTTCATTTTCAATATTTTGAATTCGAAATGTTTGTCCTCGAACATATTTTGACGTGCTGATTCCGAATCTTTGAACGAAAATGTCGAAAACTCATCAGAAATATTTTTGGCAGGAGAGAAACCATGTAAAAACTGTTTTAGAGCTGACCAACTCGAGAACGGTCAGAGATAGACAAATTTTGCGAACTCCAATCGATTCAGAATGGCGGAATTAGTATGTACTGAGAGTTTGAACGAGAAAAATACACGAACAAAAAAGTCGAGTATATCATGATAGATATATTTTTTTAAATAACTCATTCAGAGCTGACCAACTGGAGAACGGTTAAAGATAGACGAATTCTGCGAACGCCAATCGATTCAGAATGTCGAATTAGTATGGATTGTGGATTTCGAGTCAATCGAAAAAAATTAAAAATTACTCGAAAAAGTTGCAAGGGGTTCACCCCTAAATATCATGAAAAATACTAAGTCATCACATCGACTTGAAATTTGCACTATATGCGTAAAATTTCATGCTCACTCCGAAAATGTATGATTTTTATGTGCTCAGATATAAGCTTTAGCCGGAAAAGGGTGTTTAAGGTTGAAAATCCAATTTTCTGAGATTTTTCATTTTCAATTTTTCGAATTTGAAATGTTTGTCCCCGAACGTATTTTGACGTGCTGATTACGAATCTTTGAACGAAAATGTCGAAAACTCATCAGAAATATTTTTGACAGGAGAAAAACCATGTAAAAACTGTTTTAGAGCTGACCAACTCAAGAACGGTCAGAGATAGACGAATTCTGCGAACGCTACGCGATTCGGAATGGCCGAATTAGTATATACTGAGAATTTCAACGAAAAATCTCGACGGACAAAAAAGTCGAACGAATATATCATGATAGATAATTTATTGAACTTTTTTATTTTTCATTTCTTGTATTCAAAATTTTCGTCTCTGAACGTATTTTCACTTCTTATTATGGATCTTTGAACGAAAATTTCGAAAATTCATCGGAAATATTTTTGGCGCCAAAAAAAACATTTGAAACTGAACAAATCTGACCAACTCGAGAACGGTTGGAGATAGACAATTTCTGCAAACGCCAAGCCCGATTCAGAATACCGAATTAATATATACTGAGTACCAAGGTAAAAATGAAAACTTCAAAAAACGCTCAGAAACACCCTGTACAACATTAATTCCTAATATTTCTTTACACTTATCATTTTTTTCAGCATTATTTTGTGACATTATTATTATTATTATTGTATGTCAAGTCAAAATTGAATGAGCATATGCAAATGAAAATGGTTTTCCTCGTTTTCATTCATATTGGTAAAG
This sequence comes from Chrysolina haemoptera, assembly GCA_958298965.1. Lineage (NCBI taxonomy): Eukaryota > Metazoa > Arthropoda > Insecta > Coleoptera > Chrysomelidae > Chrysolina > Chrysolina haemoptera. The sequence continues at coordinate 2,389,229 of OY282597.1, read as the reverse complement.
TAACAGAAAAAAAAGCCAGATGCCTTCAACAAAGGAGATCACTAGAATAAAGTTTATTTTGACCATTGAAGTGCGAGCCGCGTACCGATCGTGACTCATATGCGGCCTGCTGCTCCTTGCTTGGTCAAGCCCGCGTGCAAGGCACGCGCTGCACACCTGCTAGGATCGACCCTGGATTGCAGGTTTTTCCGGGTTTTCCAGCTGTGAAAACGAATACGCCACCAAAATCATTTAAACCGCCCCGGAGCGCCGATTAATTATTTTTCAAGTTCTTTACTTTGTTATGATTGTTTTCGATATGTTAACTTATATTTGAAAGTCAATTTCACAAGTTTGTTTCTTCCGCTAGCCAAATTCTAGCAAGCAAAATGCTACTAAACCGCTCAGCCGAGATTTTCCAATCAAGATTATACGTACCTACATCAGTTTTGTGTTCCAGTATGGAAATCTGGACACATAATCGTTCGATCTAATCATCTAAAATACGTGCCCGGAAATCAGATTTCTAAAGCCGCGGGAACACGCGAATCGAGAAACTGAAAGCGTGTTCTTAATTCAACATCAGCAAGTATACCTTCTCAAGTCATAAATACATTAGTAAATAATGGATACATTTAATAATATGAGGTTTGTTTGTATGGTTATAAGACAAAAAATGTCCAACGTATCATCTAATGTTTGTCATCTATTTTTAATTCATGTCATACATAAGTACACAAGTACAGTGATAGTCCAGTCAAAGTAGAAAAAAATAATAGTTTAAAAAAACGCTTTACTTCCAACATGGACTCAAAAGTAAAAGATGATTGACAATTCAATTACTCAAATGTAAAAAAAGCGTTGGTGCTTTCGATCTATATTCTCATATATTTCAGTATAATTCAATAATACTGATAAGCATTCAAGAGCTCAAGAGAACTTTGTCAAGCATCCCACGCTTTTTTTACATTTGAGTAATTCAATTTCCAATTATCCTTTACTTTTTAGTCCATGTTGGAAGTAAAGCGTGTTCTTTAGTTCTTTTTTGTACATTCATGCAAAAAGCAATTTTATTGAAATATATTTAGTGGAAAAAGTTCTTTATTGCACTAGTGCAATAAAGTTTTTATTGCACTCATCTGTCATTCAACTTAACGTGCTGTCATCATGACAAACATAAATGTTCAAACCCACTACATATTTAGCAGATATTCTGTGAGATTGGAAATACGTTTTAAACAGTTACATATTTTGTATTATTTTGTATCAATGTTAGCAGCCAGCGCTAAACAAACAATGCCGTCCCGAGAAAAACTCCATAATCAAAACTAATCCGCTCTGATCTAAACCGTCTACCTGCATAGAGCAATCTGTTTGTACTATGACCACACCTTGTGATAACATACGCGCTCACGGCTAAATTATTAATAAATATAAATATAAATAATAAAAAAAATTATTTCTGACAATTACAGAATTGAAAGTTTTAAAATGAGTATTATTAATGGAAAATAGATGGATGAAAAATAGGTGATCTGTTTCAATGCAAATCGATAGTAATACTCAATTACTCAAGTTGCGTTTTTCATTTTCCAACACCCAATGTCGTACCTTATCAATTTTTGCTTTTTGCATGAACGTAGAAAAAATGTTGTAGGCAACTCGTGCAAAAATTGTTTATTGCACTCAACGTGTTGTCCAACTCGGTCTAACGCCCTCGTCGGACACTTTCACGTCGACTTTTTGCACTTGTTGCATAATTAACTAAGTATTAAACTATTATTTTTTTATGACTAAAAAATTGAAATCTCCTACGGTGAAAACAATACCAATTTTGAATCGAATCTGACAATACTTAAAAAACTCGTCCACTATCTTGGGCCACCATCTAGAATTCATAAATTTTAACAAAAAATTTATGATCTGTGACCCCGAAAATCCTCGATCACTAATTTTGAATCGAATAAGGTCAAAATGACAAATATCATCCGACCTCTTGGAGCCACCATCTTTAATTTGTAAATTTTGACAAAAAAATCAGAAATATACGACCTAAAAAACCCCCACATGCAATTTTGAATCGAACCTGACCATAATAGCAAATCTTGTCCGCCATATTGGGGCCGCCATATTGGAGTCACCATTCTGAATTTATGAATTTAGATAAAAAATTCATAATATCTGACCCCGAAAACGCTGACATGCCAATTTTGAATCGAATCGGACCATTATCACAAATCTGGTCCACCATATTGGAGCCGCCATTTTGTTTTTTTCTATACTTAACAAAAATGTAATATTGCATTGTCACCAGAATTATGAACACTTTCCGTTACAAACTTCAAGTCGGAAAAATAAAATTCCGACTTTAAGTCGATAATTCCGTGTTTAAAGTAGGAAAAAAAACTATGTGGCCCTTATACGCTTTCGTAGTGAATAGTGAGAAATAATGAAAAATGTTTTATGATTTTGTTAAGATTTTTTCACGAAAATAATTGAGAAATAAGTAAAATGTCGAGTAAATGTTGAATACGTGGAATATTAATGTTGATTATGTCTCATTCATTTGACCCCCCACCACTCTAGAAATAATGAAAAATATGATTTTGACTTCAATTGACATCTTGTTGGGGCTTTTTTCACAGAAATGCGACAAAATCAACATTCTTATTCAATGTATTCAACACTTCTTTTCTCAATATTTTTCGTGAAAAAAGTCCCAAAAATATGATATAGAGTCGAATACATATTTTTAAATTCTATGGAAAGTTTGAAAAATATTTCATACATAATGTTTTATTCCTATCTTCAACCGTTTTCGAAATATTGACAGTTGAAAATTGTTAATTTTGCAATTTTGAGACGCTGTCAAATCTAAATGGCACTTTTCTGTCTCAACTTTTCATAAGCTATTTATTGGCACTAACTCTGGATTTAATCCAAGATTTAAAAAATCAGATTAAAATTAATCTTGTATTAAAATTAGTGTCAATGGATAGAGCTCTTCAAAAGTTAAGACAGTAAAGTCTTTCCTCCCGATTTCAAACCGTTCAGAGTTTACAGCGTCACTTGCAAAATTAACAATTTTCAACTAACTGTCAATATTTTGTAGGGCAAAAAGTAGAAGAACTTGCTCCACGTCAGAAGTAAAAAATATTATCGCTTTACCGCTGGGAAGATCGCGCGATAACTGCCCGCCGCGACAGACCGCGTTCTGTGTGCTAGAGCCTTCAAACCTCCCGAAAATTAATCGGAAATATTACTCAATACTCACCAGTATTCGGCATAGGTGAACTTTTCTCTCATGAATCTGCTTATCGGGTCCTCCAAAGTATGAAACAGCTTGTGAAAATAGGCATACTGCCTAGCAATACACTTGGTCTGTTTCAAAGCTATTTCCAACGTGGGACTGCCTTTCAGCTCCTCCATCTCATCGACAGTAAAATACAAAACCGTAGTATATTTCGTAGGGAGAATATCTATATACGGCCCCCAAAAAGACTCATTTTTGAACTTCTCGTATAGCAAGAAGATGGCCAAAGTAACATTGGGCATGTTACTCAAAATTTGATCCTTTTCCACCAGATCTTTCAGCTCGTTTTTGCTCGCCAAATCGGCGGTTATCATAAGCTTTCTAGGAACAGAGATAACAAGGGTAGATGCAGGTATATGCGTGTTCACTTTCAGCCCTAATTCATACCCTTCGATTTCCTGGATGTCACAACCTTTGAATTCCGCGCCATTGTCTCTCACCCACTTCGTGAATCGCTCGATGGTGGCAGCACCTGTCCGGTTACCGACCGAGATTTCCTCCTTCGACTTTTTATTAGCTTCCAAAATTTTTATTCTATCAGTAATCGTGCTAATTTCTCTTTGGTTTTCTAGTGCTTTTACTAGGTTAGGTTGTTGTGGAAAAGTACTAATTCTAAGCAACTTATCTACGAACACGGCGACTTCCTTGTCGTCCTTCCTGATATTCTTCTCGTTTTTCGTGGCCACGGAATTCCTTGACCTTTGCCCTTGTGTTTTTCGTCCCATCGTTCACTATCAATCGTGTATTATTGGTGATTAGATATGACCAATTCCGTGTGGATAGTATTTTTTTCACTGATTCACTGCACGTGAGACCGATAACACTTCATGGTACATGCTCCAGTTACATTTTATGTTTTATTTATAAATATACATTAGCTGTTTCTGTAGCGGAACGTGCGACTACTCCAAAGTTTTGCCTCTCGATACTAGATGGCGCAGTGAGGTCAAAATAGAAGTTGATTTTCCATCAATAAGCAATAATAGGCCAGTCAAAGTAAACCACTTTGGTCGTATGCCCAATCGAAAGTTTGATGATAAAATAAGAGCTTTGTTTCCGTGGGCGGGAAGGCAATTCGTGGCGCGGGGGTGAAAGAAAATAGAAAAGCGCTGCAGGCGAATTTTTGTTTGTTTTTTGTTCAATACAAAAAAGTCCTGCGTTATGAATTTATATCGTAAATAGCTATTTTCTCAAATGTAATTTTTTTCCAATTACAATACTGAATGATTCAATTGGCATTAGTGCAGTGAAATCAATAATGCATGGTTATAGTGCATGAACTGTTCAATAACTAGTATTATTGTGATTTTTTTTTCTCAATAACCCAGTTAACACAAACATCCTTGAGATGTCGCATTCATATCACCAAATGTTACGAAAGCGATACATAATAATACGTCGCTGTTACCGCCAAGGTATATCAAATGGGATTAATGTTCACAATACGCATCTCATTTAGGTTGATGTGAGTCTCATGTGTGTGACAATTTGTGAATCTCTCTGACTTATCGGGAACATTCATAACTGAATCAAAAATTTCAAAGGTGCAGAAGTGATTCGCATTAGTTTAAATAAAAATAGTTAATGTCGATATCAGTTTATGAAACTCTCTAAACTCTCAGAAAAATTATGATGAATTTATTGAAATGACAACTTACGTTGCTGGATCTTCCTTTATAAGATCACTATTTTGAAGATTATTAACTATCTTTGAGCGGATATTTAGAATTAATGATGGTAGGTAAAATATTGTAGAATACTTATAAACCGTAAATTCATATTACGATAATCGATGGATTATCAAACGTTCCATCTCATATCGTAAGCCTTTACGACACTTATATCGTAAATACTGATGAATGTCGAATATGACGGATTAGCGGTTTTACTATCCAACTTGAATATCATAAATTCTCTTATACTTTTTTTATCAGTCTCTATTAGACTTTTTGGCAGGGTACACACTTGATAACGATCGAAGATACTAAACCGATTGAAACGTCGTGCTCACAGAAACAATCCAGACAATAGAAATCTGCAATAAAAGTAATCAATTTACATCATTGTCTAAAATTTTGAAACAAATATTTCCTAATGTTTTATGAAAATTGAAGATTTACATCAGTCGTTTGAGGCATGTTTAGTTCATTTTTGTTTCGCATCTAGTTACCAATTAATCCTTTAGCCTCAGCACGATTCTGCCACTCTACTACTCTCCATAAAACAGTCAATTTTTCATTTCTCATATAAACGCAGATAGAATGGGAGGAAAGAGGAAGCAACAATTAGATTCACTAGCAGACACTGAGAGAACCGAAATTATGTGAAAACCATAAACTCGCAGGCTCCGGGTCCATCATCTACTTGTTGGCATGCGTCAGTTTTAGCGCTAAAATCCGAAATAGGGAGTTTGTCGGATCTCAGTTGCAATTTAACACGGAATCACGAACCCGTATCCGTTGTTAGTGGAGTTTATTTCGCGGAACTTTTCGCGATTTATTTTAAATCAGAGTTCATACTTTTAAACTCCGTCGAACGTTTTTTCTCTGAAAATGTTACGATTTTGGATGATGTTGAATAATGACTCATTTCCAGAGTGAAAGTTGATCGGTGAATTTTTATTTTGAACTGTTGAGTTGAACGGGACATGTACGACAAACACTGTAATTTGTTTTTTCTTCTTATAACACTTATCGGTAAGTTGGTATTTCTCTACAATTGAAATTCATGAAACTGATGATTTTGAAAAGCCCGCCAAAACCTGCTTGGTATAATAATATATTCCCTTACACTGCGTTAACTTTACATTAAAACATAAATATTCTTAAAACTCTGGTTAAAAACATTAATTTTTAATTTTTAAATATTATTTACAGTTTTTGCATATTTGTTTAAATATAATTATTAACAATTAGTTATAGAAATAAACTAAAATCAAGTCAATGTCAATGAATTGTCAATTTGAAATGACGTGAACAAATGAATACATTTTTTTTAAATTGCTGCTTTTGAAAAGCCCGCTTTAACCTGTTATTATACAGAGTGTTTCCGAAATAGCAGCAATAAATGGAATGGGATGTAGAAGATGGCAAAGTAAAACAAAATAAAGGAATACTTTTTTGTCGAAAAGAAAATATTTTGGGAGATTGACTTTTAAAGTTTTCAAGATTTTTTTTGGTAATCACTGATAAGAGGTCTACAGCCTGCGCAAGCCACGCTGAAACACTGCCAGCGGGCAGCCACGCTGTGGGCTGGAGAATCAAACCAGTGCTTCCCAAACAAAGGTAACTGAAAGCGATTTCATAAAATTTCATGAAAATTTTCGACAATTTTTGACTGGTGCGCCAGATGCCCAGATGTTGGTAGATGCTAGTTATGATAGTCGCATGCGTATGGACACATACAGACCAAGGTTCAAAAATTATCCGACTGCCCGATGTTTCTCAATTTTTTTTTTTTTGAATTTTTTCAATTTTATCTTCGCGAGTCTTAGCACCTTTTTATGGTGGGGGGGTCCAACCACGTCAACAGAATTTTTTTTCGAAATGTCCAAGTCTGAAACAGTCGGACATTTTTCCGAATTCCTACTCGTCCTTTATCTAGTTGTCAGAGGAACAAGGAAGTATTTTTTATTGAATCATACGGTGATCCCACATTTTTCACTATTTTTACGGATTGAGATACAGGAGAGTATATTTGAGCTTTTCCAAAGGTTATGATGACTTCAGTTATCGTTTATTTATTTTTTTCAAAAATCGAACTTTTTCTTTAAAATAGGCCTCCTCTGTACATACAAGAAAATTGTCTACGGAAAAACAAAAACTTTTATATTTAGACTAATAAAAAACTATAAGATTTCCTTTGAGAGTTATTGTTGAAATAGATTTCCAAATGGATATAAACAAAAATTCAATGCAGGAAAACGGTAAAAAATAGCCCTTCCTGGTTTTTCATGGACTGATGTTGACTGCGTTTGATGTTCTTGGATGCTCTGAGAGGTAGGCCTACCTAGTTTCTCCACAATGTGAAAAAAGTTTCCAAAATGAACCATGACTATTTCACTGCTTTTTTATTGCGGTTGCTATTGTCATGAAAATATTCAGACCTGGCGCCATCTAGGTGGAGAAGAGCGAAATGATAACAGCGGCGTGAGTGATCACGCCACCTATGGACGAAGAACGATGGCTCAAGCCTAGAAACGCCCGGAAGGATGGCAGAGTTCTTTACAGTATAAAAACTAATAAATTCGAGTACAAGCTAAGCATTCGTACTACAAAATGAATTACATTATACTAAATTCCAATACAGAATAATTAAGTGAATTTACTATCTCTAAATTTTAATTTAACAGTTATAATACTTCTGATAATCTCTCGAGAATTCCCACAAATTCCCTGAGTAAATCACCCCTCGGAAACTTCTCCAACTCTAATTCGCTATAATTCATCTCAAAGTGGTATAACCGAGATGCCGCCTGTCAATTTTTTCATAAAATGTGGTTGTGGGTGACTGGATGAGCGGCTTAATTAAATATCTCCACCGGAAACGTTGACAGCTGACAAGGCGTTATTAGGAAGAGAACAACGAAAAACAGGGTACTTAGATTTGTTACGGATATCAGAATGCGTTCCTTCAGAATTGTAAGTGTAGAAATGTTTATGAGTATTCAAAACAACGAATCACGAATCATCAAATATCGGAGCTTGAATAAGATCTATATAATAAAAATAGATCGCCAAATTCCTTGCTAGGCGCAAAACTAGAGAACGTCTTGTCCAATTTTCACCTTTTTTTTTCCAAATATTCCTTGAATTTCTAGGAACGTTTTTATGAAAAAATTTGTAAAAATTGACCAGAAAAATTGTTATTGCAAAGGAGAGTATGCTCATCTGAGCCAACTCTTAGGTCTATAAAAAAGAAACATTTTTCTTAAATTTCAACTTCTAAACCATTCCGCAATATCTGCAAATAAGTTCTTTTAGAGCAAAGTTTGTAAGGCAAAATATGATAAAACAGACATTTTGGCAACAAAGCGTATGTGTTTATCCTGGGTTTCAATGTACGATAAATGGAAAATGTCAGTTTTGACAATTATTTATTCAAATAATTCAAGAGCAATGTTGCCACTTTGCATTCTTTGAAAATATTGGATAAGAACTTTACATAGAAGATAACTTATTCTAGATTGAAAAAAATTAAAATGTACTACATTACTTATTTCTAAGCATTCTAGAGAATAAATTTTTTTTTTCATGAAGCCCAAATTTCTCTATCAAAAGCATACCCTCCTTTAAATATTTTGCCCGGGACTTCTCTTAATATATTGATATTTTTAAGGTTCATGTAAAGTCATATGTTTCTCGTTTCTGAACTGTAAGATGTGCTAAATTTGTCAAGCTGTACCTACTGTCACGGAAATATTCAGATCTGGCGCCATCTAGGTGGAGGAGAGCGAAATGATAACAACGGCGTGAGTGACCACGCCACCTATAGACGAAGTACGGTGGCTTAAACCTAGAAACGCCCGGAAGGATGGCAGAGTTCTCGAAAGATCTGGAACCTATGTTTCTAACTATAAGACCGTGCGCGTCGCTGTTGAGAAGTTTTGAAGTCGACTGTTTGTACTTTGAAGATAAATAGAATTAGTCCAGTGAACCGTAGTACATATAAATTAGGTTTTGTAGTGTATTTATTCTGTTTTAAGTGTTGGGATAAAGATTTTTAAACTGAAATTGCAAAGTTCATCACACTAATATACCACAAAATTTAGAGTTGTGTCCACTAACATACTTACTTACTGATTGAAGGTCAATAGCGTTTTTGGAAACGAAATTGTCGTGCATAAACATTGCGATATGTTTAAGTGAGGAATCACACTGATCGACCAGGACCGACCGTCCGCGACCGTCCACCTACGACCAAAAGTAGAAGTAGATCAATGAAAACTTTCAAAGTCACACTGATCGACCATCCACGACCGACCACTAGAATAATTTTGTAAATCTGACATTGATTTGACATTCGAAAGGTTATGTGAATTGTCTGTTGATTTATTGAAAATAAGTTGAATTCATAATATCAATAGTTTTGCTTTAAATAATGAGCAGTAGTGATACTGAAGAAGAACATTTTATTTTTCCGGCAGGAAATATACCTATTTACATGAGTTTTGTTGAACTCAAAAGTTCACCATAAATGTGTGTCAAAATGACATTACGTCAGGATACCGTGACACCGACCAAAATTTCCAGCAGACTACAATTTCGAACATGGTCTTTGAAAAACGGTCGAGGACGGTCAATGACGATTATACAGTGTGAGTTGTGCGATAAGAATATACGTGTTGGAAATTCTGGTCGTAGGTGGACGGTCGCAGACCGTCGGTCCTAGTCGATCAGTGTGATTCCTGACTAACGGAATTGTGGCTTGTGTGCCTTCATGATGAATTTTCATCATTTCATACTTCTACTGTACAACCCTCCAACCGCTCCCGACGATTATACGTCCTTTCCATCATTTAAACCTTCGGGTTTTCCGCTACGTATCCCCTAATGGGAAATTCCTCGTCTTTCAGTGGAATATAACATTAAAACACTCTCCCGAATTGATTTATTTTTCATCTCCATGGGAAGCAGCATATTGTATATCACGAACCGATACAGCAGACTGTTGGCATCTGCCCATCCACGTATGAAATCTCGTTATATGAAGTAGACTTTTATCATTCCTATCTCTGCCAGAGATGATATTAACAGGTGATGCTCGGAAGCGAACACGGGAGTTTATCTTTGGAGAATTCATTCAGTGACAGGGTTTTACTGGAACGCCCTTTATTATGACATTGGCGCAGCCAAGGAGGGGGGCTTTGGGGCTGCAGCCCCCCAAGCCATCAAATGACTATTAAAATGATGGCGTAGAATACGGAAAAAATATTGAAAACATTCTTTCGGACGTATTTTTTTTGGCGGTTTTATGTGCTAGGATGGCGGATTTCCATGGCTTCCAACAGATTCATTGTCTTCCCTTTATTACATGTGTGTAGAATTTTGAGGTTATCTTTACTTATCTTGTGTTTGGATTCTTGTAGATGTTCGTACATTGTTGATTTTTTGTCTAAACCGATGTGTTCACGGAACCTTACGTCAAAATTTCTACCGGTTTGGCCTGTATATACTGCAGAGCATTCCCCGCATTCTAATATATATATCCCTGATTTTTTCATTCTGTCTCGTTTAGGTTTTGCATTGAATAGAATTCTGCCTAAATTATTATTACTTATAAAAGCTGACAACCCAGGTAATTTCCATCACCTCCAGGGTTTAAGTTTAGATTGTTTCACCCTTGTTCCCTTAATTACCTCTCCATCCAGCCTACCTGCAAACTCCCTATATAATTAGGCTTACCGGTCGTAACAATAAAAATCTAGTGGAAATAAGACAAAAGAGTGTTCTTTCGTTTCATCAAAGTGATCATGAATTTCCACAAAATAAACAAGTCATCAATCACACAAATTAAATCGATTGCTAGTCAAGTTGAAAGTTAACTTCAACTGATACCCATTCCACCGGATAAAGTTAACTCCGTCATCTAGAAGCTAACTGCAAGATGTGACGTCATTCCACAAGTTAACTTTCTGTCTTTTAGTTTTCTCTCAAAATAGTTTTATAATACCGGCCCTAAAAGGCATATGCATGATGCTGAAATCAGTATTTATATGAATCTACACAAAAGGAAATAAAAACAAACACACGTGACGTCATATCTTCTACAAAAATGACTGCAAACATAAGGACGTCAAAATGTACCGAATCGAAAAACAAAATCGACTTGTAAAATGAATCTTCCACTGGAAAGGAATATGATTTTTTATCGAACTTGTTCCTTGTGAAACGCCAATTCTTTTAGACATCAGAATCGATCAGGCCATTAATTCAAGTCATTCCTGCTTGGAAGAAATCTCACCCGCCCCGAATAGTCGATTCATCATCTCCTGTCACAAGAATACATATCCCGATCATAAAAAATGTTCTTTCAGGTATATCATATATGAATTGAATGATACAATGAATTTGTGGCGTCGAACGTGTATAAATTATTCAGACAATCGAACAAAAGCTTTAGCTCTATTCAGAGTTGAAACAGAGATAAATTGATGAATTTTTACCTATTTGTTGTTGGTCAATGGTGGTTTTTTCTAATAAAATACTGGCTTAGTACCTCGCATGCATTCGCAGTGACTGTCACGAATATTCAGACCTTAAAACGGCTTACGCCATCTAGTAGAGGATAGCAGTAATAGCGGTTCCGATACTCGAAGGAAATGGACATTGGGGAATGCTCTCGAAGACGACTAGAAGAAGAGGTCATGCGAGTCGCGAATTGACAAGTATTGAATACGGAAGTATTTGAATTGTATGAATAAATTATAGTCCAGTGATTGTGGTGTATATAAATTAGCGTAAATATAGAATTTTAAAGTGAAATCGTAAAAGTTCTTCACACTACGCAGTACGCACTGTCAACTTACGATAATTGGAACTTTTGTGCTTTTAGACGCTTGTAGTCGAGGTGATTTGCCCTTTTCTCAATGTGTCAAATTAAAGTGCTATGTATAATTCTTTAGTGAATATCGTATTTAAAAAGGGAGTTGAAATATTTTGAAGTGAATACATTTTCTTCAAAGTCGAAAATTATTATAATAAGTCGCTTCCATTATTTTCATTTTGTAACAGATCTGATTTCTATCAAGTGCATTTTGCTTATCATAAGTGGCATATATTATTTTAAAATCTAATTCGAATGTGTTCTTTGCTTCCTGAAACAGTAAGGTAAAAAAAATCGTCCTCTTTTTTAATGTTTATTATAATTTTGTTGCTCGAATAATAGATCAATAATTGAAAATACCGAAAGTTTCATTACGTATAGTAGTGACAAGGTCTACATGAAGTGGAATGATTCTAGGAGATTTTGTTTAAAAATTTCCCGACTTGGATTGTGAACAAAAACTGCAAAAAATAGGTAATAACCAATGGGCTCATTAATAATAGAGCTAAAGTTCTGGGGGGGTCAACATTATTTTTGAAAATTGTCCCCATCTTTTGGATTTTCTTTAATTATTATCTTTACCGTTAATAGTTTTCTAGTTATTTGCAAAAAAAAATTATATCTTTGTGTATTAATTCTTCAATTGTTTATTTAACTTTTACAATTTTTCATGTCCAGATTTCAAACTTCCGCACATATATCTAGATATCTTTTACAAACCAACGGAATAAACACGTTTTTGGACTTTTGAACCTGATCTATTATAGTTCTACTTGAATGTTTGAAAGTCTTAAAGCTTTGTGCAAAACTCAGATATTTAGTGTTTTCAGACGGTCAAAAAAAGTGCACTTCTCTATCGACAGTCCATATTAAAGGATTTCCGAAAAGTATTTTTTTTGCATTATAGCGTTTTCACACATAATTATCGAATTGTAGAGCTACAATCAAATAGGCCGTGAAAGTGGAGATTAAAACATTCACAAGTGATTGGTTGACTGTAAAAAGTTCGGCAGCTGATATTACAGGGCGCTGTTCCTTGGAGTATACCGCTAAAAACAGCAGTTCGTCTCTCAGTTTTGACTTTGCTAGACCTCTTTGCAGCTTGTAGCATGTTTTGGTGAACTTTTTACCTACTTTTTCTAGTGCGTCACAGGATGTTATGAGCAGGGTCATTATTATCTGAAAAAGAAAAAAGTATTGAAATTGAATATAAAATTAGTGATAATAAAGCAATTCTTCAAAGAGAAATTTTGCAAACAGTGAAGGAAGAACTCAAAAGGCGAAATTATAGTGACAAAAATTATTTATCAATTGAATATAGAAAAGGCTTTCCAAAGGTCGTAGAGAAGGGTAAAAAAAACCCAATATTTATTTTTTCCCAAAATGTCGGTCGAATTAATACCAAATTAAAGGATGTTGTTGAAAGTTTAATGAACTCGAACTATGTTGATGATTCTCACTGAAACATGGTTGACATCGTTGCTGTCGGTAAATAGAAACTAGAAACCCATCATGAAATTTTCTGCTGTGATCGTAGTCCAACCATTAGTGTGTTAGATGCAATAAGAAAATGCATCAAAACCTCGCGATTCTCATGCTGAAATAGAGCACTTATGTAAATGAAAAATTTATCATTGGAAGTATTTATAAAGTATTTTTCGTCCGCTGTGGTCATTATGATACGGCATAGAAACCACAGCGGACCAAAAGCGTTCGCGGACGAAAAGCGTTTGCGGAAGAAAAGTGTGCGGACGAAAAATTACTTGCCTTCAAAAATAGTCAATTTTTCATCCGACAATTGTCAAATGTCATTTTTTGTAGAGGTCTACGAAAAATTTATATATTACAAAAACTGGTAGAAATTTATTGTAAATAGGTTGATTATATGAAACAGAATTATAAAGTGTCAAATTCAGTAATCACCTCGTATGAGGCCCTCTATAGATGGATACAACAAAAATCTGAAAAAGTTTTTTATCACCTCATGAATAATGCCGTTTACGGAAAAGCAATGGAAAATGTTGAGAATAGATTGATTTCGATGTTAGTCGAATGTTATATACATGGGACAATCACTGGCGACACGGGGATATTGTATGTGCAGAAAAGTGTTTTGCCAGTACACCGGTATTTTAGTTCTTTATCTGTGTGTTTGTTTTCTGAAAATAACTAGGCATGAAACAACCCTTGGCCAAGGTGTACCGCACGTGGCTTTCGTTAATTTACAATGAAAATTTCACTTATCTCGCACTTTCTTGATAGTGAAAACCTTGATTAACGGGAATAGAAAAGAAAATCACAATTTCGATTTTACTACTCGGATCCCGTGATATAAAGTTACCAGTCGTGATAAAAACTCCTCGCTCAACTGATCGCCCGCGATCACTCAAAAAAACCCAACTCTAGCGTTTCCGTTTTCAATTTTTCGCGGTCCTTTATAAAGTGCGTATAACTCAGGACTCCCTTATCTCCAGTTGAATTCTTCTACGTATTCTTTTTCCTAACATCACCACCTGTTTACAAACTTTTGTTTGAATTCAAAGGCTGTCGTACTTTGGAATTGTTATTACCGTTTCGTTAGCACGAGTGGCTCACTTTTCCAGAGATTTGTTCATGTTTGATATTTCACCCATGACTTAAGGTTTTCTATTCCGTAAGTTTCACTTATGTTGCTTCAGGTCCCTGGCTCATTAACTATATTGTCTACCTAAGGCAGCATAAATGCAACATACGGAATAGAAAACCTTGAATTATCGGTGAAATATCAAAGATGAACTAACCTCTGAAGATGTTAGCCACTCTTGGTAACGAAACGTCGGAAACAATTCCAAAGAACTCGAATAAACTTGGATTGTGCAGCAGTTCTCATTCAAATATTCAACAAGAACAAAAGTGCTTAGAAAATTCACATTGACCGGTGAATTTTATGATAATGATGTAAAATTTAGATAAAATACAATAAAGACCTTCAGTCTGAAGAACACGTTGCACAAAATTATCTTTTCGTAAATTATCAAAAAGGAAAATGCACCGTACAAAGAGTTGGTCTCAATAAACAGGAACAAGAATAGCTAAATACTTTAAACTTCCAAATCCTGAGATTCATTACATTCATTACATTTACAAAGTAACTCAGATAGATGAGTAAATTGAAGGTTGTTATTCTTTTTTTGCGCCAGATCGGGGTGAATCCCATGAAATGAGTTATTTTGTATTGGATTTTGAAGATCTGGTATAAAGCTACTTTCATTGTTGAAACGTTTCTGAGGGTGATTTGAGATTTGGTCGTTAGTCGACTGTTATTCAGGGGAAAATTATTGGTATAATAGGAAATATGGTGATTTGATGTCTGCCGCTACTAGCATGTCATCAAAGTATCTACACACTAATCTTTTGTTTGCATAACATTGGTTTCACCGATACCCCGGTACTTTATTTCTTTACCTGTGAGTTTTTTTTTTCATTATTACTGATGACCATCAGTAAACATATCGAACATGAACTTTTATATGGAATAAATCAAATTGAAAATATTTTCTATTCTAATAGTTTCAAATTAGCTTTGGCCTCTGATAACAATTTCTCTAGTGATACAAAATTCAAGCATCTGACAGAAGAGCCTTCTTAAAAATCAAAATTTCCATTTTCCATACTGATAAGAAAATGAGGGTGTTAAGCTGATCAACAAAAGGATGTGCTGGAGGTCGGTGAAAACCAGGGATTCATCAAGCCAAGTAGCTTGAATTTTTTCTTAAATACTTATTTGACTTCAAAACTCAAGCTTTTGAAAATTTGATATTTGACTTGACTCGATTTTCGGTGTGAAATACTTGACTTGATTTCTAGTAAAATCAAACAAGCAGGCTTCCGATTGCTTGATGACGACGTGCTGTTAAATAGTAGAGCAGCGTTGATTCAAGTGATTTGTCCGTAATTGAATCGGAACCTTTTCAAAGCAGCGGCTCAAAATATGTCGTAGATGAAAAAGTGTCAGAATTTGATGACATCGAAACGGAAGAAGAAAGTGTAGGGTCGGCGCCATCAAAGGCCGAACGAGTTGAAGTTAATAAAAGTGTGTCTGATAAAACGAAAAAATTATTTCAGTCGAACAAGATCCTAAGAGTGATAAAAATACTAACAAACGAGGCAAATGTTCCCTATGTACGGCGGTTTTGAATATGAAAAACCACGGAATATCTTCACTATGGCGACATTTGCAAGCTAAACACACTAATAGAGTCTACAAAAAAAATTGTCGATCCAGCCAACCTAATTCCGGGGCAAATATCTCTACAGGTTTAATAAAATCAGTAAAATATATTTATTTCTTTCAAAATAAAGTTGGTTATAACTCAACTGTCAAAGTCAAGTTTGCATTATAAATAGTTATTTCTTCTTCTTCTTATTCTTATTTTTATTTGGATTGACAATTAGATCAATTAGCCAGTTCCGACAAAGTGAGAATTCTGTCCAAACCATAGATGTTTTTTTATAATGATCATGCAGAGAGATAGTATAATTGAAGCTTTCATGCGAAGGAAAGATGTTGGTTTCATTCTATCCATGAGGTCTGTGATCTAAACATGAGCCAACAGTTGGCAAGCTGTTCTTTGATAGTGTGACAATTGGTAACACTGTTTGTAGACATTGAGGAGGGGATTAAATTTTGAATTTCCGTTATCCTCCATTTCGTCCATTTCTGCGACTGGTGATAAGCTTATTTGAAGTTATGAGCTTATTTGAAAATATAAGCTTTTTATAATTTTAAAGCTTATTTAAAAAGTTTACTTAAAAGCTTATTTCTCGCCATTGAATGAGCGGCGATGTTAGTGGCCGATTGCCAAATTACCACAATACAGAACAATTATAGCTACCTATGATAGCTGAAGTTGCAGAGCTGCTGTCACTGTATATAAGAACCAAGGAACCCGAAGAAATATATTAAGAGGAGAGGAGTTTGGTTGATTCTTTCTTATAACTGTGGTCAAGGAAAATATGTAAGGTTTAAATGCATTTAACCCAATATTCGAAGTAAGTTGGTATGACCATTTGAATAACGTACAATAGTCCAAAGAACCAAATTTCTTCACACAACCTGATTCAATCATTACTTCTAGACTTTTCTAGATCTCATCAAGCCTTGAACTCGGTTTAACAAACGTTTAATTCATTAAATACTATTTTTTATGCAACCTGATTACTATCATCATTTATAGTTTTTTTTTCAAGATCGTCAAGCCCTGAACTAGGCTTAACAACATTCATTTGATTAAATACTATTTTTTTAGTAATTGTTTTATTTGTATGTCTGGAGTATTTTCTCTTTCAGTGTAATAAAGACTTTCTACAGAGACTGGCTTTGAGAATGAAATACTCTATCAGAATTTCTGTAGATGGCGTCCAAATGACAACTTTTATTTAGCTATTTTATTCTCACTGCCATAAATTGAATTTCTAAGAATATCTTTGGGTTAATTCACCAACAATCGTACCACGACCTTTGCCTCCGCAATAAGAGTTAGCACTCCGCATTGTTTATATGAGGTTTAGGTGAAAAACCCCTTCTTAAAAAGGGAACAAAACTTTATAAATATATGGAAAGGGCTGAAATAAGGGGTGGAAACACCACAGACCCAAAAGTAATTATTAATAGTAATTATTTTCTAACTATTTATGTATAACTTACCAAATCCATAACAATGTTGCATAAAAATAAATAGTTCATCATAATTGAAGCTGTGATTTGAGTAGGGTCATGGACGTTCTCAAATATAGCGTGCATAATACCATATAAATTAGCAGCAGTAGTGGATACCAAGTAAAACAGGATCGGCAACCCAAATATTTCATTGAGGCTTTTGACGAGAACGAAGTACTCCCCATGTAGGACATTAGCAGTGTTAAAGACGTTGTCGACAACTATATCGAAAGATTGCCCTCTGCGCAATATTCCTTTAACCTCCATTTCCAGGAATAGGTTCAATTCTCCGTACTTGGCGATCAGGATATGTACGACAACACACAGAGGCACTAGCATATAATTTATTATGTTCCTGATGAGTCTTGCTCCAATTGTTCCAATCGGAATCATTAAGCTATAGTTTTTGGTAACTTTCAGGTAATAGTAGGTACTGAAAAAACCTGCTATGGTTCCCATGAGTGTAGCCAACGCGATTGAAATATTTACCAACACCATGACCGCTACGAGTCCATTCTGGCGTCTGCAATATCGACTTGTTTCTGCCTGTTTTACTGTTCGGTGCAAGTTTTCGAGTAGTACTTTCCACATACATCTGTTAAAGATGGTGTTCAAGAGGTAGTACTCACCAGCCATCAAATCGACTGTGTAAAACAAGGTGTGAAGTACTTTCTGCGTTGCAGTGAACACAGATCCCATGAACTTTATTGTTGTGAGGAAATAATTCCAGTAGCAAATCACTGCATTTGCCACATAACTCAGGTAAATGAGTAAATTGTAGGCCGTTATTCTTTTCTTGCTCAAGATCGGGGTGAATCCCAGAATATTTGTTATTTTGTACTGGGTTTTGAAAATCTTGTATAGTGTCACCTTCATTGTTGAAAAATAAGTGAATGCAATTTGAGATTTGGTCGTTCGTCGAATGTTATATTGAGGAAAACTATTGATTTAATCGGAAATACGGTGATTTTGATTGTTCAGCTATTATTTCGTCATCAATACACTGTTATCGTTTGTTTGCACAATTTTTTTTTCAACGATATGTTGGCTGTGTGTTTATGATTTGAAAGTTACTATGTATGGAAGAAGATAAATAACCATAAGTAAACATACAGAATATTATAAAGTTTGATATGGAATGAATAATGAAACCGAGGGTCTGACTTTTTGTTAATGAAAAGTGAGTAATAAAATTTTCGATTTTTTTTACATATCTTTATATTTTTGTAATACTTACTTTACTGGAGTTTCGCCCTATATGGGCATTTTCAAACAAAAACAACTTATATTTTAAACAATAAACAGTTGAGAAACTGGTAAATTCTGCACAAATATGTTATGTGAGGTTGGGTTATAAAAAATATTTGAAAAAGAAAATGTATCACTAGAATTTTTTAAAACTACGCACCACTTGCTTTTCGCGGTTTTGCCCCACCCGGTGGGGTAATGTCGCTCTGCTAGTGGGACAACATCGTGCATGTTATTTGAGCTTTTCAAGTAAGTACTTACCTAAGTGAAAATTAAAATTATCGAAGAAATTTATAATAAGTGAACTAAAAAACGAAAGCTTGAACATTAGCAATATAAGTAAACATCGACAATAAATGTTTTTCTTTCTTTTCGTCTATAAAAATATTTTTTCCTGGGATTTGGTCAAAATAAAACAAATATTGTTAAGTTTTCACTTAAATAAGTTAAGTTAGGTATTTTATCTCATGCAATTTGTAAGGTGTGTGCAGGCTAAAAAACGCCGCCTATCACAAATTGCATCACACAATCTGAGGTTAATTCATCTCACATCTGAGTTATCGAAGCTAAAAAACGCACATATATATAGATATCCAATGATCATCTTTAGTCATTTATTCCATCCAATTTTTATATTTTTCACAAAAACCCTCGAGAAACATTAGAGCATAAAGTTGTCATTGAAATAAGTGAGGGGCAATACCGCGCATCTTTGCGTGATATTACCCCCTATCGATTTGGTTTTGGTTTTTATTAATTAAAATTCAAATCAAAAACCAAATTTGGACGAATATCATCCAAGAATTGACGCAGAAATTTGTACTTACGAATCTTAGTTAGTTTTAAACTTACCACTTCCTTATTTTGAAACGGCACAAAATTATATAACCAAAACTGACAATGTAACACTTTCAACCTCTTTTGGGCCTTTTTGGGCCTGCGCAATATTACCTCACTGCGCGGTATTACCCGACTGCGCGGTATTACCCCGCCTTCCCCTACACTTTGAACTCCGGGCCTCAACTTTAGAGGAAGCGGAGGTGGTGGTGGATTTTCTGTTTCAGGTGATTTGTCAAGAAGATTACTTCAACCACGCCACTGAAGATGACCACCGCAGTTGCAGCTGAAACATTTGGATATTTTAACCACGGCCAAAACCGACCAGAACATTGACGCCAGTCAAGAAATCCTTTGTTCCTGTGTATATATTAATATTTATTTTACAAAGACATTTACAAAGAACAAAGGCAAACATTCTTGAACCACCATCAAAGTCGGAAAATCTTAATTATACTTCACACCAACGTCTTCGACTTTCCATTATTGAATTACATAGGTAGTTATCTCATAAATCGTTCAGCCCATTTTCCAATTACCTTCATCTTCACTCCAGAAATCAAATTTTCTTATTGAATTGGTAGTTGTTTGTCTCATGAATTTCTCAAAAGTTAATTAGCGTTCCCCTTTTCAGATTTTAGATTTTTCCATGTGGAACACATTATGGAAGGAAATATGAAAGGAATTATGCTTCAACAAATCGAGTGGTAGTTTTCCATTCGGTGCGTTACATGAGCATTTAATAGTCGAGTATTGTATGGACGTAGTGTGTGTTGTAATAATTGTCATGGAATTTATCACTGAATTTCATATTTCTCAAATATAAAGTGCAGCATTTTATTACAGAAAAAACAATTGTCTACGGTTATAACACAATAATGCTGTTTTCTGGTGTTGATTAAACAATAAGATACATTCTATGTTCATTACCTGATAACACAATGAAGTCAAATGAAGCCTAGAACATGACGCGGGCGCTGTTTGCCCATGTCATGTTCTAGGCTTTTTTTTGAAGAGTGTAGGTAGACGATCTAGTAACTTGATTACTTGTTCTTAATGGTTGATAGATTTCTACTTTTTTCAATTTTGCCACTACGTTTCAATTGCATCGTCTTCAGGTGAATTTAGAATCTACACGATATTTTATAGGTCTGCAGGTAATTACGGTAATTACGTTGTAATTACGCGGGGTCTTGTGGCGCGATATGTCTCCCTCCAAAACTGTCCATTAGCTGTCTCCATGCATACATTTTAATTTCTACGCTCGGTTAACTGAAGGCACCGTTGACTTCGATATAGGCGGATTCAACAAATTTGCGCTTGAAGTAGTGTTCTTCTCTATGAAGAACGTTAGCCTCGTCCCAAAGAATTGGATAGTGCTCTGTCTATGCGTGGTCGGCAATTCCCGATTTAGATGTTTCCACCGTTGAGTCAGTCCACTTGTGTTCAGCTATTCTTACAGATAATGGCCGCTTGGTCTCTCGTGAATATAGTTTTTGCTGGTTTCTGTTTTGTGGTCTGGTTTCGTCTTGGTGAGGAAGCTTCATAAGATACTGCCGGGTTGAACGCAACTCTTGATGTTGTATTTGTTTCCGATCCTTTTGATCTTCTCGGTGATACCCCTGATGTAGGGAAGAACAAGAACGGGGTTTTGTGGTCGTTCTTCGATCGTTTTGGCCTTTTGAGTTGTTTCTGAACTTCCCCTTTGAGTTTCTCGGAGTATCCGCTTTGGCGTAGGTCTTTTTTGATGTGGTTTATTTCCGCATCCAGAGACTCCTGGTTGTTGCAAATACACATTGCTCTCTCCATTAACGTTCTTACAATGCCCCTCTTCGTGAAATTCGGGTGATTGGACACTGGACAGAACCTCAACTATGGCTCTGGAGTGGAGTCTCTGGATGCGGATATGTGGATGATAGAATTTTTTGGAATATCAATTCATTGGCAATCCCAATGCAAGAAAATACAACTCGTCCTGCGGACTCGTATTTTTAACTTTGGGGTTGCAATTCATTAATATTCCAAAAAATTATCGGTAATAATCATACCATTATATTACCCCCGAAAATTGCCCGGTAGGTATCGAAAATTTACCGCTACGTCTGTGTATCTATAGTAACGATACCTCGGGTCCTCCCGAGAGGGCGCTGATGGTAACACTAGGCAGGTTTGCCAACCCGTACGATAATTATCGTTTCGTACGATAATTTTGGCTAAAAGTGAAAATATTCAATTCAAGATTTAAAAATACATATTTGACATAAAAAGCCAGCTTCAAAATTGGAAAATGCACATCACATATGACGCTGACAGTTGGGAAAATTAGAAAGCGATGAGTCTCGCTGACTTAAATTACCAGTTTTGCCAATTATGCAACTTACAAAACACCAGATTTGCCAACTTCATTCAACGAACATGTATGGTTCAAGCCGTAGAGAAATCATATTCAGTGTAGGCGAAAAATAAACACGTACGTTATTGTCAGCCAGTGGCGCAGCCAGGATTTCAGTTTGGGGGGGAGGTATATACAATTTATCAGTTACCAGAGCTTTTTTTTTCGTCAGCCGGATGTTATGAATAACACCTACAAGCGAACTGTTAAGCTTCCTAACGAATCTATCTAGTTATGGTCGCAAAATGCAAAAAATGTAAAAGGTGAGCTAGGATCCAGCATCCTAGCACATAAAACCGCCAACGAAAAATACTTCCGAAAATTATAGAATTTTTTCAATATTTTTCCCGTATTCTACACCATCAATTTAACATGACACAGTATTCGAAAAATGAATAATGATAAATTTAAAAATCGGTCCAACTCAAAGTGCACACGTTCGTAAAAACGCCCACCAAGTCTGTTTGACTAGCAATCAATATCAAATTCGGTCAGCGTATAGAAAAAATATTGAATTTAACAAAAATAACATAGAAAAAAAATTGAAATGTTTTTGGCGGGAAAATGGCTTCTGCAACCTCTAGATAACATTTTCATCCGACGACCGAATCGAGATAGATCAATTCTGCAAACGCCAATCGATTCAGCATGCCGAAATTAGTATATGCTGTGATATTCGAGTCGATCGGCACAAAATGAATTTTCAGCCGAAAAAACATCCAAAGGGTTTAACCTTAAAAATGGTCAAAAATCCAAAGTCATCAGATTCACTCGAAATTACCACCGATATACTCGAAATTTTATGCTGATTCCGAAAATGTATGATTTGAGTATGTTCGGATAGATTGTGTACCATAAAACAAAGATAAATGTACAACAAAAATTGTATCGCACGAATCCGGCATCCTAGCACACAAAACCACCTATGCCTACAAGCGAACTGTTAGGCCAGCAAACAATAACATCATCTTGTAGGAAATTTTCTTAGCTTTCTTTCTATATACCTATGTATTTATCGAATATGTCTCGTTATGGTCGCAAAATGCTCTTATCCTAGCACATAAAACCGCAAAAAAAAATACTTCCGAAAGTTCTAGAATTTTTTTAATATTTTTCCCGTATTCTACGCCATCATTTTAATAGTAATTTGGTTGCTTGGGGAGACTGCAGCCCCAACCCTTTCTCCTGGCTGCGCCAATGTTGTCAGCCAAAATCTGATAATTTCCAATAGCTGGTAGGATAGTTAGCTACTGAAGAGATGGCAACCCTGCCCATTGGTTGGGCATGACCAAGGACAAATGTCCTTGGGGCATGACCACCAGTAGACATGACATGTTTCACGGTTTTTTTCCATCTTGTTAATGCAAGGGTAGGTTATGTTACAATATCAACAATACTGATTGGGTGTTTATGTATGGAGTCGTTATATAGTCATAATTGATTTATACCTGTGCTCCATAATGTTGTTGTTTGTGGTTTATGTTGTTTATAGTGTTAAATGTATTATTTCAATAATAGAATTCAATTCATAAAAAAGGTTCCCTGAAGTTTTCTTTATTTGAGTTGCAACCCTATCATAATACTGTCAACGTTAAACAATGTACATGATAGTCAACATTTCCAAAAATGCGTGAGTAAAATTAGGTCCAAATTAACGCAATAATTTTCGAGATATTGCAGCTACAATACTTATTGATATAATGACACAGTTTTCATTAACTGGTTAAAGTAAAAGGTGGCTCTTGAAGTCCCATCCGGGACCAAAATTTCTCTCTACAAGCCTGGCACCACTATGTAAACTAAACTGTAACATGTTCCGCTAGATACCGCTTTTCCCAGATAATTCAAGCCGTTAGCTTCGGAGAATGAGATCTCCAAATCCTGAACTAGACGGAAGGTTTTTCTATTGTTATGAAAACCGTACGCGGTCCGGTACACAGGAATTCAACAAATTAAATTCCACAGTAGTGGATTTGCTGAAATCACGAGGAATTTCATAGCGGGCGGATTTGTGTCAGCTCATATTCAGACGGTTCATTATTATAAACTAGAAAGGAAAAGGAAAATGGTTCAGTAACAATAAGACGATGAACATTAACGGATACGATCCATTACATACAGTGGAAGTGAGATATAACTGGGTAGGTGAAGGAATTAGACTGAAAGTTTTTCACCTACCCAATTCTATAATATTTGAAAACATCTGGGATAAGTGATGATTATTGTTGACACATGAGTCCTTTTGGGAAAATTAGGTCCTGAACACATCAAAAAAACATTGCTTATAACAATTGTGTTTTTAATAACTGTTCCTTCAGATGATTGTTTTTATGAAGGTTATTATTATTGTAGTGCATTTATAAGTATACCGGGTGACGAGGTGAGGAAGGCCGCGTTTTCTGCGTTGTTTCTCTGGCTATATCTCTGAAATTTGGAACATCGAATATGCTCACTAGGCGGCACTTTTAACATATTTGAAATTAAAAAAATTACTTCTGGTTTTTTCGGACATGACTTCAACTTTCGATTTTCAAATCACACTCTTCTTTCTCTACCCCCTCACAAGGAACGTCCTTTCAAAAAGGAACATCGTAATTTCTATTCCTCTATTTCTCATCGCCTTGAGTCAACTACCTGAATAAAAAAATACATACCCACCGCTGTCACCAGTGTAATCCACCCTAGGAGTATTTTCAATATCTCCTGGAGCATAAAGACAACCTCGATGTCTTGTCTATACCGTACGAGTGTTGCAGGTGGTAGTATAACACTCATAGCGCTATGACTTTGGATATAGACTGAGAGATATAGGCTCATTATACCAAACATTGACATGGAAGATATAATTGGTATGAAAACTCCTGTAGAACCATTTAATGATTACCTGCGAGTAATTTACACAGAGATTAAAAGGTTGTATGCTTTTTTATAACCATAAAAATGCAGTAAGCGAGATATCTACCAGACTCAGCTGACTACTGAAAATTAATTAGAATATAAACTGTTGCATTTTCAATCAAAATTTCCTTTTGGAGTAACTACAAGTACGAAAAATATACATTTAACGCATTACTAATTCGTAAATCTAATGAGTATACCTTATAACACCTACTGTGAATCTTTTGGAGTAATATCAAACCAACTGTGTCATTAAATTTTTAGGGGTGAAAACCTGCCGAGGTGATGAAAATGAAGTCAGATTGATGCGCCACCTCATGGCAGACTACGATGCAGCTGTAAGACCCGCTCAGAATTCTTCTTTGCCGCTCAGTGTCATATTCGGAATATCTCTGCATCACATTATAGACGTGGTAAGTTTTTTTTTTCATAGTTTGGGCTCATTTCACGAGCTTTTATTCAAATTGCTCAGTTTATATGTATGGTTTTAATACAAGAAATGTGGATTACTTGAATAAAAAATCTCCGTACCAGCCTTCCTTTGGCTGGGGAAGACCACCTGCAGACGCGTTTCGAGGTTTTTGTCTCTCGTCAGGAACAGGGTAGGTCGGACAACATTAAAGTCGTCCTGCCCCAGTACAATGAATTATAATCCACTGTACATAACTAATATTTCTCTATAAATGAAGCAGCAACTTATAGTAAACTCAGTCGTAGCGCCACCCACGGAAAAACCACAAAACTAGAAAATCAAATTACTTGGATAAAATATATATACTCTTGAGGTGGTTTTCATGATGAAAGTTTCAAAAACTTATTTGAAAAACAATATTCTCTCACAGTAAAGAAATGTTACTCATAACGAGTATTTTATAATGCTCATATCGAGCACCTAGGAATTTTTATTCGAAGAAAATGTTCTTGTATTTCCAAGAAAATTATTTCTCAACGGAAGTTTCAACTGAAGAAATTTGAATTCTCAACTGAAAACAACGATTCCTTGGTTGCGAGAAAATGATTTCAAGATACCTATAAGTTCATCATAAATTTATAAATGTTCGTATAGTCGGAGAGAAAGTATAGTCTTCTACTCGCGTATAATGAGCATTATTCGCTCGTTGAGGAATATACTATCACTGACAATTTTGTTCGATCTGCCGACACTTCATTTAAGGATGATTTATAACTCTTCAGCCACGATACGTCCCTCGACCAATACACTGCGTTCAACCTAACGATTTGCCGTTTTAGTTGGTTGAACAAGTCCACGTGGACAGGCGCTTCCTTTTAATTTATAAGGGTTGTTGCAATTAATAGTGGATGAACTATACTAACATGGCAAGTCAAAAAAAGCTTATATTTTGTTCAAAATCAAAATATTCTTTACATTTTTAGTGGAAGAATGTACATGCATAGTAATTGTACCCTTGTAATGCATATCTCTCGATTATGCAACCGCATTAATCAGTGCCATTTATCACAAACCCTGACGCAGCCACAGTATTCTATCAACAAATGCAATTACAAGATTTTTGCGTGCTGCCTAGCGATCGGGAATCTAGAGAGCCAATTAACAATCGACGTCCGTCAAAAACACTTCACGAATGAATCAACTACTAATGATACTCCCATTTCCTACGGATTGTCGAAAAGGCCCCGATCATTTTTTACCGAAAACACTTTTCGTTAAATCGTCGAATTTGTTCGATGATGTGGATCCCAAGTGGCTAACAAAAACTCCGCAGGAAAAATGTCTTGGACCGTATCCGAAATAGAGACCTTCGTTAATTCCAGAGAGTCATCCCGATTTCTCATGAATTGATTAATTCTGTTCGTTACTGAAATTATCTGAAACAAATTCAAATGTATTTTAGAAAACATCGCAGAGTTTGTTCTTGTAGAAAACCCTACAAAGTATCGAACAGATATATTTCAACGGTCGTATGGAACAGAAGTTGTTTCCATCAAATTTCAGGTTCAGCCTTCCGCCGCTGAAAATTCTGGCAGAGCCGAATATTTGATTGGTCATAACTCTGCTAAAAACGATCGGAGAAGAAAAAGGGAAAAATCATATCGTTTCTGAAGAGTCCTACGTTCTCATGAAAACATAATATGCGAATATTTGTGTACCTAAAATGTGTTTTGCCGCACTTCACGGAAATGTTTGCGGATGATCCGAAAATCATGAATAATTTAGTAAATATGAAATCATTATACTAAAGCAGCAACCCATAACCTCCTTGGACTATATGCAAAAGTTTTAGAGTTGTGTGACACGTCCCACTTATACATGCCAAAAAAAAAAACGTTGTTTTACTCCTGCCTCATTTTCAACTTACCCATAAAATCGGCATTATCTCCAACATTTACTGAAGAAATTGCCGGGATTATGAGTGAGTTTAAAACTGAGGCAGGAGTAAAACCCAGTTTTTTCATTGGCATGTATAAGTGAGACTTGTCTCACTAGTCTAAAATCGTTTCCTATGGTCCAAAGAGGGTACTGATTCCTGCTTCAGTATAATTATTTCATTTCAACTAAAATATCCATGACTTTCGGATCCTCCGTAAATATCGTAGAAGGATTATGTGAAGTGGGATAAAACACATTTTGGGTACTCAGATACTCACATATTATATTTGCATGAGGAAGTACAAGTCTTCAGTAACAATATACACTTTTTCTTTTCCTTCTACTATAATTTGTAGCAAAGTTATGACAAATCTAATTTTCGGCCCAGTAGAAATTGCAGTGGCGGGTTAATGCGAGCCTGAAATTTTATATCGGAATTCAATTAGGTTTTCTGAGAAAACGAGTGCATTTTGTGAGAAATTACTGGGTATATTTCTTGTGGAGAATTGAATTATCTTTCGCCTCGTTGAAATTGTTGAAAATATAATTTACTTAAATAAATTTTTTTTTGGTTTCACTTCTGATATGTTGGTAAACAATTTTTTTTCTAACAATATATGATGCCAAGAAGTCATGTGTCGAGTTTCCAACTGCTACGATTCATTCTTAACTTGTGGCTTACATTTGTCTGTGGTTACCGTACTAATTTTGTTTTGATAAAGTTTCATGAAAATTAATTAGAAAAGAAAAATGAGAAAAAATTTGTTCAACGTTTTCCTGGTTGATTTTGAAATTATTGATAAAAAAGTTTCATGTTTCTTAATCACCAACAACTCTTTTTATCCAACCCTCAAAACATATATTTAGGTACCCCTACCCCCTTCCGAAACTTTTACAGAGTAGCCTTGATTCTTCTAAATTCACTTATAATGCACCCTATATTTCTGACCACCAACATGCTGAATTTTCTATGAATAATCCATAATTCAACCCATTTCAATCGCTTCTGAGTAATCCTCTTGATTCCCAGTAACAACTTAATACCTTCCTGTTACAATGACCTGATCGCATCACAAGAAACACATACAGGTAGATCACAGTAATTATCCATACTGACCCTTCACAGGGTTTTCCTAAACTTCATCAAAATCAGTCTGAATCTAACATCTGCTGCAACTACACCTCAACCAGTGAAATATTTATCGGCGTAATGTTGAGTTGCAAGAGAAAAAGTATTGTGGGAGACAATATCGACTTTGATACATTCAATAGTCCCAAAACCGCTCGTTTATCTCTAGACCAAAAGTTCATTCATGAAGAAAAGCTGATGCGAAAAACCGACAAAGAACTGGCTGAACCCCAACAAAAAAGACAAATTGTGAATTATCTCCGCAGTAGTTACCTATCAACAGCAAACTTACCAAATTACCGAGACGAACCACGATTCAAGCCTAGAGTCGTAGGTTTCATGAGAAAAGGCCAGCACGAAATGGAATTCGAACCAAACGTAGAACTCAGTATGTACGCTGAACTTCCCGACGTGAAGGAAAGAAAAGCAATTCCCAACAAAGTTCGTAGCAAGCCTTCATTTTTGAGGCTGTTTTTGGAAAGGTTCCTCCCGTCGAGAAAGTGTCCCAAATGCTCCGAGGATAATCACGACTGGCCCTGTACTGAAGTTGCTGCAAGGACTCCGGATGGAAAAAATGTTATAAGACGGCCTTCGAATAAAACTAAGCGTTGCTGTTTGGAGAATGAAAGCCGTAGGCGAGCTTTTTCAGAGCAGCATTTTCCCGCAGGGAAAGTCGCCCGTTTTAATAGTTCGGCGGATATTGTGTGCGACGGTGCTGTTGAAAAGGCTTTGAAGCGGCTCAAACTGAGCCTGGATGATGTGTAACTGTGATTGTTTGGTTTCATTTATTTTGTGGATTGTAAATAATATAATAATATTTTTAAATTGTAAATCTGTGTTTTTGTGTTATGGTTGGTTAGTCATGGGGGTTATGAATTACGAAATTCGGTACGGTATTATTCGAAAAGCACTTTTTTACTTTTTTGAATATATATATATTTGTATTTAGCGTTCCGCTAGTTAAAATGCAAATTTCAAGGTAGGCGATTTACCACATTAATCGCGTAAATGTGAAACAAATTTATGGTGAGATTATACAGCGAGTAAAATAAAGTAAGATGTAAAGTAATAATTTTGATGAACGTTTTTTTCCTCATAAGTCATTAGTCTTCATTCGTTATCATTACTTAGTTTATTATTATTCGTTATTTTACTACTAATAATTTTTTCTCGTTTTCAAATATGTTAATCCAAGTGTCATCAAATACGAAAATGTACTTTAGACCAGGTAGTTTCTGATTTAAAGTAAACAATTCCAGCAGATAATTGAGGTAGGTAGAATAGAGGGTCAGTGAAAATAGATAATGAGTGCAATTAATCAATTAGATAAGTAGTAGGTATACATAGGATTAGAATTTTGTTCTCTGGCATAATAAGCTTTTATAATATAAATATATAAAGTGTACTTTACCGCCCGCCAGTGCATAATCGCATTTTACGCACGTGATACATACAAAATTTTATGCACTCGTAGTTTTATTGCCCGAATCACATATACTTAGTTGATTTTCAATGATCTACAAGTTTCATACCTTATGTGAACGATAACAGAGTTCAGATAAATGAATCGTCACCAAAATTTCCAACAATTGTGCCGGAATGATACCAGCTAATTATATGAACCAACCGTCCACGATAATGCGTAAAGTGTACTTTACCGCCCGCTACTACATAAATACAATTTTTTTAATAATGATACCTTTCTAAAAGTCAGGAAGAAAAATATTTCTCAGCGATCTCCAATATCTGTTTTGTTGAAAAATACAATTTGATTTTAAATCAAAAATTTAAATTATTCATATTCCCCGTATATTCGCAATGAGGCTCTAAAGTAATAATCATAAATCCTCATATGCATTATCCTCCGTTTCTTTCCTACTTTGTCGTTGGAAAATCATTTGTAAGCCTACTCCCATTACTCGTTCATCACTATACATCTTCACGTCCTTTATACATCAGGACAAATTCAGATAAATAAGGATCCTAGTTCACTTTGAAAAATGTGAACAAAAGACTGTTCGGCACTTCCAAAGATGGTACGTGATTAATGGCGGAAAATGAATGGCATTTTGTTCGCAATCTTTGATTTTTCTGAAAACTTCAAAATGCATAAACAAGCCCTGAGAGCTTTTGGATTTGCGTTTCTCTAGCTCTCGCTCTCTCTTTCGCTCTTTCTTGCTCCATATCCTGCATGGATGGATACTGGGATAGCTCGATGATTCCAGAGGTGGCTGTTGAATGTCGGTCCTTTGATAAATTACTTCACTAAACACTGTTGGGGAATATCAAATCACCTAAAAATATGCGAATGAATCAGTATTGCTTGGCTTACTGACACTCGGAAGGTTTGGTTACAGTTTTCGATACAACATTTTTGGTTCAATATAAACTTGAAAACTCAAACAAAAAGGGGAATGATTCTCATGTGTTTGCACTATTTGATCCCTCTGGCCTCCGTATCAGAAGGCACAAAAACTACGTCCCATCAAAAATATTCTCAAAACTAAAATGCGTGTAAGTGAATATTTTTTGGTTAACAAAGGAATGGCAGCAAAAACGGGACGGTGTCAACAACTAGGCAGAATGGATGGGGTCATGTATCCATCTTCTGGCCAGGAAGATTGCTGTTCGTTTACAAAATATTTGGAAAATCATCGATTAAATGATGGACGCAGAATCTTTAGGATACTGTTTAGGCTTAAAAAAGTGAACCTCGGAAATGCTTCGTTACGATTTGTTTATAATTTCCGTGAACCGTCTTTCCCCCCACGAGCAACCTTCTGAAGTCTTCGAGATACTTGTGCGAGCTAGGGCCGCGCTGGAATTTGAAAATTACCAGTGAGTAAAATATTGAAAAAGTAAAATGTACGCAGTTGGGAAGATATCACTGACAAAAAATAAAAATAAAATACTGAGCCCTATAAAAACAAAAAGTAATGAATACCAACGGAGAAATAGTAACGAAATCTCAGAGGAATTTCTACCTCCTATTAAAAATCTTCGTAGATATTTTCTCATTTCTCATATCAAAAGAACGACAAAAATACTGCTGGATCCTATTTCATATTTCATATATTCATTTTCATATTCCATGCTCACTCACTACTCGTGCGTTTCAAATTGAATCATCAAATTCGTAATATGAATTTGTGTGGGAATCCAATAAAACAGTCACATATTGAGTTATAAACTTTGAAAGCATTGGAATATTGCTATGTGAATTTTTATTGCTATACATTCGACCTGATATATGAGATGATCTATTTCGTTAAATCCCAAGTGAAACAAAAGCCTTTTATCTCAGTTAGGATGCTTTCTAAATGACCCTCTCGGAGACATAAAGCTGATGATGGTCTCTTGTGATTTTAGTGAATTTTTGATATGCTGTAGAATATGACTTTCTGAGCAAAAGTGTTCAGCCTGTTATCAAAAACCGACCGTATAAAGTACCACTTTATCCACTAGTGGAATAATGTAAAATACAATCTTGAATCATTCACATTTTACTTATTTGTTATTAAAGTTAATATTAACTTATATTCAATCTAAATTAAATAGCAATCATTCTTCCCGATATTTTTGTACGTAATATCAATGATTTTTGAGGAGATGACAGCCGCTGTCAGAGCAAAACGTCAAATCATTTTTTGTTGATTATTTCCCTCGTCTGTCAAAATGTATACGCTGATAAACCCGCTTCGTTCCTTTGGCCTCAAACACAGTGGAAGCAGGTAATCTGCTTTCCGGGAGCCAGCGCCGATCGGTGCCGAATATCCGCGCTTAGTCAGGACACAGTGTCCTTGGCTTAGAAGCAGATAACCTGCCTCTTCTTCGTCAGTTCTACGTTCGGTGAGGCGTCAAACATGTCCTCTACATCTGATGATGAATTTATTGCACTGGACAGTGTTGTAACGAAATTAATGACAAGAACAAAGGTTGGTGTTCACCCCATAAATCGTGAGAGAGTACATTATGGCGAATATCACCATTTATTCAAAGCGCTGAGAGATGACCATGATCGCTTTTTCCAATACATCAGAATGACTCGTGAAACATTCGACTACATTTTGGAAAAAGTTGAACATCTGCTGACATTAAAGCGTCTATATCCATCATCAACCTGCTCGAACAACCGGCGGGAAAGAACTAAATATTCATTCCGATAAAACCTCCAGCACCGACTACCAGCGCCTACAAGTTTGAGCCTGTTTCCATCATGTTATGGCCAATTCAAAAAGATGATATTATTACAGATGCTTATAGGCGCTGGTCGGCGCTGGTTGCCGGTAAGCAGGAAACCTGCGTTCACTGTGTTTTCGCCCTTTGGCCAATAAACTGCATGGTCCTTCTTGACAGTTGCCTGAATGTATGCAACACATTTCACAAATCGTATGACATATTGCCGTAAGTAATTTCAGTAAATAATTATGTTCATTAATTTAATAAAAATAATTTTGTACGATGTGGAATAAATGTTATTGGTTAATTGACATATTTGGGAAATACCTAATCTGATCAAATCCAACTCGACCGTCAAATCGTCAAATCGAATAACTTTTTGAATTTCCACTCAAACATTTTTATTTTAGAAAATCGTTTTCGTTGAAATTGAAAAATTTATTCAAAAGTAATACCACGAGCCCTTCAAATTTTATCGATACATTTTTATTTTCCACGAAAACTTTTTTATAAAAATAAAAATAAAAAAGTTTGAGTGTTTTGAAAATGACAATTTATCTCATAAAATTTGAAGAACGAGTTGTATTTGGAGAGATTATTTATTGAACAAACCAAAGGAAGAACCATTTAATTAATCAGTATTTCATTAAAATGAGGAGAAAAGAAGGAAATTTAATTATTATAAAATGTACATTTCAAATATCAAACTACGATATACGCCTTCTATGATCTAGAAGAGATATTATGCTCATGCGGTAGAAATTATGATAGTTAAAAACAAACCTTGCTAATGCTTTCTGACGATACCATGAGATGGCGCCACACCTCTCCATTGTACAAGGTTGATAATTGAAAATTTCTTCTTATGAACTGAAAATCGCGCCAGAAGGAAAACAAAGTTATTCGTTATGTCATTGTATGAAGTTCTTCATACAACGGTTTCGTCTCAAAACAGAAAAAAAATTGAATTTAACAAAAATTAACGGTACGCCATCTTCATTTGAGTTCGAAATATCGGTCTACAACCGGCGAACCGGCTAGAATTTTGTCAACGGCTTGGTTATGTTTGTGAACTATTTACGTGTGTGAAATTTGAGTGTTTATTGAAATGTGCCGTTTATGTTATTATTATGCTGAAAAAGTGAAAGACTATTAATAATAAGGTAACTTTTCATTCATGATAGTTTTTATTTTAACCTTCTATATAAGCCAGTTCAATAGAATCGTCGCGGTAAATCTTATAATCTTATATAGTTTTGACAGTTCAAAGGACCAGGCAGTTTTATCAGTATAAAACCGAATGATTAGCCAGAATAACACGCTGCTATTGGTTGATACACCAAAAACGTCACATTTTGACATGTGAAAAAAATAATCGCTAATAAACGAGGTCTTGTTATATTACCCCCGAAAAATTTCGGTGATTCTGTTTCTGAATGTGATTGTGAATGAAATGTTGTATTGCATAGGCGTTATGGGTCTGTTAAAAGCAACCGTTGCCAAGGTATTATAAGGCAATAATGGACGAGTGAAAAATAAATAATAGAAAGACCTTCTTTTCGGGCCTCACTTTATAACATTTAATTTACAGGTAGAAGCAAAATACTATTTATAAATCACTCGATGAGCTCGCCTGGTTTGTAATGTGATCATAAATGCATATTATTGTAATGTCAATTCTGAAACCACAACGTTCAGGAACGAATTGCTTTCGGGATCCGTTGACGTTTCTCTCTGAATTGGTTTCAGTGCAAGTTGTATTGTTTATGGCCTTATTTCCTACTGCAAATCGAATATGCCGCAGCTTGACATTGTGGCAATTGACCCAGTGAAATAATTCATTACGGTAGAGTCGAAAGGTCCTGATAATTAAATGATCATCTGACTTTTAGGCCAATCGTTATAGCGTAATAACAAAAAATTGGAAAATTCCATCGACGAACTTTTTAATAACAGGGTAAATTATACAAATTTAGATTTTTCTCAATGTTTGTCATCTCCCAGCGTTTGACTCATGCTTTACATCAATTTCGGACAAGAAGTTGAATGGTTCGTAGTCGAATGTCCCTGAAGCTTAAAATATAAAATAATAATTATAATATACAAAATGCCACAAAAAAACTGTCACTTTTTGTATAATATGTTGAACTCATCATTTTTGACATATTCAAACGATTAGCATTAGTGTGTTACTTAGTTGGGTCACATGTTCATTATGGACATGACTGTATTGTCTATACTTTCCATCAAGTGGGTAGGAGGAAAAATCATACCTATGTATTACATGGGAGTAAAGTGCCTTTTCCTCCCCTGGATGTTTACTACATCCATCCTCCCTAGTAATACAAATGGCTATTTCCCGGTCTAGGGCCTGAGAACTATAGGGTGTCTGTGTTGGAGTTTGCTCTTTTTGGAAAGAACAAAGTGCGGAATCAATCAAGCCACATTTTCAACATCAGACTGAGAATCTACTTCACGTTCTTCGGCGTTTTTTTCTTTGTCGTTGATCCCACCCTTGGCATTCATTAAAACACTTCATGAACAACAACCGGATTAATTTGAAGCGGCTTTGGGGTCCCATCCCCGAGTAAACATAATTAAATTCTCGACCTCATCAAATTGTTTTCGTTTATTTCGAAACTCAAATGTCTCTTGTGCAGAAAACTCTCATTATTTATGTTGGGAAAACGAATTTTCGACTTATAAATTCCTTTAAAATCGATGATGGAAACTTGGAGGCCTTTCTCACAACGGATTGTCAAAAGATACGATCACTTGTAGCCCTTTCTTTCCACAAGTCATTAGTTTGTATTCTCGGGCGTTGGGCGTATTCGGAAGAAACGGCATCGAAAAGATTTCAGGGATGCCAAAGTTCAGCGTTTTAACGAAGTTCAGAGTTGTCCTGTTCATCTGGAGGAAGTTTTTCAATTGTTTTTTTGTTTGAATCAAATGCATTTTCATCTTTTTTTCAAACAAAGACGATATGGACTGTAATAAAATAATTGACGGCTGCGAAACAAAAAAGTGAAGGGAACTCTTCCATATGTATATGCAAAGAAAATAATGAGTACTTTGGATAAATCTCCATTCAATATAACTTCAGATCGAAACCTTCATAATTTGTGACAACTGTCAAGATGACTGTTATCCATTGCAATAAACATTCCACCGAAACCTGTAAGGACTATTTCAACGGCTTCAGGGGTTTATTATTCTTGTTCAGCATCTCTCCTCGAGTTAATTGGTGGTCTTGGATGTATACTAGCGAAGGAGCAAATACCGATTCGCCAAAAATTCGTATTAGATACTATTATTATAGGTTTTCTCCGGTCACCCTGTACGCGACTAAACTCAAATCGAATTAAATTGCATTCGCCGCCTCTCTCCATAATTAAATATTAACGACAACAATTTCAAGTTATAATTACTTTTCAGGACGAGAAGAATCAGATTTTGACAACGAATTGCTGGATCACGCAAATTTGGATCGATCATCATCTGCGATGGAACGCCTCAGATTTCGCAGGAATCAAAGTAATCAGGATACCCTACAACCGGGTATGGAGGCCTGACCTGATTTTGTACAACAAGTGAGTGTTTAATTGATATGGTCGAAAATCCCGTATGGAAATTATCACTGAAGGTTTCTTTGTAGGCAATAGGGGTTGTATGCGTGCGGTGACCATCGGGACGGTTTTGTAAAAGACGTTTCAAGAATAATAGTACAGTACAGTTTCTGAGAAAACGAGCGCATTTCATAAAAAAAATTGTTGTTATTATTAAAACAGTGTCAAGTGCATATACAGCGATACAATTATCGAGACGATTTCCAATATAACCAAGCCCTTGTGATAATAGTTATTTATGATACAGGTGTTGAAAGTGGCATTTTATTTTGTGAGTGTAACAAATGTATCATATACATTTTTTTGTATAACAGTTTCTGCTAGTACGAAAAAAACTAAAAAATATATAAGACCCCTAAGGATTCGAACACACGATCTTTGGATTACGAGGCAGACGGGCAGAGGCTCCAACTATAATAAACCCCAACGCACTTTATTTATGAATGTCATTATTTGTCAGTGATGAAGGACCTTCTACAGTTGGACTGAATACTACTTCTCATCTATCATTTTACTTTCAACGCTAGTGTTAAAAGTATTTTTAACACTAGTATTAAAAGTGATTTTGTGAAAACGTCAGTTTTTAGTTCATATGTCATTGAATTAAAAACGTAATTTTTAATGACATTTGTACAAAAAGAATATTTCATCAAAACCTTGTTTGTTTAGAATATCATCGTACTACGGAAGCGCAGAAGGGCTAACTCTTCCGCAATTTTTTTTTATAATTCCGACTTTTATCTCGGAATTTCAACTTTTATCTCGGAATTCCGACTTTTTTCTCGGAATTCCGACTTTTATCTCGGAATTCCGACTTTTATCTCGGAATTCCGACTTTAAGCCCTTCTACGCTTCCGTATCATACCATCCGTGAAATGAAACAGAAAGGAAAATGGAATCATGATTGCCTGCGGTATAGGCATAAAAAAAGTTAATACGTTAACGCAAACAAATATACAGCAATCAGTTTGTTTTTCTCGAATTGTCAGAATAATGTGCATTCACGCTCCACTGGTCGCAGATGTTTCAGACTCGTATTCATTCGGTTGTACGCAATATAAAAAAAAAAATCGACGGAAAAGAAAGAAGCCCAAAGTGGATTGAAGAGAACGTCAAGAGGGAAAACCCACATCCGTCTCGCTGGAAGCTAGATTTTCCCCAAGAGCAAGGATTGTTGGAATGCTTTCGATACTGTTTTCCTTTGATAATTGACAATTTCCATATCTAATAACTTGATCTGTTTAGAGATAATTGACACGACAGAAATAAGTGATAGTTGACAGAAATGCGAGGAAAATAATCATGAGAAAATTAACATATACAGTTCGCTTGTAGATGTTATAGGTGGTTTTGTGTGTTAGGATGCTGGATTGTAGCGCACTTATATTTTTCGCATTTTGCGACGATAAAGAGACACATTCGTTAAATACATATGTATATAAAAAGAAAGCTAAGAAAATTTTCTACAAGAGGATGTTATTGTTTGCTGACCTAACAGTTCGCTTGTAGATGTTATAAATGGTTTTGTGTGTGAGGATGCTGGATTGTAGCGCACTTATTACATTTTTCGCATTTTGCGACCATAACGAGACACATTCGTTAAATACATATGTATATAAAAAGAAAGCTGAGAAAATTTTCTACAAGAGGATGTTATTGTTTGCTGACCTAACAGTTCGCTTGTAGATGTTATAAGTGGTTTTGTGTGTTAGGATGCTGGATTATAGCGCACTTATTACATTTTTCGCATTTTGCGGCCATAACGAGACACATTCGTTAAATACATATGTATATAAAAAGAAAGCTGAGAAAATTTTCTACAAGAGGATGTTATTGTTTGCTGACCTAACAGTTCGCTTGTAGATGTTATAAGTGGTTTTGTGTGTTAGGATGCTGGATTATAGCGCACTTATTACATTTTTCGCATTTTGCGGCCATAACGAGACACATTCGTTAAATACATATGTATATAAAAAGAAAGCCAAGAAAATTTTCTACAAGAAGATGTTATTGTTTGCTGACCTAACAGTTCGCTTGTAGATGTTATAAGTGGTTTGGTGTGTTAGGATGCTGGATTATAGCGCACTTATTACATTTTTCGCATTTTGCGGCCATAACGAGACACATTCGTTAAATACATATGTATATAAAAAGAAAGCTAAGAAAATTTTCTACAAGAGGATGTTATTGTTTGCTGACCTAACAGTTCGCTTGTAGATGTTATAAATGGTTTTGTGTGTGAGGATGCTGGATTGTAGCGCACTTATTACATTTTTCGCATTTTGCGACCATAACGAGACACATTCGTTAAATACATATGTATATAAAAAGAAAGCTGAGAAAATTTTCTACAAGAGGATGTTATTGTTTGCTGACCTAACAGTTCGCTTGTAGATGTTATAAGTGGTTTTGTGTGTTAGGATGCTGGATTATAGCGCACTTATTACATTTTTCGCATTTTGCGGCCATAACGAGACACATTCGTTAAATACATATGTATATAAAAAGAAAGCCAAGAAAATTTTCTACAAGAAGATGTTATTGTTTGCTGACCTAACAGTTCGCTTGTAGATGTTATAAGTGGTTTGGTGTGTTAGGATGCTGGATTGTAGCGCACTTATTACATTTTTCGCATTTTGCGACCATAACGAGACACATTCGTTAAATACATATGTATATAAAAAGAAAGCTGAGAAAATTTTCTACAAGAGGATGTTATTGTTTGCTGACCTAACAGTTCGCTTGTAGATGTTATAAGTGGTTTTGTGTGTTAGGATGCTGGATTATAGCGCACTTATTACATTTTTCGCATTTTGCGGCCATAACGAGACACATTCGTTAAATACATATGTATATAAAAAGAAAGCCAAGAAAATTTTCTACAAGAAGATGTTATTGTTTGCTGACCTAACAGTTCGCTTGTAGATGTTATAAGTGGTTTGGTGTGTTAGGATGCTGGATTATAGCGCACTTATAACATTTTTCGCATTTTGCGACCATAACGAGACACATTCGTTAAATACATATGTATATAAAAAGGAAGCTGAGAAAATTTTCTACAAGAGGATGTTATTGTTTGCTGACCTAACAGTTCGCTTGTAGATGTTATAAGTGGTTTTGTGTGTTAGGATGCTGGATTATAGCGCACTTATAACATTTTTCGCATTTTGCGACCATAACGAGACACATTCATTAAATAATATTAGAGATTATCGTTTCTAGCAAATCTGAAGATTCTCAAACATAATGAAGTTACTCTCTCGACTTAATCCTCATGTGCTGAGTATTAATGTCGCTCTGAATAAAATTGTTACTATACTTTTTCTATTATCAATTGCAGAACATAAAAACTCGTCTCAAATGCTTGCCGACAATTTCGTTAAATATGCCAAATGATAATTTATAACTCTCCAGCCAAATATTTCATTCAGGTTCATTCAGTGGCCCATTTTTGAAAGTTGGCGAACAGAATTATTGAATAAATGATATAGCCCTAAACATGATTTATTATTGCAGTGCGGATCCTCAATTCCAGTCATCTGTAATCAACACCAACGTTATCGTATCCAGTACTGGGGAGGTGGTGTGGCTCAGTCACGGCATCTACCGGTCTTCGTGCGACATCAACGTGGAATACTTTCCTTTCGACCTTCAGAGCTGCCACATGAAATGGGCATCGTGGACCTACGATGGGTATCAGGCGAGTGGCATTTTTGTTTCATTATTGTTTTATCAGCACATAAAAAAACGTTTTCCTTCAATTCTAAAACATATACTCATTAATAAAGTATTATTATTCTTTAAATTAAAATTGTCTAGTCTGGCCCTTTCTCCAAAACTCCGAAACTTTCGTAGGGCGCACTTGGACATAAATACCCCAATAACTATTCCCCAATCTACGGAGTAAGCGGCTATTGGGTCCGGGAATCATGTGCCCTGAGTAGACCAAAAATGACAGCCCTCTGCATTCGTCCGGTTATAATTTTTGGCGTTTTGCGACATGCCGGTATGATTTTCGATGCTCCCGAGGTGTGCTTCCCATATTGCTGCCACTGCCGGGCATTCCGTGAGGATGTGGGTGGCTGACTCCTTATCCCCCAAGCACCACCTGCATTCGGTATCATCCTGAAACCTCAAATGTTGAGGTGCCTGTTGAGATGGCAGTGTCCCGTCAGGAGCCCTGTCACTAATCTGATTTCCTTTCTGCTCAGTATGAGCAGAGTCTTGGTCCTCCTAGTAGAAGGGCCTCCGATGTGGAGTTTCGATTGCCTCATGCCCTTTCCATGCATCTTTCCCTGTGTCCTGGAATTTTACTTCCAGAATTCCTTCATGGTCGAGACGCACCTTGATCTAGAAACTCTTAGGATCGGTTCTGGTCCAATCGTTGGGCTTTTCGCACCTTGTCTGGCCAAATAATCAGCCCGTTCATTTCCAGACTCCGGTATGACCAGGGACCCAAAGTAGCTTTACTTTATTGGCGGAAGGTAGCCTTTGCAGATCATCGATGCATTCAGACACCAGCAGAGAGATGACTCTATATAATGTAACAGCCTTGATCGCCGCTTGGCTGTCGGTGCATATCGTGATTTGCTGGCCTCTGTTGATATTTTCCCTTACACAGGCGAGTACGGCAAACATTTTTGCCTGAAATACAGTAGTAAAAGTT
Source organism: Chrysolina haemoptera (assembly GCA_958298965.1). NCBI lineage: Eukaryota > Metazoa > Arthropoda > Insecta > Coleoptera > Chrysomelidae > Chrysolina > Chrysolina haemoptera. The sequence goes on along the minus strand of OY282597.1, from coordinate 2,348,370 downwards.
CATAGAGCATAACAGAGTTCCGCTTTCGGAGACTGCCCGTATACCCCGGCGTCGGCTGACTTACGCATCTTGGAGCCATCTGTGTACCAGATGATCCCCTTGGTGGAAAGCAGGCGGTGCCCGATCTGCTTCCAGTCCTCCCTTTTGGGAATGACTGTCTGCGGCCTTTTACTGAATTGTATGGTAGGTAACGAACTGTCACCCGGCATTTCAAGAAGGGCACACTCTCTTACCGTCTGATTCCATAATCGAGAATGTCCATACATTCCCTCGCTCCGCCATTGGTTAGAACTTCTTAAGCAGTACGCGCACTGAATCCGCTCGACTCGGATCGGCACGGCACGGCATTGTCGAACGTTTTGCATTGTTCCTATTTCAATATACCTCCGCGCACTCATTCAGATCGGAACGGCAGAGACCGTTCGACTCGACTCGACTATTTGCTAGTCGAATCAGTGCGCGGGTAACCGTCGTGCAGATCCGAACCGTTCCGTGCCGATCCGAGTCGAACGGATTCAGTGCGCGTACTGCTTTAGGCGAGCTGCGGCTTTACGTGCCTTATGTTCGATAAGGAGGTACAAGGGGGACAGTCCTACGAGCGTCTTCAGCGCCCTGGTAGGTGCCGTCCTCATTGCACTTGTTATCGCAAGACAGGCAGGTCTTTGTACCCTATCTAATTGGGTTTTCGACTTGCCGGCAAGTCCGCCAGCATATTTTTTTTTATCTTGATCTTGATATTGAGGTAAATCATTTACGTGAAGTAGAAGAAGAAATTAACCTAGTTCTCCCCAATGAGTAGTTCCATGGTTAGTGTCGAAAATGTCAGAGCGCTTATCAGTTATAGTTTTAAAAATGTCGTTCAAAGACATGAGAAATAATCCAATAATTACGTGAATCCCGTATACCGTATAAATATATCTTCAATATAATATAACATCTAGATAAAGGAATATGGAGGAAAAATATCATCAAAACTGTAAATTCTTCAAAAAATCATTTCATTTCAATTTGTTTCAATGTAAAAGTTCTCAATTAGTTACATCCCCTTCAAATCCATATTTATACAAGAATTCCGCGTTAAGACGTCGCAATCTCCAAATTTAGGGTATCATTTAAAATTAGACTGCAAATGGAAATTTCGAGAAGCGGATAATGAAACGGAAGCCTCTTAAATCTAATTTGCAGTTGTTTAATAAGACATCATCCACAAAATCTGTTCCCGCCTCTTATTCATAGCATTGTGATTAAAACCACCAGTTTCACTCGAATGATGTCCATCTTTTCCCATCTTTTCAGCAGGATCAATTTCTACTTTTCATATTCACTGTGGATTTATTGTTCTCCATCTTTCTCTCTGAGTTGTAACAAAAATCATTTGTATGTTCATTGACTGGTTTTTCATTTGACATCTGTAGATTTATCACTTTTTTTTTGGTTGCTCTAGATATGAAAAAAACGAGAGTATATACTTGAATGAAATCGAATTCTAGTTGAATGAATTTTCTTTGTACGACTGTGAGTTGAAATGAAAAGCAATCTGCCTGAGGAAGAACGTTTTTTTTTCATCAAAACTCAATTTATATCTCAACAGAGTCCTCTTTTAGATTAATACACTTTATTTGAATGAAGTTGAAATCTCTTTCTCTCCACAAAGTGGAAAATTTGAGGAAAATATCTGTCAGAAAACAACTATAAAAACATTCATTTACATCTGACTTCAATTCCTGCAATGTCCTTCCTGGAGGCCACAATTATTGGAAGAGTGCTAATTGTAATCCAGCATAAATAGTATCCTCCATTTGTTTGGGAATGACCACCTGCAAACATGACATAATTCAAGGATTATTTTCCTCTCATCAGTACTAGGATAGGTCAGATAACATTAGAGTTGTTCTGGCCCACCCAATGAATAGATGTTTTTCTCAAATGTTCTACTCTGTGAGATAGTGTGGAGAGAAGGGGATTTCGACTTCCTCTGTCGGAATTATTCGTTTCATTTATTTGAAACCACACTTTTCTTACACTTCATTTGTGCAATTATAATAATAATATTTTTTTCAAAAATGAAAACTCTGGAAAACAAATGAATGCCGGGATTATGGGTGGGTTGAAAACTGAGGCAAGAGTAACACCCAGTTTTTTCTTTGGCATGTATAAGTGAGACTTGTCTTACCAGTCTTAAATCGTTGCATATGGTCCAAAGAGAGTACTTACGAAAGCCCAGGAGGGCCACAAGCAGTTTTTTTTCATCACTTCGACTTTTATGTTGATGTCGAAATTTCGACTATTTTCTCGAAATTTCGACTTTTTTCTTGAAATTTCGACTTTTTTCTTGAAATTTCGACTTTTATGTCGAAATTTATTTACTTGGACTATTATGTCGAAATTTCGACTTTTTTCTCGAAATTTCGACTTTTTTCTCGAAATTTCGACTTCTTTCTCAAAATTTCGACTGTTTTCTTGAAATTTCGAGTTTAATGTCGAAATTTCGACTTTCATGTCGAAATTTAATCACTACGACTTGAAAGTCGAAATTTCGAAAAAAAAGATGAAATTTCGACTTTAATGTTGAAATTTCGACATTAATGTCGAAATTTTGACTATTTTCTCGAAATTTCGACTTTTTTCTCGAAATTTCGACTTTCAAGTCGTAGTGATTAAATTTCGATTCGATTCGATTCGATTCCATGGGAATTGCTTATCAATTTTGAATGTTAACAGTGACATGTTATTAAAGCTGAATTTTGATGATGCCATTGATGAGTTTGCATAAAAAAATCAAGAAAATTATTTTAGTATTTATCTGAAAAAAAAATTATATTTGTTGTTTGTTGTTAGGTTTAAGTTATGAAGTAAATATAATTTGAATCGTTATCGTAATCTTTTTATGTTATTGTCATATGTTATAAAAAAAAGGCAGTGAACGGGTACAAATCAGTAAACTTAACAAATATGGTATCCTAGCTCTCCAATCACATTTGTACACCATTCAATATGAATTCAATACCTGTTCCAGTTCAATCCAGACTTTGAATGTTACTCGATGCAGACTTCAAATAAATTGAGCTTGCATGGAATCTAGTGAGTTTATTGTAACAAAACTCCAGCTATTAATTGCTGGAAGCGCAACTCCTACGTTAATTAGAAGCATGTCGAACGCATTCGACAAGAACCAACACGGTCTAGATTGCTTTCGATAGTACAGGAGCTTGAACTAATCTCTCCAATTATACCTAGTTGAAGTATTTTTGAATGGTCCGTCCACTTGTTTTCCTGATTGGAGGAGTATTTTTATGTTAGAACGAGTGGCACTTTTTTAGAGGTCTGTTTATCTTTGATGTGAGAGGTTTTTCTGGATTTATATTATCTGAAAAATAAAGAAATTCAATTATCTACAATTTTATTTTCCACGGCGTTTCGGCTGTTCACATCTATATCCGTTTTCGAGTGTATGAATGCAACAGTTTCTCAAGGATACTTTTTGTAAAACTAATAATTTGTGTCATTAGCGTGGGGGTATTTACCTTACCTGAGTCCCTCAGGTATACCAATTTTTAAAGAATCAGTCTGCCTAAACTTAATATGATCTATGTCGGAGACATAAAGACTCTTTTTTAACAATGGCAACGCCGCAAATACCAAAGGGTTGTCTTCACTCCGTCAGTGCGAATAGTGACGGCCTTGACTTTTTATGATGGTTGCCAGGGCAACTATTCCCGAATAAAGTGAGACAGGTGGTGTCAGTCTCAGTGACCTAAACAGTTTTTTCGCACATTTTGCAGTCCGTTGCATGTATCCTTCGTTAGTGTATGTGAGTATGTGCGAACGCCAATCGATTCATAATGGCCAATTTATGTACCTACTGAGAATTTGAACGAAAAAATTTGACGGACAAAAAAGTCGAGTATATCATGATAGATAATTTTTTGAACTTTTTTAGTTTTCATTTTTGAATTTAAATTTTTTTTTCCTCGAACGTATTTTAACGTGCTGATTTCGAATCTTTGAACGAAAATGTCGAAAACTCATCAGAAATATTTTTGGCGTAAAAAAAACCATTTGAAAACTTATTCAGAGCTGACCAACTCGAGAACGGTTAGACATAGACCAATTCTGCGAACGCCAATCAATTCAGAATAGCCGAATTAGTATATACTGAGAATTTGAACGAAAAAATTTGACGGACAAAAAAGTCGAGTACCTATATCATGATAGATAATTTTTTGAACTTTTTTAGTTTTCATTTTTGAATTTAAATTTTTTTTTCCTCGAACGTATTTTAACGTGCTGATTTCGAATCTTTGAACGAAAATGTCGAAAACTCATCAGAAATATTTTTGGCGTAAAAAAAACCATTTTAAAACTTATTCAGAGCTGACCAACTCGAGAACGGTTAGAGATAGACCAATTCTGCGAACGCCAATCAATTCAGAATGGCCGAATCAGTATATACTGAGAATTTGAACGAAAAAACTTGCCGGACAAAAAAGTCGAGTATATCATGATAGATAATTTTTTAACCTTTTTTATTTTTCAATTTTGAATTTAAAATTTTTGTCCTCGAACGTATCTTAACGTACTGATTCCGAATTTTTGTACGAAAATGTCGAGAACTCATCAGAAATATTTTTGGCGCCAAAAAAAACATTTGAAAACTTATTCAGAGATAACCAACTCGAGAAGAGTTAAAGATAGACCAATTCTGCGAACGCCAATCGATTCAGAATGGCCAAATTAGTATATACTGAGGATTTGAACGAAAAATATAGACAGACAAAAATGTCGAGTACCTATATCATAATAGATAATTTTTTGAACTTTTTTATTTTTCATTTTTGAATTTAAAATTTTTGTCCTCTAACGTATTTTAACGTGCTGATTTCGAATCTTTGAACGAAAATGTCGAAAACTCATCAGAAATATTTGTGGCGCCAAAAAAAACATCTGAAAACTGATTTAGAGCTGACCAACTCTAGAACGGTTAGAGATAGACGAATTCTGGAAACGCCAATCGATTTAGAATGTCCGAGTCAGTATATACTGAGAATTTGAACGAAAAAAATCGAGGGACAAAAAAGTCGAGTATATCATGATATTAGATACTTTTTTGAACTTTTTTATTTTTCATTTCTAGAATTTCAAGTTTTTGTCCTCAAACGTATTTCGACGTGCTGATTTCGAATCTTTGAACGAAAATGTCGAAAACTCATCAGAAATATTTTTGGCGCCAAAAAAAAACATTCGAAAACTGATTCAGAGCTGACCAACTCGAGAACGGTTCAAGATAGACCAATTCTGCGAACGCCAATCGATTCAGAATGGCCAAATTAGAATATAATGAGGATTTGAACGAGAAAAATCGACGGACAGAAAAGTGGAGTATATCATGATAGATAATATTTTGAACTTTTTTAGTTTTCATTTTTGAATTCAAATTTTTTTTCCCTCGAACGTATTTTAACGTGCTGATTTCGAATCTTTGAACGAAAATGTCGAAAACTCATCAGAAATATTTTTGGCGCCAAAAAAAAACATTCGAAAACTGATTCAGAGCTGACCAACTCGAGAACGGTTCAAGATAGACCAATTCTGCGAACGCCAATCGATTCAGAATGGCCAAATTAGAATATAATGAGGATTTGAACGAGAAAAATCGACGGACAGAAAAGTGGAGTATATCATGATAGATAATATTTTGAACTTTTTTAGTTTTCATTTTTGAATTCAAATTTTTTTTCCGTCGAACGTATTTTAACGTGCTGATTTCGAATCTTTGAACGAAAATGTCGAAAACTCATCAGAAATATTTTTGGCGCCAAAAAAAAACATTCGAAAACTGATTCAGAGCTGACCAACTCGAGAACGGTTCAAGATAGACCAATTCTGCGAACGCCAATCGATTCAGAATGGCCAAATTAGAATATAATGAGGATTTGAACGAGAAAAATCGACGGACAGAAAAGTGGAGTTTATCATGATAGATAATATTTTGAACTTTTTTAGTTTTCATTTTTGAATTCAAATTTTTTTTCCCTCGAACGTATTTTAACGTGCTGATTTCGAATCTTTGAACGAAAATGTCGAAAACTCATCAGAAATATTTTTGGCGCCAAAAAAAACATCTGAAAACTGATTTAGAGCTGACCAACTCTAGAACGGTTAGAGATAGACGAATTCTGGAAACGCCAATCGATTTAGAATGTCCGAGTCAGTATATACTGAGAATTTGAACGAAAAAAATCGAGGGACAAAAAAGTCGAGTATATCATGATATTAGATACTTTTTTGAACTTTTTTATTTTTCATTTCTAGAATTTCAAGTTTTTGTCCTCAAACGTATTTCGACGTGCTGATTTCGAATCTTTGAACGAAAATGTCGAAAACTCATCAGAAATATTTTTGGCGCCAAAAAAAACATTTGAAAACTTATTCAGAGATAACCAACTCGAGAAGAGTTAAAGATATACCAATTCTGCGAACGCCAATCGATTCAGAATGGCCAAATTAGTATATACTGAGGATTTGAACGAAAAATATAGACAGACAAAAATGTCGAGTACCTATATCATAATAGATAATTTTTTGAACTTTTTCATTTTTCATTTTTGAATTTAAAATTTTTGTCCTCTAACGTATTTTAACGTGCTGATTTCGAATCTTTGAACGAAAATGTCGAAAACTCATCAGAAATATTTTTGGCGCCAAAAAAAACCATTTGAAAACTGATTCAGAGCTGACCAACTCTAGAACGGTTAGAGATAGACCAATTCTGCGAACGCCAATCGATTCAGAATGGCCAAATTAGAATATATTGAGGATTTGAACGAGAAAAATCGACGGACAAAAAAGTGGAGTATATCATGATAGATTATTTTTTGAACTTTTTTAGTTTTCATTTTTGAATTTAAATTTTTTTTCCTCGAACGTATTTTAACGTGCTGATTTCGAATCTTTGAACGAAAATGTCGAAAACTCATCAGAAATATTTTTGGCGCCAAAAAAAACATTCGAAAACTGATTCAGAGCTGACCAACTCGAGAACGGTTCAAGATAGACCAATTCTGCGAACGCCAATCGATTCAGAATGGCCAAATTAGAATATAATGAGGATTTGAACGAGAAAAATCGACGGACAGAAAAGTGGAGTATATCATGATAGATAATATTTTGAACTTTTTTAGTTTTCATTTTTGAATTCAAATTTTTTTTCCCTCGAACGTATTTTAACGTGCTGATTTCGAATCTTTGAACGAAAATGTCGAAAACTCATCAGAAATATTTTTGGCGCCAAAAAAAAACATTCGAAAACTGATTCAGAGCTGACCAACTTGAGAACGGTTAAAGATAGACCAATTCTGCGAACGCCAATCGATTCAGAATGGCCAAATTAGAATATAATGAGGATTTGAACGAGAAAAATCGACGGACAGAAAAGTGGAGTATATCATGATAGATAATATTTTGAACTTTTTTAGTTTTCATTTTTGAATTCAAATTTTTTTCCCTCGAACGTATTTTATTGTGCTGATTTCGAATCTTTGAACGAAAATGACGAAAACTCATCAGAAATATTTTTGGCGCCAAAAAAACCATTTGAAAACTGATTTAGAGCTGACCAACTCTAGAACGGTTAGAGATAGACCAATTCTGCGAACGCCAATCAATTTAGAATGGCCGAATTAGTATATACTGAGAATTTGAACACAAAAAAATCGACGGACAAAAAAGTCGAGCATATCATTACATAATATATGTCAATTCCCTGTATTAGATTAGATTTCAATATCGTCAATTTCCATGCATCTTTTTCATGTTCTTCTATAAAGTATCGATGGATATTCCCAACATTAGCATTTTCATGGTGAAAAATCCAATTTCGTCCCAGTCACGAGTCAAATAGTCGTTCGTCGTCGATTTTATACCCGCAAGTTACAGTCACACGGAGTACAGAGCTATATAAATATATACCGGAATTTTGGCATCTCCAATATATCGGGAAGAGAGAATTACGATGGATTGAAATATTTACAGATCGTGATATCTGGATCTAGTGCATAGAAATTATAATATATATATTATAATTTCTATGATCTAGTGCGAATCAGTTTGCTAAGACAAAGCTGGTAAACTGTCAAGGTGCAAATGTACCAGACTATTTTTTTTTATTATCCTACTTTATTATCACAAATAAGCAACATACATGAATTGTTTACAAGCATAATGTTAACATACTTACATACTAACATACCGACCGATTTCAGGGTCATCTACAATATTCCTTAATTTCTATGTTAATGTAACTGGTAAATTGTATCTACTGACTTGGTAATAGAACATTAGGATTTTATTACTAAATTGGTCTGACCTTATTCTGAAATATCTATCGTACTCAATCATTCTCTTATAATCATTTATGTTGCCTTTCCTCTCAAAATTAAAGTATATCACCGATTCACAGAACCAAATCCATACATTCAGATCATTTTTATTTTGGAAATTTACTGTAAACATTTCATAAATGACACTTCAAATGCTTATTGTGAAAAAAAATATTAACGAAATTTTAAAAAAATTAGATGGTTGAAAAGAGAATCCAATTCTCTTTTCAACAATGTGTCACTCGACCCCCCATGCCATTTAAAAAAATTAGGTTTTTGTGCCCCCCCGCGCCATCTATCGAACAATCACAATGCGTTATATTTCAAAAGGTAGTATCGGTGAAACCCTCGAAACGGTTTTTTTTATCGCTCTACGTCAAACCGTTCAAAAGTTAACAGGGGGGGGACTATAAAAAGCCGCACTGTATATTCAAATATACAGTGTGCCTCATTGTTCATGGAAACACCAACGTCATCTCCGTAATTTTTGTCGTAGAATTTAAATTTTTTCGGAATCGGATACTCCAAAAATGTTCGTCGTTTCTCATGGACACACCCCCATAATTTCTATAATCTTTAACGTATAATCTACGCATAGAAAAATAAATCCATGAGAATTGAGAAAAATTTGAGATATTCAGAACTGAATTTATTTCAGGAAAAAGGGATTGGGTAGTAAAATAGTAGTTTTGATGACGAATCCGAAGACATTTACGACCTATTTTGCCTCTTACTGAAAAGGCAATCATTCGGGTAATTCAGTAGGTATGTAAAAAAAAATGGTATTCCACAAGGTTACATGTTGGGGCCCCTTCGCCCTTTCTATACTGGGTGTCAATGTATTGTAACGAGGCAGATCCACCTGTCTTCCTCTGACGTTAGCGCCACTCGAAAGTTTATAGTTAATTCAAGATTAGCCCCTCTGGACGTGAGTAGCAAAATAACGAACTATAAAAGCGGACTATCTTGTCTGTCCTAGAAGACTCGTGACTCATCAGAAAGGACTCTAATATGTCTGAAAGACGGAGTGCGTGCATAAGGAAGGGAGACAGTTGAGTTTAGGAAAATAAATTAATCAGTTTGTCATATTTCACAATTGGCGTCGAAGTGCGATTTTTTAAAAGCGAAGTGGGCAATTTCCATATTGCGGATAAAAAATCTAACTACAATAGCTTGATATCTCGTTTAACAAATAATTGTTAATTGTTCAGTGACACTAAAATACATTTCCTCAAAGTCGAAGTTATGAAATAAAAATCTTTTGTGGCCTTCCAGCGCTCTCGTTTATTTGAGATACGTTGCTATTTGAAATGGCTTTTTAAAGATAAATATTTTCAAGTTTGTTGTTTTGGCTCAGCAACACTTTTTTCTATAGATTTCGATAACAGAAAGTTCTTTCTTAATTTTTTTCTATTTTTACCTCAATTTCATCTTCGATTTTATGTCTTTCTGTCTGGACGCGGCGGTTCCTATTATTTCGTTTAAGAGAACAATTACTGCACAATTATGATCGTTAAAATGCAAAAAAAACATGAGAATTGGAAATTACATGAATTATCCAAAAAATTAGAGAGCACTGGTGGAAATCAGAATTGTGTAATAAAAAAAAGGACTTCATAATTGAAATTGACAACAAAACACGCTTTAAAAATATCAGCCTTTATAAAACTGATGCATTTTTGGCCCCTCAGATCTCCAACTAATTGAAAGCATAAAAATTAGTTTCAACTCACAAAGTTGGGAATCCAGTACTTTCAACGTAAACGAAGGAAATAGTTGATTGTGCCGTATAGCTTCGAAAAACTCTCATCCCTCAGATGAAGATTATCTTCAATTCATCAGCCACGTTCCATAGTCAGTAATTACTTTAATACAGAACTGCTTCATTAAGTTCTATTCTCTCTAATACGCCTCGATTATTAAAATTCCGATGAGAATCTCTGGAGAAATTACATTTTTCATAATCGTCATGATGAACGTACGCAGAGCAAGCTAATCCATGAATCTGAAAGTCAATTCGTAACAGAAGGAACAACGATGGATTTCGGTTTTTGTTCAATTCCCGTCTGTTTTACTGCAAAAAAGATTTCCGTGTGAATGGTGGCAGCAAAGAGAAAATGGATCTCTTTGTTTCTATTCTTGATCATACCGGGCGGCAACGACATCACTAACACCCCTATTTTGTCAAATTGGTTTTCAAGATATTGTAATGAAAATGCACTAACACATTCATTTTGAAACGATTTTTACAAAGGCTGCTTATTTATATTTCACAATTCAATATTCTGATTCACAGATTGATTCTTCTGCTGGCGCGTGCTATTTATATGCGGAGTCGTAAAATTCCCGATTAAAGCAGAAGTTCCTAGAAATATCTCGTGCCGCTGACCGATATATCATAATGAAACTCGACACAATCATCACAATCTTAGTTGTCATTTTGATCGTACAACTAAAACTGTGCACGCAAGATTGAAGTGTATGGTCTAAAAGTAACAATTTTACCAGGCGATTTTGACCATACACTTGATCTGTCGCTTGAAATTTCGAAGTTTAATTTCCACTATTATATTATGAATATAGCATCCTATCGATTTTATTGCAGCCATTACAGCAACTCTCAACCCTAGAGACACATTCGAAACAAACATTATTTCAATATTTTATCAAAAACAATACAATATATTCGGCTCATGAATATTCCACTCTTTTATCGCATGTTCACAAAACTATTGATTTAATGAATTCGAAATGTACGCGATGTGTTTTACTGAGAACCAATTCGAAAGCTTCCTATTCCTAATATGCCTCTTTTTGTTTTTTTTTGTTTTTTTTTTTTTTTTTCGTTAAACAGCTGTCGTCCCCTTACGAACGGCAGCCCTCAGAAGTCGAACCTTGTGCGAGCCAAGGATTAACGAGGTCTTACCTTTTAACGTGCGATTCCCAGCACTTTTTCGGGCCATCAGATAAAAATCTGTAGTCGCCAGGATTCGAACCCAGCCGACCAGCAGTCAATGGTTTTGAACGCGACAGTCTCAACCACTGAGCTACTTGGCCCTTTCAGCAAATAATTCGAAAAAAAAACAGGACAGAAAAAAATATAAAAAGAAATCATAATTACAAAAGTTGCTACATGCAGATGCAAATACGGGACATTTAATGTATATATGTATATTGAACAAGCGAGAAATCAAACAACACGACTCTCTGAAGAAGGCAAGTAAAACCATTCAGATATGAAGAGATTGAATATCCCTCGAAAGCTGCTCTAATTCTAAATTAGATAAGAGGAATCCTTACGCGCGTTCAGCTCCATTCAGTCCATATATATCCATTTGGATCATGGAATGAGATATATCTATTTTAAGAATAATGGAAGTAAAGACGAGAAATGTACATATTGCAGACCGGGTGTTCAAAATTTTCTTCAGAATAATTGATTTCAGGCAATAGCAAGAGATTAGTTGATCTGCTTAGACCTTAAGTACTTTTTATAGCAAAACTCAACATTTTAGAATTGCTAACTAGCATTAAAAAGAACAATCATCTCATCATCTTTGCTGTAGCTTAATGTTAAATATTTTTTTTTACTTCCGAAAGTACAATGTCCACGTTAATGCCATAACTATGTCTATATCATTTATAGTCATTTAGGTTTTGGTGAAACCTAAGCCATATTGGTCAACTTAGATAAGAATTTTTCTCTTTCTGAGCTTTCCTTTGTTTCTTTGTAAGGTGTTGGTGGAGTATTCAGTTCTAGTTTCAATTGATCAATTTTTTTTAATGTATTTATGTCTATATCATTTATAGTCATTAAGGTTTTGGTGAAACCTAAGCTGGTCAACATAGATAAGAATTTTTCTCTTTCTGAGCGTTCCATTATTTCTTTGTAAGGTGTTGGTGGAGTTTTCAGTTCTAGTTTCAATTGATCAATTTTTTTTTATGTATTATATCCAAACAGACCTCTATTGGTCTAATTACTATGGATAATATGTGTTCTGGGTAGACCTTGTTACTAACTCCATACGCCACCTTAGGAGCAGCACTGTTAATTTTTACGCAACAGTGAATCGTGGAAGATTATTCCTAGTCGGACAAGGTCCTATCATTCCGATTTTTACATCCGAAAAATGAAAAAAAACCTTGGTTCTCCTGAGAATTGAGCCCGCGACCTTTCGCTTACGAGCTCCGGCACTAACCACTACGCCAACCAACACTACTGACTAGAACTTATATTACCTTCCAATTCATTGTTGTTTCTGTTGACTTTTATTGGGCTTTCAGCTTCTATACTGGTATTACAACAGTCCATAATCAGTTTCTCAGAACCAGCTTCCCAGAAATATTCATCAGTCTTCTTGTAGAATTAAGAGAGAACCAACATCATTCAATAAATAACAATTCATTTTTGAGCCTATGTTAATGCATCCTCATTTTGTGTCTATAATATGTTTGCTAATTTCTAGGATTTTCTAATGGTTTTAATGTTTTGCAGGCCATTTTGCTCTCGGTTTCTCAGACTTGTATGCCCATCAGATTACTAACCTACAAATTTTTTTCAGGTCGAACTCATGAAGCAAACCGAAGAAGGAGACGTTAGCAACTACCAAGCTAATGGAGAATTTGATCTGATAGGTTTTTCATCTGTGAAGAATATTCAATTTTACTCGTGTTGTCCGGAACCCTACCCAGATATAACGTACACAATCAAATTGAGGAGGAGGCCGCTTTTTTACGTTTTCAATCTGATTTTGCCTTGTATACTGATCAATGGAATAGGTGAGTTGAAGCATTATTATTAATAATGAAGTAGTCTGTGGTTGAGTTAAATTCGAAAATGAGTTTTTGGAATAGCAGACGGAAAGATGAAAATCAGAACTGAATTTAAAAATGTGAATCAACCTCAACCGAATGTACAGGGTGTCTCATAATTGAATGCTGATCTTAAAGGGTGATAATCCTTGGATGATTTTCAGAAAAATTTCTCATATAAACATAGCTTCATTTATGAGATACAAGATGTTGAATGTTAACAAAAAAATCAGTTCTTCAGATACACCCTTGTAGCGAACAATAATATGTCCCAGTTATTTGGACCTGAGACTTACTTTCAATAGTCCGAAAGATCCAAAAAACAACTATCACAAATTTGTAATTGTAATTGTAATCTTTCTATTTTTTTTAACTGATACATTGGCGCATATGTGGTAATGGTATTGATTATCACCCGTTAGATGTTAAGTTCTCAAGTCTGTACACGGACTGATTTTCAGAGAGATTAGGAACAGTAACTTGTAATTCAAAGGAGTGACCAAAGTTTTTTGTTTTCCGAATGTGCTGCAATGGAAAACAAAGTTTTTTCCATCGGACTTACAAACTACCGATGCTACGGATTGTCTAATCCAGAGCTGCCAAAAATATAGTCGGAAATTCGGGTCATGCATGTTGTTGTTCCAACAAGAAGCTGGATGTTTTCAAGTATACAGGGTGATTCAAAAGTACTTTGACAAACTTCAGGAGGTGATTCCTCACAATATTCTAATATGAATTGTCCAAATAAATAAATGTCCGGAAACGCTTCGTTTCCAAGATACAGGATCAGGATGTTGAAGTTTCATTTTTATTTTCGTTTTTTTCAAATAACTTTTGAAATACTGAACTTAATTAAACGAAACTTGGTAATAGGAGGTTTTTGAGGTGTCGAATTCGAACCTGATGTTCTTATTGCACTTACTCGTAGGGGGCGCCACCTACACGTCTTTATCTTTTTTAAAGATTCATAACTTTTTGGGCGTACTTCTAGCACATTTTTCAGTAAAAAAATCGATTCCTCTATCATATCTACGTAAATAAGCTACCCTTGTTACTAGTCGCTATAAGCAACCGTTTTCTAAATATTTGGACTTGAAAACTTCAAGTCGATTATTTGATAATCGATGCATGTTGAAATGCCAACATTTTATTTCAGGAAATTTTAAATATGTAGAATAAACTAAAATAAACGAAACTAAATGGTATTCAAATAAATTGTTGGAAGTGTCCACCTTCAGCAAAGATACAGGCAGTCAGTCGTCTAGTCATTGAATCTCGTACCCGCTCAAACATTATTGGTGTGCTTCTTATTGATTCACAGGCGTCTACTATTCGGTTTCTTAGATCTTCCTCGTTCACTACTGGAGTCTTATAAACTAGCGACTTCAAATGTCCCCAAAAATAAAAATCTATCGGGTTTAGATCTGGGGACCTTGGTGCCCACGCCTGGTTAGGTTCTTCTACACCCCTACCGATCCATCGATTTGGATAGACTGTGTTAAGGAATTCCCTGGCTACAACGCTAAAATGGGCCGGAGCCCCATCATGCATAAACCACATGCGGATACGAATTTCTAATGGTACATTCTGAAGTAGTCCCGGCAATTCATTTTCTAAAAAGTGTCTGTAAGTTGCGCCATTCAGTCGGAGCGGAAGAAAGAAAGGACCTATCAAGTAATTATCAATTATTGCCGCCCATACATTTACAGAAAATTGATACTGATAATGCCTTTCACTAACTGCGTACGGATTTTCGAGAGCCCAAACATGGTTGTTATGAAAGTTTGTGATAGCATTTCGGGAGAAGTTTGCCTCGTCCGTGAAGAGTACATATCTTAAAAATTGAGGATTTCCAGCCAATTTTCTCAAAAACCATTGACACATAGTAATGCGTTGGGGAAAGTCTCGAGGCAAAAGAGCTTGTACCCTTTGAATATGGTATGGATAAAACTGTTGATCGTGGATAATTCTCCAAACTGTGGACTGAGTAGAATTGACAGCTTCAGCAATTACTATTGTGCTTGTTTCTGGATTCTCCTCGAGAGCGTTCAAAACAGCTTCTTCCAATTCTGGGGTTCGGACTGCTCGTGGTCTTCCAATAATATCAGCTGCCCTCTTAAAGCTACCTGTTTCTGCCAAACGACGGTGGAGACTAGCAAATGTTGGAGCTGAAGGCAGTACTCGATTAGGAAATCGCTCCTGGTAAATACGTCTTGCTTCGCGCGCATTGCCATCCGCAAGGCCATAAACGAAATGCATATCGGCTAAATGAGCATTATTGTTTAAATAATCCATTTTTTCAAAATAAGTGTTTTTACTTCTACTTACGGAAACTTCAACAAAACGTCTAACTGTCACAAAATATGTAATTACCAAAACTACTCACAAACGTCAAATTTATTTCCAAAGCATTCTGGTGAAAAAAGCAAAATATTCGTAATAACTTCAACATGCATCGATTATCAAATAATCGACTTGAAGTTTTCAAGTCCAAATATTTAGAAAACGGTTGCTTATAGCGACTAGTAACAAGGGTAGCTTATTTACGTAGATATGATAGAGGAATCGATTTTTTTACTGAAAAATGTGCTAGAAGTACGCCCAAAAAAGTTATGAATCTTTAAAAAAGATAAAGACGTGTAGGTGGCGCCCCCTACGAGTAAGAGCAATAAGAACATCAGGTTCGAATTCGACACCTCAAAAACCTCCTATTACCAAGTTTCGTTTAATTAAGTTCAGTATTTCAAAAGTTATTTGAAAAAAACGAAAATAAAAATGAAACTTCAACATCCTGTATCTTGGAAACGAAGCGTTTCCGGACATTTATTTATTTGGACAATTCATATTAGAATATTGTGAGGAATCACCTCCTGAAGTTTGTCAAAGTACTTTTGAATCACCCTGTATATCTACAGCTATCCTGAGTGGGGCATCATAAAATTATGGTGAGTTTATACAGCAAGTAAAATAAAGTAAGAAATAAAATAAAATGATATAAAAAGATAAAACTGCACAACACCCATAACAAGTTCATAGAGACTATAAAATAGTTTACAAGACAGTTGACAGGTGACAGAACACAAACATATAAATAATACGGCTGAGTGCTCCTTTTTGTTTATTTTCTCATTTCATTATTTATTATTTGTATTGCCAATATTTAAAATTGCCATTCAACTTCTGTAGCCTATTAAAGATACTGTTAGAGGACGAAGATTTCATTATAAGGTTAATGATGACAACGTTGGATTATTATTTAATGTAAAGCAAGGTACTGTCGATTCAAAATAAGTTCTTTGAATAGAAATAGGAAAAGGCTGAATGTTTTTGAAGAGGTGCCAATATGAAATTCCAAATTTTGATTGCCAGCTTCTTATTTCTTAAATTTTTTACTCTGCTGTATAAACACTCCAAAAATTATTACTTTACATCTTATTTTATTTTATCTCTTATTTTATTTTACTTGCTGTATAAACTCACCATTAGTCTAGTTCACTTGTTTTGAGTTCATCATGTTCGTCAGATGAGAAAGTTACGTGTCAAAATCAAACAACTCGGTTTGTCAGCATTAAATTGATAACGAAGAGCGCTTGGGCTGGAGTTCACATGTTTTGAGATACTTCTGCTTCATCATGTCCTCGTTTTTGAAGCGGTTTTGAAAATGTGTTCTATTTCACCATTTTCAAAGGACTGACATGGTTCACAAATGAGTCAAAGACTGAAAAGTTCCAAAGCTACTCTTTCTGAATGAACAGTGATTTCCAGTGACGATTTTGGAGAGCTTATTGGAAAAAATAGATCCACATCGTTTTTTTAACGTCAGGAAGTCCTTATGTACTAAACAGTGGAGACAATTAAAGTTTCACAGCATTTATAAGCTACTATTGAAAAAATTATAAATTTCACAATTATTCACTCGATCTCTCTTTCTCTCTCTTGACAAATTCCTATGACTGAATAAAATATTGGAAGAAAAATGATTTTCATTCATCAGTGATAATTTTGTTTTCTTCTAGCTCTTTTAGTGTTTTATGTCCCATCGGAATCAGGAGAAAAGGTTACACTTGGCATCAGCGCACTTCTTTCTATGACTGTTTTTCTGATGACCATACGAGAAACCCTGCCTCCTACAGAGAAAACCCCACTGATAAGTGAGTATGAATATTTTTATGTTGTTTACTGATAAAAGATTGCAGAAATAATTGCAGTTATGGCATTATTTGAATTATTCTCCGAATAAAACTATTTATATTCCTTTATAGATCGACTGGGTCCGTCAGGCTGGCAGACAGGTTCGCGAAAATGTTGATTCAACAATCAACAAAATTGGCGACGAGGATTAAACTGATATTTTGTGAACAGTGCGTAAAAACTCAGTGTACGCACTGAAAATAGTATATTATGATATAAGCAGTGTACAAGTGAGCCTTTGACGCACGTTCAATGGTGTGGAGACTTTGTCGACATTTTTCTGAGGGGCTACTTATAGCTCTTGAAAATGCCAACTGTGTTGGCTAAACCCGCGTCGAGTGAAAGGGACGTAGTTTTGGTGTTTTGGGTAGCTTCTCTTTCGTGAATTGACATTATCTTAACACGATATTTGAAGTTTGGAAAAGTTTTATTACACCAGGTTTCATGCATTCGTGGAAAACAGGAAATTATCTGAAGAAGACAATATGCATTTTTTTTCCATGAACATGTGTCCTAAAATTCACCCCTCCAAAGGTACAAACAAAACATAAAAAGATACAAAAAGATGTAAAGCGTTTAAGCGTGTAAAGCGTTTAAGAAACGTCAAACTTACTTGTAAATGAAAATGGTGTTTTACAATTCAAACGTCAAAAAGGGAGTCATAGCCCACTAAGTATTATAGTTTATTACTTCAATATTCACCTTTTATTTACCAATGATTTTCTGGAAAACGGTGAACTCATTCAAAAAATGCAAGAGTCCAAAATTTCAGGTTTTTTCATGGCCAACTCAATGGTGATGTTTTGCTTTAAATTTTTTGGCGGAAATAGAATTTTTTGTCATCGAAACTGTAGCAACCCCTTGAATTTTTATAACCTTTTTTTTAAGGAATAAATGACTAAAGCGTCCAAAAAACCAAGTGCCTGTAAATTTTCCGACCATTTGATGTGATGTCCGAGGATGAACGCATGTTTCAAAATATCGTAATTTGAGTGTTTCAAATACTTTTTTCTACGTTCATGCAAAAAACAAAACTTTATTGAATTATATTTGGTGGAAAAACTGTATCACTGAGTACAATAAAGACTTTATTGCACTCATCTGTCATTCTACTATAGCGTTCTGTCATCATGACAGACATAAACTTTCAAATCGACGTCAAATTTAGCCCATTTTCTGTGAGATTGTATTACGTTTTAAATAGTTGCATGTTTCATCATATTCATTATATAATGGACTATGAAATTACTAGAAAATGCAATTTGTTTTCTTTCTTTCGAATATCATCTGAATTACACAAAATGTTTTTGAATTACTTTCAGCAGATATATTTAAACAAACAATGTCTTCTTTACAGTTTAGTGCCACCTAAATGAAACATTTTCTGGTTTTTGCATGAACGTAGAAAAAATATTGTATGAAACTCGTGCAAAAAGAGTTTATTGCACTCCACGTGTTGTCACGTGGACAATTTCACGTCGAGTTCAATAAACACCTACTTTTTACACTTGTTGCATAAATAACTATTATTCGCATTTCTTACATACCGAACTACTGATTTGCTTGTTTTTATTATTTCATATGTCTATTGGATATATATTCATATTTTACTTTTCTTATAGGAGAATATTTATAGTCATTACCCCTCCCCATACCAGTACCCTGGATCCGCCACTGCTTGAAACAGTTTCTTTTATAAAATTGCCGGCAATGTAAAATTACAAGCCAGTGTTGCACTGCACACGTGTTTTCGCAAACCTTTTCCTATTCATTTTAGTTGCAATTTAAAGAAAAAAACGCCTCGTGTACCTACTTGCAACTTCATTACATTCCCTATTATCCTTCCCTCTGATTCCTTTAGATTCTTCAACAACCAATTTATTCTTTCCTTTGAAACAATGCGGGCGTATTCCGTATCACCAGACAAGACATTTTATCTTCTTAAAGTAGCTTACGGTAGGCACTAACAACGTTTTGGTTTGTGATGTGGTTTAGGAAAGAAAACGCAGTAGGGAAATCGGATAAATAAGCAATAGGATCACCGTGAAACTAAAGTTTGGAACATTGGAACAAAAGAAAGTATTTTTAGTTGGTAATTCATTCTTCACTGGAAAAAGGAAATAGTGAAAGAAGATCAGCAGAAAAATGCATTTTAAAAAAAATAGGTAATATGTAACATATACATATACATATACATATTATAACCATAAAATCATGGAATTAATCTACTTCACTCCGTTCATCAACTAGGTAACTACCTACTAGATATTTTAATTATTCCGTCAGACAGTGAATCAGCGCCTTTTCAATTATTAAAAACTGATTCGTTCATAAAATTTCATCAAATGATATACTTACTATGTAAAAGTCAACAAAAGTCTTTGACTTCAAAAGTGTTTGTGTCTATGTCGGTAATTGTAAATGGACGACTAATCAAGTTGCCGTGAGCATGATTCTTTTGTTACCCGATAAAATATTCGCAAAAGCTGGGAGTAAAAAATAATACCAAACACAATTAAGTAGGTATATCTTGTACATCATTTGTGTCTGTCCTAATCCAGGCATCTAATCAACAATGCCATGGGCGTTTTTCATTTGGTATGTATTGAAATAATCACCAACTATGGAACAAGCTGTCGATGGATAATGCGATGATGATTTGAAGCAGATTTATACAAAAAGAGAAGGAATTTAGCCGTATGATCAGCATTTCCATGGGCGTTATTCTTTTGTTAAATTGTTAGAGAAGTTTTCAATATCGCAGAATTGACATACGGATACTCATCGGCAAATATCGTGAAAGTTAAGTAAGTACTTTCGTTTATTTCTGAATTTTGCTCAAGGCAACCAAGATATACATAGGTATTTGTTGTCAACTTCGTTTTCTTTTAACCCAAAACGGTTAAAGATACAGAGTAGGTTTGTTGTTATTAAACTTAGTAATTATAGTAGTAGTAATTTCGACAGACAAAGGCAATCGTACGTATATAATAATGATACCAAGGTCCTAAAAAAAGCTTTTTTACAATTCAGAGAAAGTTTCAGTTTTTGAACTTTTACGTTTTTCGAAAAGAAAGATAGGTTGCTATGTACCTAGTAAGAAATTCCCCGAAGAAAATGTTAGAAAACAGAAAAATCGTATAGGTACAGAGATTGGTGCGGAAATAGCTATTTTGTGTATTTAGAGCGGACAATTATAGATTGCCGCTCGAAATACACAAAAGATTTTTTTTGAAAACGCAACTTTTATCATGATAGATAATTTTTTGAACTTTTTATTTTTCATTTCATGAATTTAAATTTTTTTTGTCTTCTAACGTATTTTAACGTGCTGATTTCGAATCTTTGATCGAAAATGTCGAAAACTCATTCGAAATATTTTTGGCGCCAAAAAAACATTTGAAAACTGATTCAGAGCTGACCAACTCCAGAACGGTTCAAGATAGACCAATTCTGCGAATGCCAATCGATTTAGAATGGCCAGATTGGTATATACTGAGGATTTGCATGAAAAAAATCGACGGACAAAAAAGTCGAGTATATCGTGATAGATAATTTTTTGAACTTTTTTATTTTTTATTTTTGAATTTAAATTTTTTTTCCTCTAACGTATTTAAACGTGCTGATTTCGAATCTTTGAATGAAAATGTCGAAAACTCATCAGAAATATTTTTGGCGCCAAAAAAACCATTTGAAAACTGATTCAGAGCTGACCAACTCGAGAACGGTTAGAGATAGACGAATTCTGTGAACGCCAATCGATTCAGAATGGTCGAATTAGTATATATGTGGATTTCGAGTAAATCAAGAAAAATTAAAAATTACTCATAAAAGTTGTAAGGGGTTTACCCATAAAAATCATGAAAAATTCTAAGTCGTCACATCGATTTGAAATTTGCACTGTATACGTGAAATTTCATGCTCATTCCGAAAATGTATGATTTTTATGTGCTCGAATATAAGATTCCAGCCGGAAAAAGGTGTTTAAGGTAGAAAATCCAATTTTCTGAGATTTTTTATTTTTCATTTTTTGAATTTAAAATTTTTGTCCTCAACCGTATTTTGACGTGCTGATTCCGAATCTTTGAAAGAAAATGTCTAAAACTCATCAGAAATATTTTTGGCGCCAAAAAAAACATTTGAAAACTGATTCAGAGCTGACCAACTCGAGAACGGTTAGAGATAGACCAATTCTGCAAACGGCAATCGATTCAGAATGGCCAAATTAGTGTGTACGGAGAATTTGAACGAAAAAAATCGACGGACCAAAAATCCTTTAAAAATTAACATAAAGATTACAGAATCCCTCTTATCCGTTGTTTTTGGTGCTTGTACTGGTGAAATATAGAAATGGTGTCCGAAAAGGAGGTTGACTAAAAAAATGAAGCATTTTGTGCGATATTTAATTGGAAAATTCGTCTGCAAAGGTGAACATAACGACAAGTAATCTCTGAAGTTTTGGTGGTTTTCGAATTATTTCTCATCCACAGATGGGATCTACCATAATTTTCACAAAAATAAAGTGGCCTCTAGTCCTTCTGATTCGGAGATAGCGATTTCCACGTTTGTTTGAGAAGACGACGAGTATTTTGCTCCTTGCTTCTTCTTTGCCGCCTCTTAAAACTTACTGGCCTTACCGCCAGAGGCTGATAGTCCCATACCCCCCCCCCCACGTCCGGCACACGGTTGTTCAGTTCCTTTCGGGTCGAACTTTCGAAGGCTTTGTCTGTAAACTCTACAGAACAACGGGAAACTTCAAACTTTATTCACATCAGAAACTTGTTCATTAGAAAGGTACACAAGTTTCCGATCGCCACATTATCTCTTCAGGATTGGTAATTTACTCTGGATAATTTCCTAACAAAAGAATTAAAGTCGATCCAGGATTGTATTGGTTTTTATTATGAAAGATAATGAGAAAGTAAGGAATTGTGCGAGAGCGTTAATGTTCGAGATTGATAATAATCCTAGGAAATAATAACTCAAAACTACTTCATCAAAAGTTTGCCGGGCAGCTAAAATCTTCATTGAAATGTACCTCCTGCGGCCATTGTCCTGTTACATTTTTTGTCTCTAATTGTCACATTGTTTGGACCTTAATACGGAAGATGAAATTCCGAATGGTGACGAAAAACCTAGTAGGGAGAAGGTTGCTACATATAGATGCATACAGATGCAGGTAGAGATGCATATAATACATTTCAATACTTGGTAATATATAACTTCAATAGCAAAGTCAGCTTTCCATGTATACCGGTAAGTTTTGGGTCCAAACTAGTGCAAACTTCAAGTTGGTAATCAACCATTCCTGGGAGAAAATATCACAATTTTTTTCCTCATACTGCCAAACAAAAAAGTATGTTACTTGAATAAAGAGAAACAGATTAAAATAATTACTCTTTGTTATATATTATAGAATTCACTTTGTATGAACTAGTTTAGATTGCGGAACAAAAGGATTGCCATTGCTATGATACTTTTTTGTTTTGCTTGAAAAGTTTACTCTGTACAGGCCCCTTTTCGTATCCGATGACAAATCTGTCACGTAACATCATGTCAATGACACTCTGGATTGCCATTGCTATGACAATCCTTTTGTTCCGCAATCTAAACTAGTTCATCCCAGGCAGCAGAATGACGTCTAAATGACGTACATTTTCGGTCACAAAATGACTGAGTGGACGTCCTTAAATGACGTCCGAGAGACCTTACAATGACGTCAAAATGTCACAGCAACAAGACGTCATATTTATACTTCAAAATGACGGCTCTAGATATGACGTCATTTAAATAGACCATTAGGTCCCAGTATACCAGATGTTTCCAATGCACGTGAAGAAAATTGCCAGGCGATTAATGATAAATGAGTGAATATAAATAGTTTATCCAGATATATTAATCCAAAACAATTCAAATTTGAATTCATCAAAAAAATATAGACTGTCATTTTAACCTTGAAAACATATTTTTCAGCAGGAAAATCTAAAATCACCTGTTACTTTTTTGTATATTATACATTTTTAGTTGTATAGGTTGTTCTTGAATAAAAAAATACATAGGTAGAATAATATTTTATTGAAACACTTGGAACAAGGAAATGCTGTAAATGGATTATGAAAATTTATTGTTTTTGTAAAAAAAATCTACTAGAAAAAATATTGATTTTTATTTTAAAAACTAAAATTGACAAAACTAAAAAAAAAACTTCACAAAGAATAATTATAGGCCTCGGGCCCGATACCAGGAAAAAAAATGATTACTCAACTGTTGACACTTCGTATACGTGTTCTTCATGTAGAGTTGAACAACATGCAATTTGCGGCAGTTCTCGGTAGTGGGTCAAATATAATGACGTTTTTTATAAGTCACCTATTGTGACGTATTTTATACGTCATTTATTGGCCCAAGACGTCGTGGACCAAAACTGCGAATAAACGACGTCAATATGACGTCTCTTTAGGCCACTCTGCTACCTCTGGGATACAAGGTGAATTCTATAATATATAACACTCTTCTTTTTACCAGAAATATGTCTGATGTAATCTGGATGTCAAGCACTTTTTCATCATGGATGTTGATACTTATCATGAACTAATCCTGTTTTATTTCAGGTATGTACTATGGAGTGAGTATATGTTTGGTTTCTTTTGCGTCAGCGTTATCAGTAGTCACCCTCAACATTTACCACAGAGGAGTGAGAGGAGCGGCAGTTCCAGGAGTTCTGAGGAACGTAGTATTGGAAAAATTGGCTCCATTGGTCTTTATGAGGTTCGAGAATAATAGACATCGGAGTCCACCAGTGCAGGTGAGATAGTTTATGTATTATACATAAGCAACCTTCCTGAATTCATGAATTTTCACTAAAAATACATCATCTTCGACCCCGAAAACCCCCACATACTGACCAATCTTGAATAGAATCAGACCATACTAACAAAACTCGTCCGTCATCTTGAACCCATTAATTAAAAAAAAATCAAAATATCCGACCCCGAACACCTCTACATACCAACTTTGAAAAGAATCGGACAATAATCACTGAACTCGTGTGCCTTCTTTGAACCACCTTCTTGAATTCATGAATTTCGACATGAAATTCATAATTTCTGACCCCGCAAATCCCCACAAAACAATTTTGAATAGAATCGGGCTGCAAAAACAAAACTCGTCTGCCGTATTGAATCTATGAATTTTGACAGAAAATTCTGTCAAAATTCATAATCTCGACCCCGAAAATCGTTACTCACCAATTTTGGAAATAATTTGAAAATAACAGCCAAACTTATCCACCATCTTGGAACCACCTTCTTGATTTCATGAATTTCGATATGAAATTCAAAATCTCTGACCCCGCAAATCCCCACAAAACAATTTTGAATAGAATCGGGCTGCAAAAACAAAACTCGTCTGCCGTATTGAATTTATGAATTTTGACAGAAAATTCATAATCTCGACCCCGAAAGTCGCTACACACCAATTTTGGAAATAATTTGAAAATAACAGCCAAACTTATCCACCATCTTGGAACCACCTTCTTGATTTCATGAATTTCGATATGAAATTCAAAATATCTGACCCCGCAAATCCCCACAAAACAATTTTGAATAGAATCGGGCTGCAAAAACAAAACTCGTCTGCCGTATTGAATTTATGAATTTTGACAGAAAATTCATAATCTCGACCCCGAAAGTCGCTACACACCAATTTTGGAAATAATTTGAAAATAACAGCCAAACTTATCCACCATCTTGGAACCACCTTCTTGATTTCATGAATTTCGATATGAAATTCAAAATATCTGACCCCACAAATCCCCACAAAACAATTTTGAATAGAATCGGGCTGCAAAAACAAAACTCGTCTGCCGTATTGAATTTATGAATTTTGACAGAAAATTCTGTCAAAATTCATAATCTCGACCCCGAAAATCGTTACACAATTCATAATCTCGACCCCGAAAATCGCTACATACCAATTTTGGAAATAATTTTAAAATAACAGCCAAACTCATCCACCATCTTGGAACCACCTTCTTGATTTCATGAATTTCAATATGAAATTCAAAATCTCTGACCCCGCAAATCCCCACAAAACAATTTTGAATAGAATCGGGCTGCAAAAACAAAACTCGTCTGCCGTATTGAATTTATGAATTTTGACAGAAAATTCTGTCAAAATTCATAATCTCGACCCCGAAAATCGTTACACACCAATTTTGGAAATAATTTTAAAATAACAGCCAAACTCATCCACCATCTTGGAACCACCTTCTTGATTTCATGAATTTCGATATGAAATTCAAAATATCTGACCCCGCAAATCCCCACAAAACAATTTTGAATAGAATCGGGCTGCAAAAACAAAACTCGTCTGCCGTATTGAATCTATGAATTTTGACAGAAAATTCTGTCAAAATTCATAATCTCGACCCCGAAAATCGTTACTCACCAATTTTGGGAATAATTTGAAAATAACAGCCAAACTTATCCACCATCTTGGAACCACCTTCTTGAATTCATGAATTTCAACATGAAATCCATAATATCTGACCTCGCAAATCCCCACAAAACAATTTTGAATAGAATTGGACCTTAGTCACAACACATTTCGTCAGCCATGTTGAATTCATGAATTTGGACATTCGTCCACTCGTGAGATTTCTATAGCAACAATGATTCGTGCATCAAGTTAAAATTGTCAAAAATTACCACCACTAGTGTAATTACTGTTGATAATTATTACCCTTGAACATCAATTTCACCCTTTTCAGTCGTCGCTACAGCGGCATACTTGTGTATTTTTCCCCAATTCGAACGATATCGAATAACAGTTCACTGAATATCTCTTGAAATTGCTATATTGAAACTGTAACAACTCTTGAAATACGCTGTTATGTAGAGTTTTCGTTACAAAATATTTCACTGAACAGTATTTCACTGTATTTGCGCTTTTAGTAAAGTACTGAATTGCCTGTAGGGCTTTTACTGTTCGATATCGTGGATGTTGTGGGCCTTAATGAGTCTGGCGAGTTGTTTTCAATAAACATCATATTTGTAAGAGGATCCCAGCAGACGTCTTCTGTAGTTATAACCGCGAAATCGTTAACCACAAAATTAGTTCAATGAGGAATTATGAAAAATCCACCCAGAGAATTTAACTGAGGATTTTAAGATGAAGATACGAGTTTGGTGTCAGAAGTGGACGATTTTTCGAAGATCTGACTCAGTGTCAGACATTGTCCACAAACACGTGTCATCAGAATGTAAAAAAATGACTATTTTTGTGTTTGAATAGTTTAGTGTCTGTTTTTTTTTCTGATTACTACGAAACCAAGAAACAGTAGTGATCAGGAATTTGTACGAAGACGTAAGGTCAGAATCGTTCTTAACATGCGGGTATATAACTTTAGTTTTATCTTATTCAAATTCAAATAAAATCCCAATAATAAACGAGACAGAAATATACGATTTTTACAATGATATAAGATAACACTTTGAAAAAATCCAATACAATGATACTTCGCTTTTCAGGAAGTGAATCCACAAACTGGAACAAGACTAGATTGCCCATGGCCTTGGGTAGATAAGCAACCCCAAGAAGACGGATATTTTTTACAACAGCGTCAGCAGAAGTCACCTAGATTTCTGCAAAGGTCTAGAGAAGCCGATTTAGGTAGGTGTAAGTCACTCCAGTGAACGATAGTATTCTATATAATACAGGGTGAGTCAGAATAAGACCAAAAAACTTTGTATACCTCATTTCGAAATGAAAAGGTCCCACCAATATATATCCTGAAATGCATTTCCTCTGAGATACAGGGTGTTTACAGTATGAAAGAAATTAGGATTTTTTTATTTTTTTTATACTACCAAGGGAAAAAATGCAACTTGGTACACTAGTCTATATAGGTTTGTCAACGGTGCTATGTAGCTATATTTTCCTCTATATTTTCTTCAGGCAGTAGGTTTATTAATACTTAACCTATAAGTCATAATATTTCTTAGTAAAATTGGTACATGGGGTTCTCGTCGGATTTCAAACACATTTTCTCAAAAAATGTTTTCGATGTCTTGTCAATTTAACCCATTTTTCGACACCACAGACAACTGATATAGGTCGCAACGGATTTTTTCGTTGTCAGACATTAGAGTTTTTCAGATATTTCAATATAATTTTTTTTTCCATATGTAGCAAAGTTTTTGGCGGACAATGTATAAAGAAAAATTGTGGCTGTCAGGTTATTGGAAGAAAACTGTCGCATAAAACAGAGAGAAGAAAAATTAGTTTTATTGTCAATTTCTGAACGAAAAACAGCTGGAACTGTAACAATACAGGGTATCTGGTTTTTGAGTTACCTCGAATATCTCCAAAAATCTCACAGAGAAATAAGATACGGATACTTTCTACTCATCTATTACTCCGTACCAACGTTGCCAAGTTACTGCGCATGCGTGCGGGGTGCTTCAACCGTTGCCAAGTTTTACTCATTATACTGCAAATGCATGCGAGGTGTTTAGGTGACAAAAGAGGAAGGAAAACTGAGTTAAAAATGCGTAAATTTGTTTTTTGCTCGCAATTGACACACAAACCTAACCTGAGCAGGCTAACCTAGCT
The DNA here is from genome assembly GCA_958298965.1 of Chrysolina haemoptera. Lineage (NCBI taxonomy): Eukaryota > Metazoa > Arthropoda > Insecta > Coleoptera > Chrysomelidae > Chrysolina > Chrysolina haemoptera. The sequence goes on along the minus strand of OY282597.1, from coordinate 2,320,375 downwards.
TGCGAGACTCGAAAATGCGTGAAACAGCTGCAGGCAAACCGAGTTGATGATGAGTAAAACTTGGCAACGTTGGTACGGAGTGGGCGAATTAGTTTGGCAACGTTGGTACGGGAGTGGGTGGATTAGACGTTCGTCAGTAGAGCACTGTCAGCTGACGTCACAACATGGCGGTCATGGGGGGACAACGTATTTGACATTTGATGAATCAGTTATCACAATGATGCAAAGAACTTTTTCCTAGGAAATCACTTTTCAGAAAATTGACCAGAAAGACTCACGTAGCCTCTTATGGAAAATGGGTTCAATGGGTTTTGTTTTTGTTCAGTTTGTCCCCCTATGACATTGTTCCGCAACTGTCATATTACGTCACTGACAGTGCTCTACTATTATCGTTCCATGCTTTTGTTTCAGATGTCTTCGAAAACCAGATTTTGCGAATCCTCAACAAAGTTCACGCCAGCATCGACAAAAACGACCAGAGAATGATAGACCAAGACAGAAGAGAGTTGACCGAACTGGAGTGGAAGCAGGCCTCGATTGTGCTGGACAGAATACTGTTGGGGATTTTTTTCCTGATCACGATTATCAGTACGACCACAATACTGTGTCGCAGTCCTACTGATATTACGTGAATAATCGTCAATTATCTCGACTTTTCCGAACGATGTAGTTATAGTGGGAAATTGAAGGAACCTCTGTTTTGTGCTGAAGGGGGAATATTAGGTAGATAGGCCAATTAATAGGGGATTTTTTCGAAACAAAACTACGATTAGGAAACCGGCTATGCCATTACGTGCAGAACAATTTTTTTCTTAAAGTACTGCTCGTGTGTCAAAAATTATTTCAATTGGATGTAGTGTCAGGATAAAACCCCTGGACCTCCTGCTATAAGTAGTTTGGTATGAATAACAATGTGATCAAAACGAATTCAGTCAAATATTCGGTTAATATTTATATTCATTGTATTTTGTCTAGTGGTTACATCGAAATAATAACCTTCATGATTATGTATGTAAATTAAATGTCAAATGCATTGAATTGAATGCATTGATTTGTTTGTGGATGTATATATAAAATTGTTTAATAAAGAAACCGAAAAGCTATTCGTTTTATTTGGACTATATAACCGACAAAGTAGAAAAATACTTTTTTCTCTGACGGGAAAAAAGTTTAACATTTTATCCCTGTTGACAGGTAATAAAATATAACTTTTTATGAAACTACTTTTTTCCTCGAATAAATCGACTTCAACGACTGCCAATTAACAATATGATGAAAATGTAAGTATATACCTATATCCAGCATTCCACAAATACTCTGAGAATGCTTTGTTGTACGACTGCCTCAGAAAATATTGTTTTGCACATAGAAAACTTGCCCCGGAAACGGTACTTTGCACACACCTGTCTAAAACACTCTGTGTACGGAATGTCATCTGTGCGCACGCATCTCTCGTTCACTCATGGAACCAGGACAAGGATTGTCTTCACTTTAGTACTGTATCAGGTGACAAAAAAAGTCTTAAGAAATTGCGCCAATGTCAAAAACGTGACTTTGATTTTCTTCAAAACTTCTACACCGGAGGTCCCGAATGTACAAACAATCCTTTCCTTCCATTCCCAATTCCCAATGATTCTCGATTATTTTGAAATTTTTGTGGGAAAAATTTCATCATTAATGACCTGCCCTCTCTTGGACAATAGCTGAAGTAAGCTTTGCCAGTTTGTCGTTATTTCTGCCGTTTTTTGAGAAGAATCCATTTGGAAATAACTCTAACGGTAGTTCGCAGTAGAGAATGAATTTAGAGGTCCTCAGGCCGAATTTGCTTACTGTTGGAAGAAATTAATTTTCCGGCCTTTTGAAGAAACAAAGGTAAATTTTTATCTAAAGAAAAAAAAATTATTTGCTTCAAAACTTCTACACAGGAGAAGTGTGACTTGCATAACGCGAATATACAATCGACTTTCTCCCATTCTCAATGATTTTCGAGATAATTCGAAATTTGTGTGAAAAAAATCTGAGCATTAATGTCCTGCCATCTCTCGGACAGTAGCTAAAGTAATCTGTGCGTGCTTGTCGTTACTTCTACTTTTTGAAAAAATGAGTTTAGAATTAATTCTTATGGTATTCAGTACTAGAGATTGACTTCAGAGTTCTCCAGGATGAATTCGGCTACTGTAGGAAGAACTTAATTGTTCGGGGTTTTGAAGAAACAACATTTAACCCCTTTGGAATTTTTTTGTTTGAAAATGAAAATTGGATTTGCTTCAAAACGTCTTCAAAGGAAGACTTTGAATGTATAGTCGGTTTCCTTCCGTTCCCAATGATTCTGGAGATATTTTGAAATTTATGTGAAAAAATCTGATCATTAATGACCTGCCATCTCTTGGACAATAGCTGAAGTAAGCTTTGCTAGTTTGTCGTTATTTCTGCCGTTTTTTGAGAAAAATCAATTTGGAAATAACTCTAACGGTAGTTCGCAGTAGAGAATGAATTTAGAGGTCCTCCGGCCGAATTTGGTTACTGTAGGAAGAAATTCATTTTCCGGCCTTTTGAAGAAACAAAGGTAAATTTTTATCTAAAAAAAAACTGCATTTGCTTCGAAACTTCTACACAGGAGAAGTGTTACTTGCATAACCCGAATATACAATCGATTTTCTCCCATTCTCAATGATTTTCCAGATATTTCGAAATTTGTGTGAAAAAAAATCTGAGCATTAATGTCCTGCCATCTCTCGGACAGTAGCTAAAGTAATCTGTTCGTGCTTGTCGTTACTTCTACTTTTTGAAAAAAATGAGTTTAGAATCAATTCTTATTGTATTCAGTACTAGAGATTGACTTCAGAGTTCTCCAGGATGAATTCGGTTACTGTAGGAAAAACTTAATTGTTCGGGGTTTTGAAGAAACAAGGTTTAACTCCTTTGGAAATTTTTTTTGTTCGAAAATGAAAATTGGATTTGCTTCAAAACTTCTTCAAAGGAAGACTTTGACTTGAAGAACCCGAATGTATAGTCGGTTTCCTTCCGTTTCCAATGATTCTGGAGATATTTTGAAATTTATGTGAAAAAATCTGATCATTAATGACCTGCCATCTCTTGGACAATAGCTGAAGTAAGCTTTGCTAGTTTGTCGTTATTTCTGCCGTTTTTTGAGAAAAATCAATTTGGAAATAACTCTAACGGTAGTTCGCAGTAGAGAATGAATTTAGAGGTCCTCAGGCCGAATTTGGTCACTGTAGGAAGAAATTCATTTTCCGGCCTTTTGAAGAAACAAAGGTAAATTTTTATCTAAAAAAAAACTGCATTTGCTTCGAAACTTCTACACAGGAGAAGTGTTACTTGCATAACCCGAATATACAATCGATTTTCTCCCATTCTCAATGATTTTCCAGATATTTCGAAATTTGTGTGAAAAAAAATCTGAGCATTAATGTCCTGCCATCTCTCGGACAGTAGCTAAAGTAATCTGTTCGTGCTTGTCGTTACTTCTACTTTTTGAAAAAAATGAGTTTAGAATCAATTCTTATTGTATTCAGTACTAGAGATTGACTTCAGAGTTCTCCAGGATGAATTCGGTTACTGTAGGAAAAACTTAATTGTTCGGGGTTTTGAAGAAACAAGGTTTAACTCCTTTGGAAATTTTTTTTGTTCGAAAATGAAAATTGGATTTGCTTCAAAACTTCTTCAAAGGAAGACTTTGACTTGAAGAACCCGAATGTATAGTCGGTTTCCTTCCGTTTCCAATGATTCTGGAGATATTTTGAAATTTATGTGAAAAAATCTGATCATTAATGACCTGCCATCTCTTGGACAATAGCTGAAGTAAGCTTTGCTAGTTTGTCGTTATTTCTGCCGTTTTTTGAGAAAAATCAATTTGGAAATAACTCTAACGGTAGTTCGCAGTAGAGAATGAATTTAGAGGTCCTCAGGCCGAATTTGGTCACTGTAGGAAGAAATTCATTTTCCGGCCTTTTGAAGAAACAAAGGTACATTTTTATCTAAAAAAAAATGTATTTGCTTCAAAACTTCTACACAGGAGAAGTGTGACTTGCATAACCCGAATTATACAATCGATTTTCTCCCATTCTCAATGATTTTGCAGATATTTCGAAATTTGTGTGAAAAAAAATCTGAGCATTAATGTCCTGCCATCTCTCGGACAGTAGCTAAAGTAATCTGTGCGTGCTTGTCGTTACTTCTACTTTTTGAAAAAAATTAGTTTTGAATTAATTCTTATGGTATTCAGTACTAGAGATTGACTTCAGAGTTCTCCAGGATGAATTCGGTTACTGTAGGAAACACTTAATTGTTCGGGGTTTTGAAGAAACAAGGTTTAACCCCCTTGAAATTTTTTTTTGTTTGAAAATGGAAATTGTATTTGCTTCAAACGTCTTCAAAGGAAGACTTCGACTTGAAGAACCCGAATGTATAGTCGGTTTCCTTCCGTTCCCAATGATTCTGGAGATATTTTGAAATTTCTGATCATTAATGACCTGCCATCTCTTGGACAATAGCTGAAGTAAGCTTTGCTAGTTTGTCGTTATTTCTGCCGTTTTTTGAAAAGAATCAATTTGGAAATAACTCTAACGGTAGTTCGCAGTAGAGAATGAATTTAGAGGTCCTCAGGCCGAATTTGGTTACTGTAGGAAGAAATTCATTTTCCGGCCTTTTGAAGAAACAAAGGTACATTTTTATCTAAAAAAAAAATTTTATTTGCTTCAAAACTTCTACACAGGAGAAGTGTGACTTGCATAACGCGAATATACAATCGACTTTCTCCCATTCTCAATGATTTTCGAGATATTTCGAAATTTGTGTGAAAAAAAATCTGAGCATTAATGTCCTGCCATCTCTCGGACAGTAGCTAAAGTAATCTGTGCGTGCTTGTCGTTACTTCTACTTTTTGAAAAAAATGAGTTTAGAATTAATTCTTATGGTATTCAGTACTAGATTGACTTCAGAGTTCTCCAGGATGAATTCGGTTACTGTAGGAAAACTTAATTGTTCGGGGTTTTGAAGAAACAAGGTTTAACCCCTTTGGAACTTTTTTTTGTTTGAAAATGAAAATTGGGTTTGCTTCAAAGGAAGACTTTGACTTGAAGAAACCGAATGTATAGTCGGTTTCCTTCTGTTCCCAATGATTCTGGAGATATTTTGAAATTTATGTGAAAAAAATCTGATCATCAATGACCTGCCATCTCTTGGACAGTAGCTCAAGTAAGCTTCGCTAGCGTGTCGACCTTTGCTGTGTTTTGAGAAAAATCAATTTGATGTTTCGAAATTTGTGTCATCTGTAGTAAAGAATGAGTCCAGAGTTATCCGAATTTGGTGACTGTATGAAGAACTCAATTTTTCAGTCTTTTGAAGAAACAAAGTTGACCACATCGAACCATTGTTTTGGCGAAACATATGTCGTTGTATTGTAAAAAAAAGTGAAAAAATTTTAAACTTCGCAGTTCACAAACTTTCTTTTTATTTAGAAACAAATTCATTATTATTCAATCCAAATACTAATTTTCATCCAGAAATCTGTGTAGTGAAATCTTCTCAAAAATAGAAAGCAAGATAGCATTCGAGGCGAGTGAAAACAACAACGAGGGCTTCGAGTCTTTATTTTTTATGAAAAAAAAAAAATTATATACAAACCATTCACATCAGAATTTTCAGAATGTAGCTTTTCAAAATAATTCAACTCCGATCAGAAATGAAGACAAATACCTGTATGATTCAAAATACTCATAATCGTACAAAAAAAAAGTCCACCTTAATATGTACATATACTCTTTTAAAAAGTTTTGACAAAAAATTGACCGTACAACATGGATGTTATAGTCTAAAATAAAAGACTGAACTACCAAATAATCTTTAAAATTTCAATTACTTGTAGTTCCATTACTAACGCTTACAATAATATCTATACTAGAACAATAACCTCACACGAAGCTATGCTCAATTCACCGAGTCGGTTATGCTCTGCCTCCAGGTGGCGTGAAAAGGTATTTTCAGTATCTTCACCCTCGTCGTGGGAAGGTTCTGCATCAACAGCTTCTGCAAACTGGGCAAAGCCAAGATCTCAACCTGAGGAGGCTCGAGAGCCGGCGCAATTTCGCTATCCTTGTCCATCAACAGAGGCACCGGCTTCAGTACGGGGATGCTATCGCCGTTGCCCACCTGCCTCTTCTCTCTCTTCTCCTTCGGCTCCTCGCACTGATCCACGAACAACTCCGTGACACGCAAGAGCTCCAAAGTGACGCCCCACACGAAGTGGGACAGCGTCTTCTGCAGCCGAAGAACTCCGCCGAGAACCATATGATTGGTGGTGGCGCTCTGCGATATGTACGTTGGTATGATGAGCAACTTCCTGATATTCTGACAAGCGCCTAGAGCCTTGTCGAACCCGGTCTTGATATCGAAGTTCACCAGCTCCAGCTGCTCCAGCCGCGGCATGTCCTTGACGGCTTCGAGTATGTCGAACGTGTGGCAGTTGCCCTGCCCCTTCTCCAGCCTCAGTTTCTCCAGCTTCACCAGCTTGACGAGGATCTCGCTGCCGAAGGTCTTCGGGAAGTCGGTGCACTCTCCTAGATCTAACGACTCCAAGTTGGTCAGCTCGGCGATCACGCCCAAGTTCATACTGTCCAAATCGCGGATCGAAGTCAGCGAGAGGTGCTTGAGGAACTTCAGCTCCTTCAGCGAGTCCAAATTGGACGACAACGTCAACCCTCCCGTCGATTTCAACCGCAGCTCTCTGATATTCGTGAGGGACTTCAAAGGAGCCAGATCCATGCTCTCGCACTTGATCGTCACCGCGTTGATGACCTCCAGCTGGGGATTGGACACGGCCAGCTTCTCCACCACCGAGGCGGGACACCTGCACAGCTCTATTCGCCTCAGCGTGTCGACTTTCTCGATAGCCTTGGAGAACTCGGGCCAGATCTCGTCGCCGCCCGTCGGCAGCAGCATCTTGCGCAGATCCAGGTGCCGGGTGCTGTGCTTCTTCAGCGTGTTGGCCAGCCCTTCAAAACTGTGCACCTGCGAATTCTTCATCCTCACGGTTCGCCACAGCATTGGATGACTAGCAATATCTCTCCACATCGTACATACGCATCCGGCGCGCAGTAAGTCTTGCACTTTGAGGTACTGGAACACGTACAGCAGCGTGTTGTAGCCGTACGACAGGTTCTGCAGGTAGTTCTCCATGAATTTGTTTTCCTCTTTTTCCTCCGAGTTGGTGATGCTGCTCAGTTTGATGGTTCGCTTCTTGGCTTTGACGGCCGGTGACTGAGTCTTCGCCCTAGAACAAACGAAAAACGTTCTCTCAATTACAAGTAGTGGACGATACAAATGAGCATGGATAACCGAGTCAATCTGCGAACTGCAGATGCATTCATTGACCGATTCGAAGTACGAAAATGGGACAAAAACCATTTTGAATAATATCACTGACATTACTTTTTCAAATAAAAGATACTGTTGGTATTGGTCACTCTATATTATTTGGAAAATGGATGTTTGGAACCTTTGGTATGCATACAATTCAAGAAATAGAAGCTACCCAAAACTACTGCTGCGTCGAGTGAAAGTAACGTAATTTAAGTGTTTTTTCATTACAATATTATTTTGTGCACATTATTTTCCATATCGGAACTACTTCTATCAAGAACTCTAATTAGTATGCAGAGCAGACATTCATCACTTAAGAATTAAGAACACATCAATGCCGATTGGCCTTTTGAATAATTCAATTGAATTCAACCAATAGGCTCCATAGATTCTTAAATCTTGAGTGTTAAATCCATGTTAATTTTTTTTTAAAATCGACCCTTAGTGACATAATATTCACAAGACTGCGCGCAGATTCGCTACAACAGGAAAAAAGTTAGTAAGCATACCCATACCAGCGTTTAGCGTTTATGACCTAATTTCGAAATTTTTTTGTGAAATAACTTCCCATTGTAGCAAAACACAAACCAATCTCATGAACATGATAGGCGTGTGGATAAAAAATCGACTGAAAATATGTGCACTTTGTTCAAACACATAACGTTTGCTGAACTCGCCATCTGAGCAAAGTCCCCAAAGGATATTTCAAGGTCAAAAGCCACACACGCACCAAGCTGGCATTTTTATTCAAATACTCGCGGTTTTTCTGATCTTACAGAAGGTAGTTTTTATTAGAAATTAGTGTTCTCTCCCAAGTTAAGAGTTTTTGCCGCAATTCGTGACTGTTGATTAAACTAAAACAAAGGAACAAACGAAATAACAGTCAACATAGCAGATTTTACCTGGCGACCATGCCTCAAAGAAGGCAAAGACAACCCTGTCAGCAGATGAAGTTACGGCTAGTTTCATAGGACTAGCAAGGTATCGATTTTGTCGACTATTTGGAAAAGGGGAGACAAAGGATAACACGCGAGTTTTATGTCGAAGAATTTATGGATAGATTATGGCGGTTTTAGGTTCAGCTCACTTTGAGAAACGTTTACTTAACTGTTTAAAAAGTATATATTTCGCTACTCTCAGAAAAACCAACTGAGATGAGAAAATTCAAAATGTCGAAATTTTAGTTGAAAAATATTTGATAAATAAATGCTTTCAATCAACTACCTGTTGGCATAACTGAACGAAGCACTGTCTTATACCCTTTTTATATTTTGAATTGAATTGAATGTTTTTTTTATTAATTGATCAAATTACATTTTTTGTATATGCAAATCTCTAACGTTTCTTAGTCGTTTAGTTGTCCATGAATTTCATTATTTTCAATTTTTATATTGGCACCAAACTAAATTTCAAGCCTGATTCTGCCATATTTTTGAGAGGTCATAGACATAAAGGCCTTGCTGAAAAAACAATTCTCAAAATGCTATTCACATGGCCATTTCTGCCAAAATCGGCCTTTCCCAATGCCGTCTTCATACACGCTTGGGAAACCAGTCAACCTGAAAAAATTTAATAATTATTCGCCAATTATCATGAGAACTCAATTTCCCATTCACGTTTCTATAAAAAAAACTTTGTACATTCACCCTAAAAATTGCATCAAACATATTTGTCAACCTAACCTCAACAGTGTATTGGAATAGTTTACGCTCGAAGGAAGTGTTAAAATTGGAAGAGTAGGAGGTGGAAAAGCCTGCAAATTCGAAGAAGATTAGGAAAATATAATGAAAAACACTCACTCTGAGTTCCTATCCACGACTTTTCCATCCTCCGCCGCTGGCGCTTCTTCAGTTTTCGCACTCCCATCAGCAACGCTGTCGACGTCCATGGCTTCGGGCATTTGGGAATTTTCCGGTTTCGACGGCGATTCGGGTTCGACCTTGATCTCAGGAACGGCGCCGGACCCGAGTCGAGCGGTATCCGTCGGAACAGTCGTATCTGCCGCGCTAGGGTCGGCTTCGGGTCTAGTGACCGCCGTAGCCGCCACCGTAGGTGACACCGACATGAAATTGTGCTTGGGAATCACCAGGAACTTCCGGCCGCCCAAAAACTCCACGTACTGCGGTCTGGGAGCCTCCGCGGGCTCCTCGTTGGTACAGTCCACGATTTTCGAGTTGTGCGGCAACCACGAGGTCACCGAACCCACCAGCGACTTGATCTCCGGACTGGGGGTGAGCGCGGGGGATGGCGCGGCCACTGCGACCGCTTGCGTGGTGGCCGCTTGCGTAGCGACGACGGGCGGCGGCTGGACAGGTCTCGGGGTCAGTTTGGGTGGTTCGGGGAGCGGAATCGTGGCGACCGGTTCTTTCGGGAGGGGGACGTCGCCGGGACGAGGGATTCTCTGAAGTTTCGGGAGGGTGGTGGAATGTACGCCTGTAGTTTTCAACGTGTTTATGGGGGTGAGAGGCGGCGGAGCGCTTATCGTCGTAGACTGAGTCGTGTTCTGGGGTTGACTTTCTAGGCGACAGTTCTGTAGAACAATAAACATAGTCAGTGAAAGCTGTCTTTCACGGGCAGTAATTTCTTAGTGGTTGGTGATTTCGGGGATTGTTGAACGTGGTATACATGTACACCTACAAAGGCCAAAGGCGTGATATGGCAACTGCATAAGTGTTGCTTGTCCTTGTGCGATAATTGGTTGGGATCGTTTCCCACCCTCTTTGCTAGAGGCTTTGTTTTGATCAATACTTATAGTAGGAGCAGCAAAGCGCGTTCTGCCAGTGCACCTCAAAAATTCTTAGTCGCTGAATGAGTGAGTAAATGAATGATTCAGTGTACTGGAGTCAGTTCACTGAGTCAGTGAGTCAGTTCACTGAGTCACTCACTCACTCACTCACTCAACGACTTAGAATTTTCGAGGTGCGCCAGCTATTCAAGGAATTTGACATTTGACTTTGACAATTCTCGGAATTAGAAAATTTTTGCTGCACCAGAATCCTCTTTGCTGCTCTACTACTTATACCCCTTTACTGAGATTAATACCGTAGTTCTTCCGACTAAAATTTACGGGATGTTGCTATTGTTCCGAAGCTTATCTGAACATTTGTCTTAAATAACTTCAGTGCTTTTGTACAATACCAGGACTTCGTTGAACATTGTGGTTGTCTTCTGTTAATGTTGTACAGATTTTCCAGAATTTCTATTCCGTTAATGATCTGATTGGTTTCCGGCTTTTGCCGTGGTCTTCTTTGGTTAAAATCTCCAAACGTTTCAACCACAACTGCGGCAGTCATCTGGCGTGGCGTGGTCGAAATACTCTTCTTGGTGTATCAAATGACAACGAGAGCTTTCTCGTTTCTAGCACGTCATTTATAATGCTGTTTTGGAGCACTCTTTCTGTTGCACAAAGCACTAAAAAGAGCCAAAACGAAGCCATGCCACCCAAATCTAGCGGAAAGTACTCGCAAACCCGCCATCACAGAAAGCCAGAACTGCATTATAAATGACGTGTCAAAAACGAAAGGTCCACTTTCAGTTGATACGACAAAAAGAGTACTTCTGATGACTTCCGCAGTTGCAGTTGTAACGTTTGGAGATTTTAACCAAAGTACCACGGAAAAACCCGGAAACCAGAACAATTCTATACCGAAAATTTCGCTTATGCTCCGTTGAACGAGTGTTTACGCTCTGTTTTGTAATCACAATGAATATATCCGAAGTAAAAAAGGGCCCCTGCGGGTCTGACTGCCTAATCTCAGTCTTCGTTCAAGAAACTTGTCTATCCGATTTGTAACGGCCTTTTTGTACAGTGTGAATACCTTTCCTAAACATAAAGGACATTGTAGGAAAGAGCATTCGTTCACCAACAACAAAACCAACGCAATCCATTGTACTAAGCCCAAGATCATCAAAAGACCCATAAGATCCTTTTAGCTACTCCGGTTGAATACTTTACAGCTCTATATCCACAAAACCGAGATTGAACATTTGCCTAATGAAACCGTAAACATTGTAGATATGGATGTTTGGAAAGAATCCGCTGTTTGCAGAGCAGACAACCATGAGGTTATGTTCAACGATAACCAGGTATTGAGAAAAGCCACAAGCTATAACAACCGCATATACCGAAAAGGTATAGAAATACATCAATATTCCGTTAAAAATGAAGCACGCTCATCGTCACCAAATCAGTTGAGATCGTGCTACATCGTATTTGTAGACGAAATGTCAGTAACAATTACCTGTAGACGATGGCCAACAATTCCGGAAACCACTAACCCTTAATAAACAGTATTATTTCACGTCGCTCAATGCAGGTCATTCGTTCATCGCAAACAATATTTTCATTCATTTTATCATTTGTACCCTTGTGCTTGTTAAGGGTCGCATTGGGTATCGAAGAAGAAGAAGAATTATCAGTCAGTGAAATAGAGTAATATTATATTGGCTCCACGTTGGGCGCCAATATAACAGTGAGTTGAATGTTAGAGTTTTGTGGACGCCTTGATTGAGTTAATGAATAAACAGGTATTTTGATTGTATTGAGGACTATAATTTTCAAATTAGTTTACGAAAAGTATGTCGATCTCATAGTAAAATCAATAATATGTGGTTAAGTTTTTTCCGAAGTAATTTTTGTATAAACCAGAATAATTCTTTGGTGCACTTAACAAGCATAGTCAATGGAACAAGTTACGATAAAATGAAAGAATTAGTTGAGAAACAGGGCTATAAGCAATGTAAACGTCACTCGGATTCACGCACACCATTCATACAATAAATCGTATACCTTGAGTAAATGCTTTCACTGGAAATTCTTGAAAATGCTTTATTAATTTTGTTGAATTAGGAGAAAGACAAGTCTACAATATAAGCATTTGCTAGTCTTTATGATTAACATCCAATTCTCACTCTCTCAACAACATATTACATATTGAAGATTCAGTCAAATTATTATTAATTATTAGTCAATTAGTCCTTAAGCTTTAGAAAACTGAAAAGTAGATATATTTTGCTAAAATTTTAATTTAATTTCTTAAACAAATTATTTTTTAGCATAAAAGAAGTTCTTTAAAATTATTTTTTCTTGTAGATTATGAAGTATAGCTAGATTTGAAATCGAAGTCGATAATATATTTTCTACCTATAAAAAATCATTAAGACCATCACCATGAGATGTTCATCAATATGGGTGACATTTGTGACATCATCAATATTAAAACAGTTCATTTTGCACTTTTGCAGGCAAACTCAATTGAACAAAACTTTTTTCAACTAGTTGACATTGCATAATATTTATTCAAACGTAAATTCACTTCAATTTTTATATCTGTATATTGTTTACCCCAACTTGCTACAGAGGTTATCAAACTGGACTGGACTGTATCCTCAATAACAATAAAATATTTTTAGTGTGATTATTTGCAGATTTTGATTACAATTATCACGTGATAACATGGGACTGCCATTTTCATGAAACCAAATGGAATTAAGTGAAAGTTCCCACAACCAGTTCGTTCGTTTCAAGTACCAATATCATCCACATAATCTCAATGTGATTTTTCAGATTATTATGCTGTTTTCAACCCATAAAGACGTTGTACAGTGTCGTTCGTCTTTTCGTGTTCGGCGGGAAATTTAAAAAAATTAAAAATTATTTCTCAAAACACCCTCGTTTGAGAAAATATCGAAAAATTATATCTTTCAAATAGGTTGCTGAAAATATATTTCATGATTGACTTTATTATTATTTTACTGTCAATAAGATGGATTTTATTAGAAAATACAACTTGTACACAAAGATATTCTGTTAATTCATTTATTTTATTTTTTTAAGTTATTCAGTCTATTTAATATATTATATTTATTTTATATTTTATATTTTATTATGGTTATCGTAATGCACATGTAGGAACAAAGTGAAAGTTTGTAGTAATAGCACAACATATTTGTTTTTATTGCCACATATGCAATTTGAAGCGACTTCATTCTCTCTCCCCAATCTCCCCATTCCTCACACACAATAATAATAATATAAAAAAAAAACATTCGTCGTACGACATCGTACCTTGCAGACGTACGGCTGCGTCACATCGGGCGCTATCCCCACGCACTCGTGATGGTAGAGACAAAGACACAGTCGACATTGCAGCGTCGGCACGATACCATGCACCCCCTCGCACCTTATGGAACAAGGCTGACACGGCTTGTCTGCCTCCTGGCCAAAGCTGTAATACGGTTCGGTGTGAGATATCGGGAAAGGGATGTGATCGGTCGGGTTTTTGTTCAGGCGTAAAACTACTTCCAATACAACATCAAATAAAGAAAAAGATAGTTTGAAATACTGTGAAATAAAAGGGGCTCTTGCTCGATGTGGGATGAGGCGAACTCATCGACTACGTCTATTGCTTCCGGTTAGTTTTCTCCCTTTCTCAAACTCAAAACCATCAAAGTTAATTGGTGAATTGTTCAATGGTGGATATTGATGTGAGGCAAGGGTGTTTCTCAAAAAGGCTTTAAATCTGTTGATACGAAATATCAGAAATTAATGGAAATACAATATTATTTGTCTAAAATAATATTAAGACATCAACATACTCAGAATTTAGGGAGTTCCTTAATGATCCATACATGGACTAATTCCCTTTATATTGTATATAAAATACCTATTACTAATTCAAAAATACGTTTTTTTTAAGCAACAAAGAAAGTTTTATTTGCAGTGGTTGAACATATTGCTAAGTTCTACATCTAATAACACAAATAAATCACATTTTTCAATTTTCATGGAGAATGTTCCCCTTTTCAACAAATGGTACATTCTGACAAGCTATATTTGGCAGTTAATTGATCAGTTATAATCTGGACATATCCTTGCACCAGCTGAGATGCATGTACATTATTTTGAAGACCAGTGGACCCAAATTTGAACCTCGAGGAACTCCCACAGAAATTAATTGTTGGTGGGGTTGATAAATATCAATGGTAACATGTTGTTCTCTATTATGTAGATATGAGACAGTACATTCTTTTGTAATATTGCACACAATAGGATCCACGAAAACAAATTACAGCTGGAAAAATGCAAAAATACCAATTCTACAACTGCATTTGGAGCATTTTGGTTTTCTGATTTGTTGATAATAAATTCTAAAGAGAAAACATAACAGACTAAAATACTATAAGAAATTAAAAAAAGCACTGAAAAATAATAAAAAAGGTTCACGATGTTCTTTGAACAATACAGGATTTTCCTTTTCGTGAGAACCAAAACTTGAAAAAAAAAATTACGATTCTATGTGGAAATTTCGAAATCATACATGATTCAGATTTTTTTATTGCCTTAGAGCACGTACGGTGGATAAATGATAACAAAAAAACGGGAAATTCCAATGTTTCAAATGGTTTGCCAGCTGTATCTTGAAGTGTAGAAGAGTTAACTGTTTCAACTTTTCAGGTTCGCATTCAAAAAAACAGAAGTACTAAAAATTATAATAAGTACAGGTTCAAAACTACCAAAGTACCATTAATTTACCACCAATCAATTTGTGTGGTTTAAAGTGGGAAAAAACTGGTTTAAAAAGGATTCAAGAGATAAAATACCTTCAACAAAGTAGTCAATACATAAAAAATTGCGTTTTGAGAAACACCCCAAGTCAAAATCTATGCAAGTTCAGGAAACTTCAAAAATACACACACATGAACCAAAATGAACTGAGATTCTGACAAACTCGTGTCAAGGTGAGCAGTATTTCAAACACGGGACCAGAGAAATATAAAAGAACCAACGATATTAATCAATACCACTTACTTTGACCACTTTCCAGACTTTCTTGCAGACGGTGCTCTAGTAGCAACAGGAGTAGTTTCCACCTCCATTTTCTCTACTGTCTTAGCTGGGGTGACTTTATTTTCTTTCTTAGCCGGTGTTTTCATCTGAAAATGAAAAAAAATATTCAGCTGACTGATTTGACATGCACAGATGACTTGAACGACAAGGTTCAGTCTAACAAGTTTTGATTTTACTGTGTGATTTTTTACTTCTGATTGAAGACAATTGCACCATCAAAATTAAGGTAGAGGTAAGTTTATCGGACTTCTTGAACTTTTTGAAATAATATGGAAGTTTCTTCCTCAAAAACAAAATTTTTTGTGTCATCAGTGTCATTACAGTGAGTGGAGCTTCTGTACAGTATTTGGGAAGATCATTGATGAAAATTAGGAAGAGAAGTGGTCCCAAGACTGAGCCTTGTGGTACTCCCATTGGTACACTTTTTACTTCAGAACACTTACCGTTGACACCAACCAACTATTTTCCAGTTCAATGCAGATCTGCGAATTCCATAAATTTGACAAAGCATGCAATAGTGTACCGTCACAAGTACAAAGGAAAAAGTTAAAAACAATGTAAGATTAATACTTAAATAAAATTTCAATACAAAAATGTTTGAAATTTTAGCAGTCATAATTGCATCAATTTATATTAGATGGGATTGTGTTATTTTTTCTTCAAGTTTGCTTTAGCAACATGGATGTTTTCCATGATAGTGACCAAGGTCTAATTTTTGTGTAAAACGGTTGTTTTTGATGCTTGTAATAAATTATGAAATATAAGTTGATTAGCGTCTGAAAAATAGGTTGACAAAAAGCAGAAGACATTTTGTGCGATTTTTCACTGGAAAATTTGTGTTTGAAAATGGATAATGTTTAAGATTCAGAAGGGCATAACTCGAAAAGTACTGGAGACCCAGATTCGTGTTCAGGAGACAAAACTAAGTAAGTAAAAATACACATATATTTTTTTATTTCAAAAAGAAGTCTGATAAACTTACCTTCACAAAAATTTGTAATTACCTTGAGACTTCCTACAGCTTTGATGGCTTTGGGCTTAGTAACCGGACTATCAGCGGTTTCGTTCAGCACTATTTTTCTGGGACTAGTCAATCGGGTGCTTACAGTTTTAGGGGTCACTTTGGGAGTAACGACTTTAGCTGTGGATATCTTTGGACTCATTACTTTGGGACTCGCTGCTGCCAATTTGGGGCTCTTAGGAGTTTTCAAGGACTTTGTCACTGCTTTCTTTGCCAGCTGGACTGGCATTGGCCTCTTAGCATCCCTTATTATTTCCTTTTCGGTGTCATTGAGACCTAACGATTCCTTGAAGAAAGTGAAATTTTCCAGGGACAGCTCTCTGTTTTTCAGATTCTCTGACACCTCCCTCATCGAACGGACTTTTTTGCCAGTTGGGGTGTAGTAATATATATCCCCATTTCGTTTGTTGGTGCCTAGATCACTAGTTGCTCGCCATACCAGCTCTCTTTTCCAACCAAAGTTGAATGGTTTGAGATATTTCGGATCAGACAAATCAACTGAAATCTTTTGTTTCTTAAATGGATTCAATGGGCTACCGGAACTGGTTCTGGATTTCAATGACACCACGGCCGGACTCAGAGGCTCTACTTTTACAGATACTTCCATCATTGGTGGGTCGTTTTCAGATTCTATCCGTTCAGATCCATTCTCAGAAGACTTCTGTCTGGTGTGAGGAGACAACAATATATCGCTATATCTTTTGTTTGGTATACGGGCACGCTTACCCTTTCCAAGGGTTTGTTTGGGAGGGAGTTGCAGATCTACATCCACATCTGGATCGTTAGGTTCTTCTGCAAAACAATGAAATTCAATTTTTAAAAATGTCTTGGTGTTGGCCATATTTCACAACAATCATGCCACCTCAGAAGAAAACATGCTTGCATTAGAAAGAAAGTTTTAAGTTGTGCTGTTTAGATGTCATGGACCACCGGAGAGCAGTTGCAGAACTACGTATACAACAAATAGAAAAGATACAAAATACATTCTTAAGGACCATGGCTGGGACTTGTTGTATGGGAATAGAATTTATTATCATTACGATGGATCAACGAATAATTTCATCAATAATTTATATTTTTACACTGTGGGACTATCATTGCACAGAAATTCTCTACCTCGTACCATTTAATTATACAAGTCAACATAATTCCAATAGTTTAAATTTCATCCATTCCTCGCCTAGCATTTACATGTACTAGGCTCAATAGTAATTAATTTGAGAATGGAAATCAGTGAGTTGTGCAGAAGAGAGGCAAGACTCTCATGACCAA
This sequence comes from Chrysolina haemoptera, assembly GCA_958298965.1. NCBI lineage: Eukaryota > Metazoa > Arthropoda > Insecta > Coleoptera > Chrysomelidae > Chrysolina > Chrysolina haemoptera. Next base: position 2,302,853 of record OY282597.1, on the reverse strand, counting down.
ACGGTCAAGCATTGCTGTTTAGCTTCTGTCAGATATGATATATTGCAATATCCAACCGAATTCTACCTTGTTTTCTTTATTCATGAGATTCGTTGAATATTACACACAAACCTTTAATAACCAAATTTGAATCCAGCTCTTCAGGCGGACTTGTGTTATCTTCTTTAGGTTCGACACCTTCTTCGTTGGCATTTTCATCTTCAGATCTGATTTCGGAAGCTTTTCGCTTCTTTCCTTTTGAAGACTTTTCTTCGTCTTTGTCATCACTTATCGGTTCATCCAATTTGTCTGCTATTTTCTCGTTTTCTTTCGAATTGTCATCCAAACTATCAATTTTCTCATCCTTACTGGAATTTTCGCTGGTATCACCATTCAAATTTGGCGCCGTTTCATTGGTTACAAATTCAGGTTTTGTAGTAGCTTCGTTTTCTGAAAGTGATTTCGATTTGGATCTTCCACGTGGTTTCTTGGGGCTCTCCATTACTCAAGCGAATAATATTTGACTCACAATTCAGAAAACATCGTATTCAGTTCACATAAAGCCAGTCCATCAGCACATTATATGAAAGCTGCAATTTAGGATGCGTCATTTGCTAATACAAGTCCTACATCACAAAAAATACACACCACAAAGATTTGAACATGGGGATCTGTCTCCCACTGATCTATAATTCAAATTGTGACTTCGAAATATTTGTAAATTCGAACTTTATACAATTTTTTCAACGCCGAACATTACAACAACACACCAATTACCAGTTCAGAATGCTGTCAGGCTAAGATGGCAGCATCGTCGATACAAAAGTAGCGGTAACTACGATTACCAACACAAAACGCAAACGTACACGAGGGAGAGAGAGAGATAAATATAGTAAATAACGTAAAAATAAGATGGTTGCAGAAAGGTTGGAAGTGTTGGAACCATTGGAACCACGTGTTTGTCAACTATTAGGTTTGTTCGTTTGCATCAAGGTGTAGTGTGCTGTAATGTAATTTACACATTTTGAATCGAGTGTAGCTGAGTACAGTTCAAACAAAGGAATGTGTCAAGTTAATTTGCAAACGAATGCTAAAATCGAGTGTAAATTACACCAGGTGTAGACATGTGCTACACCTCGATGCAAACGAATAAACCTTGTATTATGTATCTGTGACACTAGGTTCAGTCGTTCTCATCGAGGTCTAGCACTTTCCTACACCTAGTGTAGTTTACACTCGATTTTTAGTATTCGTTTGCAGATTATTTTAACGCATTGCTTCGTGTGAACTGCACTCATCAGCTACACTCGATTTAAAATGTGGTGTAATTTACACATTATACTTTACCTCGATGCAAACGAATGAACCTACTGACATTGGTGTTGGTGGTGTTGGTATGCATCTTGGTTCCGTTCAGAAAAGACGTCCGACGACTCCCGGCGTTTTATATATAAATGGTCCGTATATTACCGAACATATCAGATCGGTAAGTAGCGGTTTCTTAAATTTTCAAGCAACCGGCTGCACATATTATACGGACCACTTGTCACTTGTCTTTGGTTAAAATTTTGAAATGAATTTGTTAAAAGCATAATTTTTCATCAAAAAATAATTAAATGTTATGCTTTCAGACCCAAAGACCTTTTTTGATATTAATATTAGATTTTTGATCCAACGTTTCAAATGTGGCACTAAATAAAATGATTCTAATTGACAAATGACAAGCGGTTCTAGAGTACCGAGGAAAAAGGTATTAGGAAATTGGTATATAGGGACCGCCAAATTACTAACCAGAGTAACCAAGGATATATACGGACCATACCTCAGAGTAATAAATATATAGATATACAATACACGAAGAGTTGTATGTTGTACCACAGAACACCTAGGTTGTACGTCGGATGTATTTTCTGAACACAACCCTTGAGTTGGGGATTGGATTGGAGGATTGGGATTGGCCCGGATTGGGTAATCGCCATCGGGCATTTGTCAAAATTGTTTATGTGTATTGTGGTTGTGGGTGTATTTGTATTTACAAAAACCATGATAATTGTTACCAATTCCAATATTGAAATACTCCAAAATTTACATTTGTAATGACTATTAAATGTAGGAGGGCAGTAGGCTGTGCTTAATTTTGATTTAAAATAAATAACAATGGTTGTCTGTTCAGCTGAACATGGAGTACAAGCTGATGTTATTTTTCTGATAGAAGGAACAGCAGTAAATGGAGCTTACATTAACGATATCAAAACAAATTATATCATTCCTTCATTAGAGTAAGTATTCAGTTATGTCCATTTTATTTCTATACTTCAAATATATCTAAGGATACGGAGAAATCAACGAATACTGCCTTTTTGGTGATACATAACACCAAAGTAATTTCTCTAGATTTTTTTTACTTTTGGTTAAATGTTCTTTGTTCTAATCGAAAGATTCCCTGGTTCACTGCTTTATAGAGTACAAGAAACTTTCAATTTCTTTTTCTTTTTGTATGAGCTTATAAGCCATAATTAGGTTTATCCATAATATGATGAAAATGAACGGATAATTGAGTCTAGTTTGAGGTACTGATTTTTTCAGTGTAACCTTGCTATATACTGATAAAAATTACACAACTGATTATTTCTTGTGATCAAATCAATATAAGTACTTATGTGTTTCAAAATAATTGGTTTTCATTTTATATTTCAGATATTTCAGTCAAGGAAACATAGACGATACAAATTACGTGTCAGAAAATGCAAATTCGCTCTATGGAATTGTAATCTACCAAGCCGCTGATTGCTTGCCCCATCCCAGTACTGACACATATGGTCCATTTTCAAGCCCTACAAAACTACTGACTACTATCGATAAATTAGAGTAAGTCATCCAGCTTCAAAAATATTCTTTTAATCAAATTATAAACAATCAGGGTTAAGGATTTGATAAACTCATTGGATGTTTCAACTTCAAGTTGTTTTTTCAGCTTGGTCGGAGGTAAAGGAGAATCCCACTCGAATATTGCAGAAGGCCTTGCAACAGCATTGCATTGCTTCGAGGAGCTGCAACAAAAGAGAGATGCGACTTCGTCTGTTCAAAAGCATTGTGTCCTTGTATGTAACTCTCCACCTTATACTCTTCCCGTTCTTGAGTCTCATGTCTACTCTGGAAAGACAGCGGAGCAGCTTGCTACGGTTCTCCAAGAGGTACGGCAAACGAACTATTACATATATTTCGAGGATATTATGTAAAGGTCTACTCTTAAATTTACTTTGGTCATTCGTTGTTTCATACAGTCTGACCCACTCAAGACCGGAGTACCCTTATAAAATCTACATTTTCCAACTGATGAATGATTTTTTTTTTCTATTAGGTAGACATTCAAAAAGTCTACTAGGACACCAAATTTCCAGGGCATATCCAGGGCTCTGATATTCAATCTAGCAAAAGGTATCCGAAAATGATTATTTGTCTCATATTGATATTGTGTGCATTACAATTCTTCGATAATCCTACCACATTTTTGTAAGCAAATAAACATATTTCAAAAATGAATAATCCAGTTAGGGTTAATATTTTGAATTTTTTGAAAAGATCTCTGCAAGGGTGTATATATAGCCTTGACTTTCCTGCTAAGCACTCAACAATTCTTTTTTGTGCAGTGAATGTGTTTCTAGAATTCTAAACTCATGCCAAAATGGCTTTTTCAACAGTGTCAACAGAAAAGGCCAATACTAATGATTTATCAAAGACAAAAGAAGAAAAAACTTGAATGCTTTGTTCTAATCTTTCTTTACAGGAAGAACTCATCAAGCTAGTTTAAGGTTTGAAATCAATGGTAGAATTCAACTCCTCTGCTAGAAATGTTACAGTTGGTGTCCCTCAAGGAACTATCCTCGGGCCATTATTTTTCATTATGTATGTGAATGATTTGTCAGAGTATATATCAACACCAACTGTCATCCAATATGCCAATGACACATCATGTTTAAGAATGAGCAAAAATGTTTGAAACGCAACGAAGGTGTCAAATGAAATGTAATTCTAGTGTATTACAATAAAATAGTGTCATTGCAGTTTAGTTACCGTTTGGAACAATATAACTCAAAATTAGTGCAAAATTAGTTCCCATAAATTGTGACACTACATTTCAAATCAAATCGATGAACTAAAGATACCTCTAGTATGAGGTGGTCGGTGGTCTGGCGGTCTAAGGCGCAGGCCGTTCAGAACTTCAGTATAGCGGTAGTCGGTTCGAGCCCGATGTAGGTACGAGGGATTTTTTCTCAAGTACCCAATATCGGAATCGATAGACGACCACAGTCCTTGTTGAAAGCAAGTGTACTGTGTGTTGTCTAGATGCCAATCTCGGCTAGTGCTAGCTTGGAGTGCACGCCGGCCACCCGAGGTGGTGCTGTAGGTTTTCCGGGTTTTCCTGCAGCTGAAAAGTGAATACGCCACCAAAAATCAGTAAGTCGCCCCGGAGCGCCACGGCAAATAATAATAATAGCCGTCCTCTACCCGCACAGGCCATGCCTTTGGGTACACTCTACGAGTGTTTATGAGGGAGTATTATTATTATTATTATTATTATATAAGTGGCTGTTATCTACATGTATTATTATTGAAAATTGAGAAATATTTGCAATTGAAAATTGTATTCTTATGTAATTTGGAAATAAATTAGTTACTATAACTTCTTGTGTATGCCGAAATGATTGTTTCAGAAAAACATTAATCTGTCTGTGATATCACCTAGGAAAATTCCCCCACTGTATAAATTGTTTGAGAAAGCTGGTGGGGACTTGACCTCTTCTCAAACTAAAAACTATGCTAAAGATCCAAGGCACTTGGTTTTACTAAAGGGATTCAGGTAAGACAAAACCATGAGGTCTTTACTCTTTATTTAAAAAGTAATATCAAAAGTGTTGTTTTTTTATAACAGTATAAGTGAAACCAGGGTAGTCATTAATGAAGTCCAACAATAATGAATGATCGAAAATGAATGTTTGGAAACTTTGTTGGCCAATAATTTTCTGGCTCAAACACTGTTACTGATATTAGAACTCTAAGCCAATATTTGAACACTGCAGTAAATAACAATTGTTTGTTTAGTCTCAAAGAAAGACCCATCAGTCCGCCTGTAGGAAACGTCACCTCGAGCCAATCGCAAATCTCGAACAGCGGCATTCCCATAACCTCACTTCCGAGTCCTTTGGCTGGCAGCGATAGCCCGATACAAGGTAACAGGGAACCAAATGCCAACATTCTCGTCAATGCCCCTGTTGGTGTAGGCGCTGCTGTTGGCCAGAATAACGTTTATCGGCCCCAAGGACCTCCAGGTTAGTAATCAAATGTTCTCGGTTATGGCGTACATACTGTAATGAAAATGCACTTTAATTGGCGCAGTCAGGGGGGGCTTTGGCGGTTTTATATAAGCTGTTGTTTTTTTTTTCAAGGAATCAACCTGTCGCAACAAAAAGGGGTAGGAGGTATAAACGTGGGAGGTGGACGGATGATGGGCAATCCCCAAATGCCCATGATGCAGGTTAACGCTCCTCCCGGTTATCATACTACTGGTAAGTTTTTCGCAGCTACATCCGGTGCAAAAATCATTTGGCTTTTTTTTATGAATTCACTGACTTGTGTTTGATTCAACTTTATTTTCACGGAAACATTCTATCCAGGTCTTGTTAATCGAACATCCCCACACTGGCCGATGCCCCCGCCCGTGCAGCAGCCTAGGCCGCCATATCTTCAACAACCCAATCAACAGGGAGGTGCTACACAGAGCAGTGCCCTTATCGATCAGCTGACTAGGCCCCCTTCATCCATGACAGCGACTGGAGTCCAATTTGGACAAAGTAAGTAATAGAAGAGAATTGATTCGAACTTGATTTTATCCATACACCAAAGGAAATTGCATTGGTATGTTAAAATACAAAGATATATCATAGAGGATTACTCCTCTCTTATGAATCTGTGTGGCTGAGCGACTAAGTTCTTCAGAGGTCTGTTCATCTTTGAAATTTCACGGATGACCCAAGGTTTTCTATTCCACAAGTTGTACTTATAGTGCCTCATTAATTATTATAGTTTCTTGGGCCCCACGTTGGGCGCCATTCTGTTAGGGGTGAAGTTTAAGGGAGGTGAGCATTAAATGTGCGATAGATATTTCACGCCCTTAACTTACCCAGAAGCTCAGTGGGACGTGGATTCGACAATAAAGAAAATAGATTTGGATATGATTGAAATATGGGGTTTAATTTTCCGGAGCGCCACGGATTTATCGCCAGTGAAAAATCCGAAACCACCATGATGGAATGGGACAACCCACTGCTTTAATATTACTGAAATAATACATGGAATGAATATAATGATGTAAAGATAATATATAATATGTAGATGTTTTGTTTTTATTTCTGTTTATGGGTTACTTGGATTAGAACAGCTCACCCTGAATTTGTTTTCCAAGAGTAGATTAACATTGGAACATGAAAATGAAAAGACTTAGTGAACTTATTCTCAAACAATAAACTGTGATTAAACTATCAATTAACTATTCTCACAGATATATACGATTAACACAGATATGTATTGCCAATGATGTGATCTCTTTCAGTGCCCGCCAACTCTCCAATAAACAAAATGATGAATCCCCAAGGGAACGTGGGAAACGTACAAACATCCATGGCTCAGGTTTCTCAAACGAACCAAGTTTCTACTTCTCAGTCTCAGGTGAGTTATTATTATTAGAGTCGTGGCAATAGTAGCAATAATAGAATGATGATGATTTTCATTTGCATACTCATCCATTCAACTGGTTATTCAATTTCAACGGGTTCTTGTGTTATACTCCTTTTTCTAGGGTATGTCGCAACAAGTTCAAGGACAACCGCAGCAGATGAGTTCCGTCAGAGAGAGAAATACCATCTGGCAAGGTCTTTTGGAATGGATAGAGAAACCGAAGAACGCGACCGATCAACAAAAAATCACCAAGCACGTTCCCTGTCAAGTGTCGGCTAACTGCAAAGATGGAGAACCGGAATTGTGAGTGATTTGAATTGAATTAATTTTTTTCATTAATTCTTGTGGATATACCAATACGTTTTCGTTATTGACTGTAATTTATGATTGTAGGAAAGCTGACGGTTGGCCTCAGAAGCTTATCATGCAACTTATGCCGAAGCAGTTGATCGGAAATATTGGTGGGGCATATTTGAAGAATTCCAAGTCTGTCCTTTTCCATCCACAAGCCTGTGACGCCTTAGAATCTTTGACAAGAGTCATGAGCTCCGGATTTGTAAGTAATCTTACCGAACTATTAATTATCAATAATTTTCAATAATGTGCAGTTGTTGCAATCCTAGCTTCATATATTTTTCTTTTCTTTTTAGGCGGGTTGTGTCCATTTCACAAGTAACCCAAACCATTCGCCTTGCGACATCAAAGTTCTCATTCTACTTTATACAGCTGATAAAAGGGCCTACCTAGGATTCATACCCAATGATCAGGTAGCCTTTGTCGACAGGTTGAGGAAGGTTATCCAACAACAGAAATCCAATCAACAGCAGCTGAGACAGGTATGATATCTTATACTATTCTTGACAATGGCAATCCTTTTTAGTCATCTATTCATATTCATTATTCATTCATTTGTTGTCTATGCAAATTGATCTTGTAAGTTCTATCTACATTTAATTTTGGCACTTCCTCAGTTATGGAAATTACTAAAGATTATCAGTTTTATGTTGAAATTACTCGATAGGTATAAAATCATTATCAATAGAGATATTTGCAGTTGCTCTGATCACTGTAAACAGTGAACAGTGATCTACTTGCCAATAATGTTCAAAAAGGCAACACAAATGATATTCAAACAAAGCACTGATATCAAACTATTCTCAATATCAGAATTCTTAGCATATCAACAGCAAATTGAAGATACTGTAAAAATGAATCCAAGTAGTTATATATACAATAAAATGAATTATATTAGAAATTTTTTATGATTTTTTCAATATCCTGTTTGACTGACAGCTAAATTTGACTGGTAGTTAGAATGAATATGACATCCACTAAAATGAAGGAATAAACTCACTAACCATCAGTCACTTAGCAGAGACATTTGTCTGAACATTCAAAAACCAGTCCTAACAAGCCTCTATGAAACAATGAATTTGTAATTCGAGCGCCTAAATGCTAGACTAAAATCCTTAAACTAAAGTCAGTCTCAATTATGAGGGTAAATATCAAAAAATGTACTTTTGAATGGTGAGTATGTACACGGAATAGTTCAAATATTTTTTTTTAGGAATACTACTCAGATGTTAATGCAGCAGCTCTAATTCGTTTTAAATATATAACTGGATAACGTTTCACACGAACTATGACAATTCTAAGCAAATCAGCAACTGCGCCAAACGCAGCGTGTTTTGGTATTACCAACTGCATTTTACTTTGGAATTTAGGCGCTCGTGTAAATTATTTTTACTTCTGGTGGGATAGTTGTGTTATGTTTTCTAATCTCATTATCATACCATTCGCAATCTAGCCGAACATTCTCACCCTCCCGAAGCACCATCCGAACCCTTTAGACCGGGGGATAGTGATAGGATTTGGGATACAATTTTACTCAGTAAACCTTATGGATCCCAAAATCTGTCATTCTCCCCCGGTATACTTCAAAAACGTCATCCTAATCTATCATCATTCGCCGCCCCCTCCCCTCGAGACTGCTGCTCTCAAACGGACACAGGATTGCTATGATTTTCAGGGCGGCCCGGGCGGTCCTTCGATCAACCCTCAAGCGGTGAATTCTCCGCAGATGCCGGGCCAGCAGCAGAATCCGGCAACGTCGCAAAACAACCAGCAGAACCTGCTCATACCGCCGGCGAACACCCTGTCCATGGGCGGCGGGGGGCAGATAACGCCGAACAACGTCGGGGCGGCCGGCGGGCAGCCGGGACAAGGAATGGGCGGCATCATCGGGCAGAACGTCGCGCAGGGCGGCATGAGGCCGAACATCCGAATGCAAGGTGAGCGGGGGCGTGGAAGTTACGCGCCAGGGCATAAAAATTAGGTAATACGAAATTGGAAGGTGTTTCTCGAGTCGTTGAATATCCCATGGTAGGTTAGCTAGTGTGTTAGTCTCCGAAGTAATTTATTATTTGAGGTTAGATTAGCAGGAACATAAAAAATTTCCAACGTTTATTGCAAGCCCGCGAGTTTTTGGTATATTTTGCCGTTGAATGAAAAATAGCTTAATTGAAAAGATGCTCTATGATTCTAACAAATAACTCATACTCATAGTCTCATTACTTTTTATTATATGCTATATCACATTTTTGGTATATTTGTAAACAAATAAATAACATGCATCCTTCAGGCCGAACTACTGTTTCAGAAAATTCCACAAATTCAAATGAGTTTTTTACATTAAATAATATTAATGATACTCCCTCATAAACACTCGTAGAGTGTACCCAAGGGCAAAGCCTGTGCGGATAGACAACTTACTGATTTTTGATGGCAGTGTGCACCCAATTACACCAATTCGCCAAAGAAATATCAGTAGAACAACTTGACAGTTAAAGCGGTTGTTTTTCCATAGAAAATATTTGAATTGCCCATAACATTTTCTCGTGATTATCTTTGTTAAGGTATACAACAGGGCAATAACCAACCGATGCAACAGAACATGATGCAGACGCCGGTGCAAAACGGTCCGATCGAAAACCAACTGGAAGTCGAACGCAGGCAGAACTTGGAGAAGATAAATCAGCTGAAGCAAACGCTGGAAGCCGCGCAACAGCAGGAGAGGCAGTACAAGAGTCAGTTGGAGAGGATTAGTCACATGAAGACGTCTCAATTGGAACAGGCGCTGCAAGCAGCCCAACAGACTGAGATGCATTATAAAATGCTCGAAAACGTAAGTTGATCTATAGCGACGGATAATATGTGGGGAATGACACGTGATGGATGATAAGTGTTGACTGACAACGAGATAGTTTGGTTGGTTGATGGTGAGAGGGGGCGGTGCTAAAAGTGGGAGTGGTGGGGGTCGTCTCAAGTAGCGCAATTACTACCGATCAGTTGAAGCGGGTGCTACAGGCAGTCCAACCGACTGAGATGCATTATGTGTGCATTATAACTTAATTTATCTAGCGATTGGGATTGAATTGAATCTGAAGTTGTTGAAAGTATTTATTTTTGAGGATTCATATATTTCAAAAAATGTGCTGAAACTTTTCTTTCATAAACAATAAATATACATTTGTTAGTGCCATACAAGTCGTTTCCACACAAAATTTCTGATACTGAATTTTAGCAACAGAGGCAGCAGATGGCCAACCAAGCTAACCCTCAAGCAGCAACTGCCACACCTCAGCAGAGAATGATGAGACCTGTAATGTCGAACAATCCTGGTTTGAGGCATTTACTTCAACAGGTGTGTTGTTTTTTTATATAAAATAAATTTTTAAGACGTACAACAAAACCAAAAAATAGTGGATGGACTGGAAAACCGAGTGGCTGTGTTGCCAAACTGTTGCTTTCTTCTTCAGAAAATTACCTTCAATGGAGTTGTACTTTCAATGTGTTGAGTGGTTGTGGCCATCTCATTGTAGCCCTAGTGCCTAACGTTTGGCAACACTGCCCGGTCCCCATAAGACCTTCATTGTATTCTTGAATTCTACTATACCATCCAAACATTTATTATCTTTTTTGAGATGTTATGATGGTTGAAGTTTAATCAATGTTCTCGCTGGGTATATACAAGAGTCAAGAAATATAAATATCTTCATGCTTTTGCAGAAATTCATATATTTGGTTATACAATTGACTTTCTAAATAGTTTGTGCACTATATGTTTTTTATATATTCATAGATTTGTTTTTATTATCCCTTATATGTTCATAATGATATTGATATATTAGTGGACTGTATAGTAAAAATTTCATCTGTGTTGTATTATTTTGTTGCCGAAATGGCGAAACACGTGTGGTTTTGTATATGTCCACTAGTGAATTTTTTTCTCAAGAATCCACTAACTTTTTTTTTTAGCAACCCCAATATCGGCAGTTGATTAACGTTCAGCAAATGGGAGGGAACGGTCCTAGGCCCCAAATGGGACAGCAAATGTCAAACGCCGCCGGAGGCCAGCAAAACACGTTTGATGAAGTTGGTTCCTTTGATTTCAATATCATTTAGGAATTTTTCGTTCCTAATTTATAAGTAGGAGTATTGAATGTTCGAATTATAATATTATAATAAAATTTATTCCAGTATATATTTTATTCACTGTTATTCATTTCAGTAGGGAGGGAGTTCCTTCAATCCTGCTCCTCATCGATTTTTTTTAAGTTTGCAAAAGTCTGCATTCTTTTTCGACAAATAAAAACCCTTTCTCACGATGCCGAACCACTGAATCAGCTGATTCTGCGGGCATCTTCATTGTTTGAAAACACAAATACCGCAAATGTAAATTCGATTAGTGGCGTATTTTCGTTTATCGATCGTTCAAAAGGCATTGATACCTATGCATCGAATGTAATTTGTGCTTAAAATAACAATGTGTTCGCGTACGCGGAAAGTTCATTTGACACCAACTTTATTTACTTCAATTTTCCTTTATGTCGTAATTGCCTATTGGGGTCATGCTGAAACTCCATTTTAATTTACCAGACTCGGTCCCTCTCTTTTTGAAAAGGATACCGAGACAGACTGTTTTTGTCCAGGGGCGGCACTCTCCTACACATACAAAAAAAAAAACGTTCAGGGTTCTTTCACGGACTACCCTAATATTTATGGTCACGTGGGATACGTTATTAAGAGAAAACTATGTAAATTCCTGAACCAGCCCCATAATAAAAACCCACAAAAACAACAATAGGTATGTATTTATTATCGTTCAAATAGAACAATCGCACTACATTCAAATGTTCTAAACCTCTAGACATAAGATACATGATAAACTGTACAATAGTAAGATACATCTTTAAAAAGGTAAATATAATGTACAACAGCTTTAAAACGTGTAAATGATCCCGGAAATGGCCACGGCTCATGAAATCGATAATACTGGACAAAACTGATAAGCACCTATTTCAATGGAAAAAAAATCAAACCTAAAAGTAACTGGAATGACGGGAAAAATACCTTTCAACACTTACCACCCTCACCGATGTCGTCAAAAAACTATACACATACTCAAAAATTTACATGATTTATTATTATACACGATAATATCAAAAGGGAAAGGCTCCCATTATTACTAGTACGGCCGAGATGAAAGTGCGGGACAGAGGCCTTTTTCTGATACTGTCCTAGTGTAGTTCCAGAGAAACATCTTCGAAACCTAAAAATTAAGCTGCAAAGTCTCTTCGACCCTGTCTAATCCTCCAAGTTCCTGAAGGCTTGCTGGATGTCCTCGTACAGTTGGTCGAAGTCCGCCTTGATCTTGGCCTCTCCGTCCTTGACGGGGTCCTTGAACTTCATACTGCTGAGCTGGTACAAAATATTGCTCATGGAGTCTCTGATTACCGTCCAAGTGATCTTGTTTTCGGACTGGGCGGTTGTTTCTACCGCGTGTCGCGACATGTCGTACAGACCGATCATGTTTTTGAGCATGCCGACTGTTTTGTAGAACGGGCAAAATCTGTCGTAGGACGAGTAGGAGTTTTGCTGCAAGAAGTCCTCTTTGAGCAGCTTGGCGATTTCAAGGGTGATCTTGTCGGCTTCGGCCAACGAGGCTTTACCGACCAGTTGCACGATTTCTGACAGGTCTTCTTCTTCCTGAAATAACAGAAAAATGATACACAACACAAGATGCCGCCATATCAAAAAATTACGAATATTGAGGAAATAACTAAGATAGTATTGATTACATTTAGTTTAGCCATAATATACGGAGTCAGATAAATTTTTGGATATTTTTCCGAATGTTTTCCTCATGTAGGCATCAACTATATTTTCATAATCAAAATGCATCACCTAAGTTTAAAATTATGAACATTTCGCGATTTCCTGATTTACGAATGTATAATGGGCCGCAAAATTTAGGATTGTATAATAGGTCGCCAGATTTAGGATTGTTTAATCGGTCGCCAAATTTACGAATATATATTAGGCCGCCAGATTTAGACATACATAATTGTCCGCATGCTTTAAAAATGTATAATCGGCCACCAGAATTAGGATTGTATAATACGTCGCCAAATTTAGGAAATTGACCGCCAGATTTAGGAATGAATTTATCAGCCGCCAAATTTCAAAGTTTATAATCGGATCGGCCGCTATATTCAGGAATGTATAATCGACCGCATGAGTTGATAAGGTAATTTCAGACAACCATCCTTTAGGAATTCATAAGACATATATGAAGCTGTCAGATGTAGGCATATATAAGAGGCCACCAGATGTTGGAATATATAAGACTTACATTTATAATTGTCCGCCAGATTTGAAAATGTATTACACGTCGCTAAATTTAGGAATGTAAATTGACCGCCAACTTTAGGAATGTAAATTGACCACCAACTTTAGGAATGTATAATTGACCGCCAAATTTAGGAATATATAATTGACCGCAAAATTTAGGAATGTATAATTACCGCCAGATTATGAATGAGTTTTTGACCACAAGATTCAATAATTAATAAACTACCGCCAGAATCATTAATGAATTATCAGCCGCCAGATTTGAGAATTTATAATTGGATCGGCCGCTATATTCAGGTAGGCATAATCCACCTCAAGTTTAAGAACTTGATTTTAGAAATTCGCAAGGAATATATGAGGCCGCCAAATGTAAAAAAAAGTTATAAAATTTGTTTTTTACGAATGTCCTACGTTTTCGGAAAAAACCCTTCAGAAGCAGAGCAGAGAGTAGGTATATAGAAGAGGCCGCCAGATGTAGGCATAAATAATGGACCACCAGATTGAATAATATATTTCAAGAATTTATAATTGGCGTCAAGATTTGACACTGATCTAGATTTAGGAAAGTATGATTGACCGCTAGATTTATGGAAGTGTAATCGGCCGACATTTTTCGGAAAGTAAACTCCGCGTCGAATAAAAGTGGCACACTTGATGTTTACAACGGTTAGCCTGATAATGACTATTCTACTTTACTTTTATTAAGAAGTTTACAATCGGCCGGCAGATTTAGGAATTAATTAGCAGCCACGAGATTTATGAACTTCAAGAACTCATAATAGAACAGCAGAATCAGCATGAATGTGCAATTGTCCTCCAAATTATCGAATGTGAAATCGACCATCAGACTTATGAAAGTATAATCGGCCGAGAGATTGAGAATAATAGGCTGTCGGTTTTAAAAATGTTAGCTGATATATTTATGCATGAATAATCGGCTGCCATAATCAGAAGTATATATATATAATTGGATGCCATATTCAGAAAACCTGCCATCAAATTTTGGAACATATTTTTAGATTGGCTATAAATTAGAAGTTATTTCTATAGTCAAATACAACCTAAGAATACTGTGAAGGTCTTATGGAGACCGGGCGACGTTGCCAAACATAGGCGCCAGAAGCACAACCACATCAAATATGAACTTTCACTCATTTTCTAATGATGTGTCAGTCTGACAACGCTGCAACTCGGTTCGCCATTAAAATACATTGAAGTAAGAAGCCTACTCTGTAATCTAGGATTGAATTCGACTATACCAGATATTTTATTGAAACGTACCTGTAAAATTTCCTTGACTTTGGTCCTGAGCGACACGAATTCCGCGAAATTTTTGTCGTAGAAGTCGTCCAGAGCCCTGGTGTACTTCGAATACGAAATGAGCCAATTGATGGAAGGGAAATGTTTTCGCTGGGCAAGTTTCTTATCCAGACCCCAGAACACCTGAACAATACCTGTAACGATACCATAGTCATAAACAAACCCAACAGCCATGAAAAACCTGTCTTTCACCTAGAGTGGCGGAGGTGACGGGATCTGAGAAGTCACCACCAGGTGGCGACACAGCTCCTACAATGGAAACGGATCCTTCTCTGTCAGGGTTACCCAGGCATTTGACGCGACCAGCACGCTCGTAGAAAGAGGCCAGACGGGCACCCAAGTAGGCCGGGTAACCGGAATCGGCGGGCATTTCAGCCAAACGACCTGAAATTAAAAAAAAGTGATGCATCAACAAAACCTCTTGGTTACAATTGTACTGTTAGGTTGAAAAGGAAGGAGGCTAAGGAGAGCAAGTCTCAGTTTTGGCAATATCGCGACTAAAGAAGGTAAATAATGAATAGATTTGGCCCAAAAACCGCACCTTGTAGAACTCCAATTAAGATATAGTTTCCAATGTCAAAATTAATCATGTACTTTTACTACGTAATGCTTATTCAATAAAATAACTGGTAGTTTTGTTGAAAAATAATTGAATATCAGACTTGAAAATACATATTTGGATGCGAGTTCAGATTTATCGACTAGTCATATTTCTCAAACAATTGAAGCTATTCTTTACCTGAAATTTCTCTCAAGGCTTCAGCCCAACGAGAAGTAGAATCAGCCATCATGGAAACGTTGTAACCCATGTCACGGAAGTACTCAGACAGTGTAATACCGGTGTAAATAGAAGCCTCACGGGCAGCTACAGGCATGTTGGATGTGTTGGCGACCAGAGCGGTACGTTTCATGATGGATTCGGTTTCTCCTCCAATTTCCACAGTGAGTTCAGGGAAATCTCTCAGTACTTCAGACATTTCGTTACCTAAAACAGTCAAAACAATAGACGAAGTTTAGTCTGAGAGAGAGATTACGAATAATTAAAAAGGATGAGTGATGATCATTTCATACCTCTTTCTCCGCAACCGACATACACAATGACGTCGGAGTTTGAGTACTTGGAAAGGGATTGGGAAATTACGGTTTTACCACAACCGAAGGCACCAGGAATAGCAGTGGTACCACCTTGTACACATCTAAAAAAACAAAATTAGTGAGATAATTGTCTTCTTTAAAATTGGTGTCAAGCTAAAATCCATTTAGTGACCAGTGGCATTCGTAGCAAAAAGTTTTTATGCTAAAAGAGATCTTACGGGAAGAGAGAGTCGAGTACACGCTGTCCTGTGAGAAGAGGGTGATTGGCTGGTAGTTTTTCGCTAACAGGTCTTGCCTGTCTTACTGGCCACACTTGCAACATAGTGTATTTGGTGCGGTCTCCGTCGAATTCTGTTTCCAAGACGACTTCCTGTTAAAAAGCAACTCGATCAAGAACTATTCAGAAATATAACCATTACTTTCACTCACATCAACGGTGTAGTTGCCGGGGTCTGCAACGTAAGTAACAGTACCCTTGGCTTTGGGTGGCAAGAGCATTTTGTGCTTGACTAGGGTGTTTTCATGAACCAAACCATAGATGTCACCACCAGTTAAATGGGATCCCAACTGAATAAACAGATAAAAGAATAAAACATTACACTTGCCTATCTCCAGATTTATGGATTGGAGTGGGGAAAAGTTTGTCTAAAACTGAAGAGATGTTCCTTCATTGATTTTCATTAGTCTTCACTGATTTTCATTTCATTCACTGAGTTTCATTGATTTTCATTACATGAGCGAGTCTGTTCCATATCGCTTCCTATTAGAGATTTAGGCGGATTTTTTGTTAAAATTATAATTACTAGTTGTTTCCCCCTCGGCATTTTCATCAATGTAAGTTGCAGAAAATATTTCAGAAAAAGATTCACCATTTTATTCTTATTATTTTTGTCTCTATGAAAAATATTATGGAGGAAACAATGAGGATATTAGTTAATTATTTATGACTGCCCCATTATATGTCTTGTGATTGTTAACTGGTAAAGAAGACCTACCTTGATGTTGATTGGATTGAATTCCCATTTGATGGTTCTAGAAAGCGCAGGTGTGTTCACACCTTTTGGAATATAGATACTCTCAGTCATGTCACAGATATCTTTCAGTGGACGCTGAATACCATCAAAAATGGAACCCATTATACCCGGGCCTAGTTCCACGGAAAGAGGTTTACCAGTACGTAAAACAGGGTCACCAACTGTCACTCCAGAAGTTTCTTCGTATACCTACAAAGTTATTCGATGAATTTGATGTTTTGTGATGATTGAAGGTACAACTCACTTGAATGGTGGCCATGTCACCTTCTAGACGGATGATTTCACCTACTAGTTCGTAGTATCCCACTCTGACCAGCTCGTACATAGCAGATCCGGACATTTTTTCAGCCGTAACGACTAAAATATAATTTAAATGAATAGGTGTAATGGAGGGTGAAGAAAAACATACCTGGACCAGACACGGCATGGACATATCCATACTCAGTTTCTTTTTCTTCCTCTTTGACTAATTTCGACATAGTGGATGTTTCTCTGAAAATATCAATTCACGTATATTGGCTGTTATTTTTCGAAAATACTGTTAGTGTGAGGTATTTAAAACTGCCCACTCAAAATCAATCAATTCATTCATCAAAAATATAGAAATTTATCCATTTTTGTGTGGATAATCGAAGTCACGTGAGAAACTAAAAACCCATAGTTTTGCCTACAATTACTGATATGCGCTCTAATCACTTGTATAGAAAATCATGTGCCAAGTGTCAAAATGGGCTGGGCCGCTTCACTGAAATAGTGGTACAAACAGCATATTCCTTTGGACTACGCCTTCAAAATAATAGTACTTTACTGGAAAATATTCCAAATAGATTATAACCAGATGATGAAAAGTAATTATTCCGAAAAACAGTACATTATAACGAAAAAGTGATTAATTATTTTGAAATAGGCGCTTCACAAAAGTAGATCAGAGCATGATAAAAATCAATAAAACATTCCCAAATTGAAATCCAGGATAGAATTAATTAGCTGAAACAATTTGGGAATGAAGGCGACATACAGAATTTGAACACTGAAAATGAAGCAATTTAAACTCACTTGTAACACTTAAAACCTCACCTAGTCAACTCACAAGACTGCGGACGAAAAACGATTTAACCAAGATCAACTGAGTAAAAATCTTGTCACAAGACACAAGCTAGTCAGCTGACTGAATGACAATTTTTGACAGTCGACATAATTCACGAGATGCTGCTTTTTTATTGGATACGTGTAGTCTTGAAACCTTGAACTTATAAGGTTTGTATCAATGTGTAGTGTAGTGTAATTTATACCGCATTTTGAATCGAGTGTAACTGAGTGCAGTTCAAACAAAGCAATGTGTCAAATTGATTTGCAAACGAATACTAAAATCGAGTGTAAATTACACCAGGTGTAGGAAAGTGCTACACCTCGATGCAAACGAATAAGGGTGGATTCCCACAGATCCGTTATCCGATGTCCGATTCGGATATCGTACATATTTTGTCGGATGGACGA
Source organism: Chrysolina haemoptera (assembly GCA_958298965.1). Classification (NCBI taxonomy): domain Eukaryota; kingdom Metazoa; phylum Arthropoda; class Insecta; order Coleoptera; family Chrysomelidae; genus Chrysolina; species Chrysolina haemoptera. The sequence goes on along the minus strand of OY282597.1, from coordinate 2,284,500 downwards.
AACTGTCAATTTCCATGCATCCGAAATCTTAAAAAGTTGTAGTGTGTTTTTTAGTGATAAAAATGGTAACATTTGTGGAATTATATAGTAACTTTGATGTCAAATGTCAACTACCTACAGTTGTCAGTAATTACAGTGGATAATTAAAAATTAAGGTTATAAAAACAAAACGTCGTAGGTTCGTAGACTAGTATTCAAGATTCTTGTGTAATTGTTTTGCTACAAAAGGAAAAGATGACTGATGAATTAATAGACGAAATGGATGACTATTACTTAGAGAATGAAAACAGCGGTAATGAACAGTCCCATGTGAGTAAAATTGCTTCAAATAATGTTGTTGAGGATTTTGTGTATATTGTAACATACTTTTTTTCAGTGAGGAAACTGAAATTGAAGTTTCAGTTGAAGAATATTTAATACAGTTAGTTATGGCTAGGCCTCCATTATGGGACTCGCGGATACCCCTAAAGGAAAGGAGTAAAACTATCAGAGATAATCTTTGGCTCGAAATTTATGAAGCTTTTGGAGGTATTATACGTCTGAATTCTAGTTTGGTAGGGATTATATTGAGTTATATTGTAGAACAAGAGGATTTGTCAGTATTAACCCTTATAAAAAAATGGAGAAATCTACGAGATACTTATGTACGAGTTAAAGGAGAAATGGAAAGCTATATACCAAGTGGTAGTGGGGCAGCCAAGAAAAAAAAGAAAAAATGGGAATATTATGACCTCATGTCATTTTTGAGTGACACAGTAAAATATCGGCCGTAAGTAGAAGTGTTGAAAAAATGGAATTCGGTCAGATAGGTATCCAATGTCAACTTTGTTTTTTCAATTTTTAGAACAGTGAGTAACATAAAATCAAATATAAGCTCCACAGTTGAGGAAACACATGAAACCGAAACACAAAGGGAAGATACTGATTGTTTAAGAACCAACGTTACAGTGCCTCCTTATAGCTCTACTAGTTCATGTGATACTACTAAGCGTAGCGCCAAAAGTAACAGGAAAGATATGAAGAATGTTGATTTGGCCATAGTAGAGGCATTAAATAGAGTCAATGCTCCAGTTGCAGTACCACCACCATCATCTTCCACACCAAATATTAATCCAATATGCATCACGATCTCACAATTATTATCGAAGGTGCCATTACACGAGAGAACTCCATTGGAAATTCAGCTTTTGCAAAAAGCTTATGATGGAGCTAGAGATTTTCTCAACTAATTATATTATTACTATCACTATTTTTATTCGAGTGTGAAGGCTGTTTTGTTCTTTGGCACTGTTTTCTAACGTTTCGTTAGCCATTTAATTATATTATGTTATGTTATTTCGAATTGAAAAATCCTTTGAATGTTTCATTAAATTTTTATTTTCAGAATATTTGTACATTAATTTACCATAATGTTTAACACGAGTCAAAAATCTACAATATTTTTTGTACTCAAGTTCAACAAATAAAAAAAGAACATGAAGAAGCGGTAATAATCTACCAGTTGCCAAACAATTTTTATTTCTGACAATATGAATATTTTTCTTTAACAGGATTTAAAATTTTGGCAAATAGTAAACCAATATATTTACATTTTATTTATCCCATTGGAATGGAACTGCACCATCGAATAATAGGTGGGCAGTTAATTGATTTCTCATACTCTCTGAATTTTTGCCATACATATTGCTTCCAATTCGGGTAACAGGTGATAAATTACTTGCACTATTTGCCCTACATTCACCAATAATAATATTTCCATAACAGTCTTCTCTATCAATGAGTGAATTTGTAATGTAATTTTTATTTTCAGCAGTAAGTTTTGATTCCTCATTTATTAGAAAATTATGTAAACATACTGTGGCTCTTATTAAACTGTGCACCGTTTCAGTGCTAGCTACAATAGGTTTCCTATAAATTCTCCATTTGGCAGTAAGTATTCCAAATACATTCTCAATTATTCGTCGGCCTCTGCTCAACCTAAAAACAATTTAATTTTAAATATATAGTTTTCACTGTTTTCAGACAGGTAAGTGTGAAAAATATTTTGAAAACGACTAAGTAGTATTGACAGTTTGAAATAGCATTTATATACCTATACTTCTGAAATGTTATGGGATAGAGGCTATTTAAATTATGACACACCTATAGTTGAAAATCCTTTTACTTTGAGGCAAGAAACGACCTGGGTAAGGACGCATTATGTGAGGTGTTAAGGGAAAAGCCTCATCGGCAACAATATAATAATTGAACGGATCACCCCCATATTCAATAGGAGGAGGTGGAAAGCAGATATTACCATTTAAAATCAATTGGCCCATAACACTATTTCTAAATATACCACCATCACTATGACGTCCTTCCGCTCCTATATCAACCAAGGTGAATCTGTATTTGGCATCACATAATGCTAAAAGCACTATACTATGCTGACCTTTATAATTAAAATAAGATGATCCAGATTTTGGAGGGGCCTGAAATTAAATTAATTTGTGATAAGTGGATACCTACAAAGAAAATGAACCTATATTGGATATACAATGAAATAACAAGATTTATTATTATTAGCTCAATATGATTTTGATACATTCTCATATTCTTCTGATGAATGAAGTTGTCAACAGCGGTTGATTACAAATAATAAAGTAGGGGCAGTGTTTTCTGGTACAGTAGCACCCATTGTATATATTTTTTATCCTACATAAAAATAATTAGATCGAGTTTATTTCAGATATATTTATACCTCCTCAATTATTTTAAACATCACCTCGATTATCACATGCTTTCCATCTATAGCCCCAACACAATTTGGAAGATGCCATTTTTCTAAAAAATCATCAGCTATTTCCAACCACGATTGTTCTGAGGGGGTTAATAGAACTATATCACTTAAATAGTCCCATAAGACATCACAAGTTTCCCTAATTATTTTTGAAACAGTGCTACTCCCAATGCGAAAAGCATATGACAGTGAAATTTGGCTATCTCCACTTGCAAGATACCTGTAAATATAACAGTTAATTTCTGTCATGATTGCAATTATCAAATCACAAACCTTAACGTCAAAGCTAGTCTTTCAGCCGGCGAGATGGGTTCTCGTGTATGAAAAATTTTTGTAAGCCGTGGTCCAACAATGCTCAATAGTTTGTTAAATGTGTGATTGCTCATTCTCAAATACTTGAAATACTGTTCGCTGTTGGACAATCGCATTTCTTGTACCAAATTATTGAAAACTCCCTGAGACTTTCTTCTCTTAAAAATATCTCTCACCCACAATCTCGGTGGATTACGTTTACTTTTCTTTCTATTCCATAGAAGAATAGATAAAAGCAACAAATTTGTCGAAAGATATTTTTTCTACATTATTTTTCATTTTAAAAGAACAAAACTACGAATATTCAAAATTTGAAAAAGTAAGGTTAAATCTGATCCAATAACGGACACCAAGTCAACATTTTTCAACTTTTTCCGATGACGGAAGAAAGTTAAAACTTTCGGATAATGTTTGGCGCTCTTTCAATTTTGAATATTTCCACCAATCACAACACGTTCGGACAATCGTATCATCGGATAACGGATCTGTGGGAATCCACCCTAAGCCTAGTGCATTCGACTGACTGCACTAATGTGCATTTATTCGAATCGTTTATAGAGCCTGTGTGTTCGGCTGGATATACGCTGGTAGGGTACTAATAATGTTCGTATTCGACTTGAGGTTAGACTAAAATCTACGTTCGACTGATAATAGCGCTCGATATGAATTCGATTTTTTCTTCACCATCATTTTCGACAGTGCTAGTCTGCCCACTGCCAGTGCTTGTCGTTTAAAATCGTGGGTACCAGTCAAATGCTGAATGTAATTGCTCCACGCCGATTTCAGAGTATTTCGCGTTTTCTGCATGCATACCGCGGTTTAGGTTCGGTCGATTCGAACCAAATCATTTCTGTCCGAAATCGATGCGGTGCTAAATACAGATCTACACCGAGTTAGAGCATACCAGTCCAATGCGCAAATTACTAACCAGAGTAACCAAGTATACCCTAACTCAATTTGTTGTCCAAAATCATACAGTTAAAATGAATAAATTACCGCTTAATTATTCTTTAATAATTTCTTCTTTGAGCAATGACCTAACATACTTTATATCAGTTCAACCTAAAAATTATAGATGTCACAGTCTTTACGAGTTCGCAAAACCTGTATTATCAAACAACGGCGAAACTGTTTTTACCCAAGATATAGTAGAAAACTTCCCATCGACTTCGTGGTGTCACGTGTCACCGACAGTAAACGTCAAGGCAAAGGAAGATTTGTCAAAATTGTCAATATTATGAGTCATTTTTAATTTTGTTTTGGAGAGTTTTATATTTTAGCAAAAAAAATGGAGTGGCTTTTCGGAAAAAAAGTAACTCCCGAGGAGCTTTTGCGGAAAAATCACAGAGCTCTAAACAAAGCCATGAGGGATTTGGACAGAGAAAAACAGAAAATGGAACAGCAGGAGAAAAAAATAATCAACGATATTAAAAAACTAGCAAAAGAAGGGCAAATGGTAAGTTCTTTGTCTCATTCCTTCATATCACCGCTAATCAGAATATCAATAGGATGCCGTAAAAATCATGGCTAGAGATCTAGTACGCACCCGAAGATATGTCAAAAAATTCATGATGATGAAAGCAAACATTCAAGCCGTATCTCTCAAGATACAAACCCTCAAGTCGCAAAATGCCATGGCACAAGCCATGAAAGGCGTTACTAAAGCCATGGCTAGCATGAATCGGCAGCTCAATTTGCCCCAGATACAAAGAATACTACAGGAGTTCGAAAAACAGTCAGAAATCATGGACATGAAGGAAGAAGTTATGAACGACGCTATCGATGATGCTATGGAAGGAGACGATGATGAAGAAGAGAGGTTTGCTTGTTCTTTCTGTTAAAGTACATTTAGTCCATTTATACAGTGTGACTCATTTAAAATGGAAGCAACTTCATAAAACATACATTTTTCAACCATTTGATATAATTTTTTTTTCATTAGGTAGACATTCAGAAAGTCCACTAGGACACCAAATTTCACGAATAAATCTTAATTTTCAGGGCCAACTATTCTTATTTTTCAAGGTGAAAATCTAAAAAAAATATTCTTTTCTGTGAGACCAGTGGTTTCTGAGAAAAACCACCACAATGCTCATTAGGGGTAGTTTTTGGGGGTGAAGCTCATACTTGTAACCTAAAAACTGTTTTGATTTTAAAAAATCTCTTATAACAAAACTTCATATAAATATATATATATTTTTTTTAATTTTGCTACTATTAATGGATCAATTTTTAACTCATATTTTCAGTGATGCCGTTGTCAGTCAAGTTCTGGATGAACTGGGACTCCAACTCACGGATACTCTATCTGGTCTTCCACAGACCGGTGGAGCCGTACCGACCGGTCAAAAACAACCCATGGCAGCAGCTGCGGCGGCATCTGGAGGAGGTGGTGGTGGTGCTGTTGGTGGCAATGGAGGTGGTGGATTATCGGATGCTGATGCCGATCTTCAAGCTAGGTTAGATAATTTGAGAAGAGAGTGAATTAGGTTTATCTTTATCTGCTAAGAAGAAATTCTCTGAGAAAATGAGGTTATCGATAGGTACAAATGGTTTAAAAAAATGCTTTGTTGAGTTTTGTGGATGTTAAATGCATTAAACATCAAATTAGTTAATGATATGATATTATAATAGGTATTTGCGGGTATGCACTACTACACCACTCAAGTTATTTGACTAATTGCTAGATCTTTCACAGAAGACATTTGAACTGAAGATTCGAAAACATTGCAAATTTGGTATTCCTCAGGAATTAACTCTCAGAGTACCTACAAATTGAATATATTTTTTTGGACACCCTGTATAATAACCCATTTATTTATAAGTATAGTTAGTTTCTGATAAGTAAATACAAAGAATATTTTTGCTATAGTTAATCTTGCAATCCAAAAAATTCATTAAATTTTTTTACATTAGGCTTACTCAATTGCTTGAATAAAATCTCATTTTTTGTGAAAATATAAGTATATATCATTTGACTTCCTACGTATTTTTGTGATCTAACTTTTGCAGATCAATAAAAAAAGGGGTCAATCTCTCAAAAAGGAAGAAATAGTTCATTCAAAACAACCACTCCTAATTCTATGCTCCAAAATACATACTTAAATAGTTGTTCAAGATAGACTTTAAAATTGTCTTTGTCTGGGAAAGTATTATAAATTAGTAGTACAATTGATTAGGAGAAAAAGTTCCTTCATTTAAAAATGGAAAAGTTGAGGCAAAATTTGCTTAAAAACAGTTCATTTTCCACAACAGATAATTCGAATATAGTCAAACTTTCTCCTGTTACATCGAGGAAAGCTGTCAGAAACTACTAGTTTTAAGGTTTTCAACAAGCAATATTTTTTAATATACTAATAGTCTCATTTTCTTAGAGTTGTCTTTTGAATCTGCTTCAAAAAAATGTAATAAACATGATTTATATATACCGTATTATTAAATATTGTTGAAATAGTTGTTACATTTCACTAGTTGCTATTTGTATAATATATTTTTCAATTTTTCCTTTTTTGTTTTTTCTGTTGACAATTTAACCCATGTGTATGCGCTGTAGGTTTTCCTTCAGCTATCAAAAATCAGTAATTGCTCAGGAGCAAGTTGCAAGTCAAATTTGCTGTCCATATATTCTAGCATATCTTATTGACCAACATAAAAGTTACTGAAAATTATCAACGATTAGGGTTCCACAGGGTTAAGTTTTGGCACCCATTCTTCATTTAATATATGTGAATAGCATAATGAATATGATTATGATGAATGATTTCTTTTTTGTGCAGATGGTACTGTACTTATCACACCGTCTAAAAATGTTCAAACATTTTTACAAACAAAAATATTTTTAATTTTGCTATATTCACAAGTATCAAGTGTATAAATTCTTCACAACAAAATTTGCCATCCGTTTCTTTTTGATTTGTTTTTACTAATTTAGCCGAACCTAAAAAGTACTCTTCATGATAATGGGGAAATAGAATTGCTAGTAACTTTGTGAAGGTTTTCTGCATTTTACGGAAGTTTTCCTTGCGCTTAAACCTGTTTGTTCAGAGCGGATTACAATATCAATATGATATCATACTGCCGTAAAAAAAAAATAATACGCAGGTGGAGGCATTTTTAGAGATATGTTATTATAGAATAAAGAGTACCAAGTGCCCTTTCTTAGATATTTTTAAAAGTTCCTCCAAGGAAAACTGGGAAAGGCCAAAAAGTATATTTTGGACACAAGACACATTGAAACACTTATGTTTCCTATATAATTTATTTACAACAATTTTCAACTATATATCGAGCAATCAATGTATAACCGAACATGATATAAAGCCCTGTGGCAAAACCTGTACAACAAATTAAAAAAGTCAACTATAAAATAAAACTTAGATAAAAAATATATAACAAATACTCTATATAGTTATAACTTATAAGATACAACTTAATACGTTAACTAGGATGAAATTTCATTTGGTACGTACAAAATCCCGTTCTTTTTTAATATTGCTTTCAATTCTCTATTCTCTCTTTCTAAAACGGAGTTCTTCGCTTTCACTAGCTCAATTTCTTGACCCATTTGTTTATATTCCTGGGCAATTACTTCATATTTAGCCTCTGTTTCCCTCAAATCCATAATATAATCGCAGGCTTTCGCTAAAATACCTCCTTTTGACTGACCGTCATAGTGACCATTAGCTCTAATGTCATTGCTCGAACTTTCAGGGATGATCGTGGCCAATTTGGTTATCCAGTTGTTGATCTTATCTCTCCGTCTCCTTTCCACTTCGTTATGTGTTGCTCTTCTACGCTCATCTCTCTAGAACATGGAATGATGTAAAGAGAAATTTAGATATAAGGATAATGGGATACTGGACGCCTGTGGTGTCACTCAATGAGAACAAAAAGTATTTTTTCCTTTACCACACAAGTAATATTTTCATAATCTAATTTTCTGTAATCATAAATAGAGTAGTAAATAAAAATAAAATAAAGTTAAAAAAAAGGAAACTCTATATTAGTCAGATCAGAATAAATTCTTTTCGTTAAGTTATTAAATAATATACAAGACGTTCTATTTGAAAAAAATTGCTTTCATGGTTTCCAAGAAATGAATAACTTCTAATGAAAGTGATAATCTCACTATGAAGGTCATCTTATATGGTGGAGACTTGAAAATTCAATGTAGAAACTTATGTGATAATCCCTGTGTATAATTTTAAAAATCCTTATTAGAACATAGACGAATACACCTCAATAACTGCAAATGTACCTTCTTAATGTTGGTAACAACACTGTTGTTTGATTCAAGAAGCGAAGATCTAGGCGCTATAGCTCTGGTACCTCCAGTCGATGGTGCAAACACTTCATTTGCATTTCCTATCACATACAGTTGTCCGTTTAAATTGCTCGTCAACACTTGAGGCACTCCAGTTGCATTTGCATAACCTGTAGAACCAGTAGTCACTATTTGCGGGACTGTTTCCACTCCGTTGTCATCGACTTGTAATACTCTGTAAGTTATCATGCCTCCTAGAACGTAAGGGAAAATACCTATATTTTTTTCAAAACACAGAAGCAAGGCAGTATCACAAACACAATAAATTTATCTGCTTTGAACTAGACTGAGGATTATGATCCTGGACTTACTTTCTTTTTCTTTCATTACTGCGCTGTCACTACAAAACAATTGCAACTGACAGTATATACTCTTTTTGTACACCAATTTAAGTCAGTTTAAAAAGTAAGAATCCTTGATTTCTTGTTGCTTAACAGTAGAACACAACAAACATGTCAAAGCTGCCTGTGTCACTACAAAACAATTGCAACTGACATCCTGCTCTTTTTGTCAGTACACCAATTTAGAGTCAGTTTGAAAATTGAGTCTATGATTTTTGATTTCTTGTTACTTAGCAGTAGAACAACACAATAACAAAAATTTTGTCCAAGCTGCCTATTTTACTACAAAACAATTGCAACTGACAGCCTACTGTTTTTGTCAGTACATTAGAGTCAGTTTGAAAATGAAAAATAAGTCCTTGATTTCTTGTTGCTTAGCAGAACAGAACAAATATGGTGTCAAAGCTGCCTATGATGTCAGTCTATTATCATGAATACAAGTCAAAGGCATTTTACTTGGGTATTGAAGCATTCAAAATCAAGAAGGTGCTGCTGAGGTGCACAAAGAGTTGTTTTTTGTTTTCCTGAGGTAATATGACCAAGGACATGGCAAAACCCAGCAGTTCCAAAAAGCTTACCTTCAGGTGACCTGAGAGCATATTGTACTTCATCTCCAGGAGTCTCCAACAGAGTTTGAGGTGAAAGGTGGTCTACATTGCCTTCTTCATCACTATCTAATGCCGGTCCTTTAATATGAATTTCTTCCAGCATCAGTTTACTATCCACTTCACCAGATTCACTACAATCGAGTTGTTTGTTTATTATTATCAACAATATTTACCTAATTAACATATTTGATGTATTAACAAAAGCCTAATTTGACCTTGTCATTATCAGGATGTTACATAACGGTTTGGCTCATGGATTGTTTTTTGGTATTTTTCACCTTACCCTGGCTCCAATGGATCTAATAGGTCCATAATTTCGAATTCCTATCAAATGTACCGAAAATTTGAATTTTCCTTCAATTTTGGTCACGGGGCCAATGTTCAGGTCATGTGATGCGATGGCACCTGTGAAATGAACTCTGCGCATGATCGATTATGGGGAAATTCGTGGTAATTTCCGTTGGTACAGTATGTAGCAGAAGTAACAACTGTACCATAGAAGTCAAGTCGCCCATGTAGAAAAATTATACCAACAATACAATGTGCGCGTCATCGTTGGGATAGGTCAAGGTAGTGGATGCAAACAAAGCCTCATGGCCAGAAATGTATTTGGAAATTCGAATTTGTATTCATATTATCAATAACCATTAGAAAGTTATGTACCAGCAGATTCTCACTGCTATTTCACAATGTTAGAGAAGAATGTCACAATCTTAAAAGGTTTATTCGTTTGCATCGAGGTGTAGTGTAGTGTAGTGTAAATGACACCGCATTTGGAATCGAGTGAAGCTGAGTGCAGTTTGAACAAAGGAATGTGTCTAATAATCTGCAAACGAATACTAAAAATCGAGTGTAAATTACACCAGGAATAGGAAAGTGCCACACCTTGATACAAATGAATAAACCTTGTGTTTTGTGGAAAGTGATACACTCTCGGAAAACGAATGGACCTATTTATGGCGGGAAGTTTTCAGTTTTATATTTCTCAAATTAACCCTACTTTGAAAATCCAAATAAAAATCTAAAGAACATAATAATAATAGTAGTAAAATGGACAACCCAGAATTATTAGAATCACCCGATGAATTTCAATTTCCATTTCCGCCTTACGATATACAACAGAAATTCATGCAAAACTTATATTTCGCCTTAGAAAACAGGAAATTAGGAATTTTTGAGAGCCCCACAGGAACCGTGAGTATTTGCAGCCAGTTTCTTTGGTATGCATTTACATAACATAAAATGTTTCTTTCTCAAAAAAACTCCAATTAAAATATTAAAATTTAAATGAAAATTTCAACTGTTCCTACAGGGCAAATCACTCAGTATTATTTGTGGGGCGATACAATGGCTCAAAGATCACAATAAACTTGAACGTGACTTCATATCTCAAGCAATAGTGAAATTTGAAACAGAGAAACAAAAAATTGCCTCGGAAACAGCACATTGGTTAACATCCCAATGTAAAGAAAGAGAACTGATAGAAAAGCTTAATTCATTGAGAATCAAGGAGTCTATGATATTGCAGTATGATAAAAAAATTGAAAATCTGAAAAAAGTGAAAGAATCAAGGGCAAAGCGGAGACAAACAAACTTCAACAGAAACAAAACCAAAGAAAATGAAGAAGTCAATGAAGAAGTTGAAGAAAAAAACATGGAAGATGACGAGATCTTACCTGAAGACCTAAATATATCAGAAAACAGTTATTCATCAGAGGAAGATGAAAAAGATCCTAAATATGAACCAGTTAAAGTAATAACTTTGAGAAGAGTACCAGAATTTCAGTGTGCATATAATAATAATAATAATTTTCAGATATTCATTGCCAGTAGAACACATTCACAATTATCACAGTTTGTTGGAGAAATCATCAAGTCACCTTTTGGCAACAACATAAGGGTGATCTCTTTGGCTTCGAGACAAACTTACTGTGTCAATCCAAGTGTCTCTAGGCTAAAAAGTATGGCATTAATAAATGAAAGGTAAGTGGAGTGGCCATGAAATTGTTTCAACAGTTAGAGTAAATCAAGTTCATTTTCAATTTGTATAAACAACTGCATCCATGGGCGGTAGATTGTCCAATATGTGACTTCTACTTTAAGAAAAATACCACTTTTGAGAATATTTGAAAGTTTTTCACTTTTTCCAAGTGTGTCCAAAATTCTTTCTCAACTTTATCTATCGATAGGGCATACTGCCTAAAACACTTATTTTCCTCTCAGAACCTCGGAGATATGGAGGTATTCAGAAATATTACAGCATTACTCCACTGCTTAGCTAAAAAGTGTTTGAAAAAACGGGAGAATCTATTTTGCAGGTCTGCAGGTCAGCAAAGTGTTCTCAGTGCAGAAAATTCACAAGTCGGCTGAAATTCTTACAGGTTCAACCGATTTTTGCGATGAAACTATAGACCATATCAGTACAGTTTTGACAATAAAATTCTATACCCCCACTCCCGAATATGAGATTTTGCCATATATTGAAAAAAACTTTGCAGGCCGGCCGAAATTCTTGCAGGTTGGACTGACATGAGATGAAACAAGACTATATCAATACATTTTTAACAAAAAACCTCCATACCCCCACTCCCAAATATGAGATTTTGCCATATATTGACGAAAAACTTTGCAGGTCGGCAGAAATTCTTGCAGGTTGGACTGACATGAGATGAAACAAGATCATACCAACACATTTTTGACAAAAAACCTCCATACCCCCACTCCCAAATATGAGATTTAGCCAAATATTGAAAAAAAACCTTGCAGGTCGGCAGAAATTCTTGCAAGGTTTTTCTTTTATTTAAACAATACTATGGGAAAATATAGGGGTATGGAGGTTTTTTATCAAAAATGTGTTAATATGTTCTTGTTTCATCTCATGTCAGTCCAAACTGCAAGAATTTCGGCCGACCTGCAAAGTTTTTCTTCAATATATGGGAAAATCTCTTATTTGGGAGTGGGGGTATGGAGGTTTTTTGTCAAAAATGTGTTAATATGGTCTTGTTTCATCTCATGTCAGTCCAACCTGCAAGAATTTCTTCCGACCTGCAAAGTTTTTCTTCAATATATGGCAAAATCTTATATTTCGGAGTGGGGTATGGAGGTTTTTTGTCAAAAATGTGTTAATATGGTCTTGTTTCATCTCATGTCAGTCCAACCTGCAAGAATTTCTGCCGACCTGCAAAGTTTTTCTTCAATATATGGCAAAATCTCATATTTTGGAGTGGGGGTATGAATTTTTTTTGGTCAAAAATGTTCTTATTTATACCAGTTACATCTCAAATCGGTCCAACCTGCAAGGATTTCTTGATCTGTAAGGTTTTTGCACTGGGAACATTTTGCTGACCTGCAGACCTGCAAAATAGTTACACCCTGAAAAAACTAGGTTCTAAAATTGCTTTAAAAAGCTAAGTTCTAAAAATTGCTTAAAAAAGCTAAGTTTCTCTTAAAATTGCTATGTTTGGCTAAACATTGCTTAAAATAGCCAAGTTTAGCTTGAAATTGCCTAAAAAGGTAAGTTTTTCTTAAAATCGCTTAAAAATTCAAGTTTATCTTAAAATTGCTTGAAAAGCTAAATTCAGCTTGAAATTGCTTAAAAAAAGCTAACTTTACCTTAACATTGGTTAAAACAGCTAAGTTTAGCTTGAAATTGACTAAAATTGCTTAAAGAGCTATATTCAGCTGAAATTGCTTTCAAAAAGCCAAGTTTATCTTGAAATTATTTGAAAAAGCTAAGTTTTCCTTAAAATTGCTTTAAAAAGCTCAATTTAGCCTAAAATTGAATAAAAAAAGCTAAGTTGAGCTAAAAATTGCCTAAAATAGCAACTTTGAGCGAAGAAAAGTACTAATTTGGAAGAGCATTATCTCGGCCTGCTGAAGGCTCCGGTTTTTTACGAAGGTGGCAAAATACGCGCATAAATGTATAATATCGACTGGCAAAAAATCAAACTTATCATACCTTTTACTTTCTTCTACTTTTTACAGATGCATAGATTTACAGAAAAAGAATCCACAGCCAAAAGTTGACCAAGATGGAAAGGTTATTAAAAAGCAAAAGGGTGCGTCTTGTTCATGTCCATATTATAAACAAACGTCCATCCAGGAATTACAAGAGTACGCACTTGCAGAAGTACAAGATGTCGAGGACTTAGTCACTAATGCTAAAGAAATGAATGCCTGCCCTTACTATGCCAGCAGAAAAGCAGCGGAAGATGCCGAAGTTGTCCTGATTCCATATAACACTCTCTTACATAAAGCAACGAGAGAAGCCAATGGAATTCAATTGAAAAATAATATTGTTATAATAGACGAAGCCCACAATCTATTGGAGGCACTTGCGCAAATGCACAACATTGATCTGGCATACAATCAGATATACCATGCTTTGCACCAGCTGAGATCTTACAAGAACAAATTCAATACAAGATTCTCTGCTAAAAACTTGCTCATGATAAATCAGCTCATATTTGTTATCAATCAGTTATTGCAGTTGCTGGGTGAGTGGTATCTGAGTATTCTCCTTTAATAGGTTTAGATACGAGCAACTATGCAGCTGACATGATTTAAAGGTAAATCCCTAACATTCTAGTCATCCTTAAAAAATGTTTTTCTTCGGCAGATAGATTCGTAGGAAAATTGAGTGTTGCCATTAATTTTATTGGTGGACATATGAGCAACTATGCAGGCATTGTCTATTCACACTGGACTATCTACATGAGTATCTGTAGACATTCTTACAGACTCTTGGCAAGTATACAATGAGTCTCGTGTGTCTCACATTCCCACCATATAAAATTATCTTGTTAGCAAGAGGCTTGGGATGATCCATTGCCCCATTCATATGATAATGGAATAACATCAGAAACCATATTTTTGGATAATATTATAGATATACGTTGTTTTTCTGACGCTTCTACTGATGCTAACACATCTTGTGTTCATATCAAAAGTGTAGGCTTGCAAGGTGACAAGAGAATTCGTCTTCTCCCTTCCAAAACAAATGTTGCACCAAGATCTTAAACCATTCCACTCCTTGACTTGTGCTCTTTTAGGACCACAATAAGTCAACCAATTTTTTACAGTGCTGAAAAGTGAAGTAGATATCTTCTACGGTCAGATTCTCAAGATGTTTTACATTGGCTGAAAACTGAACCCCACCTACTGGAAGTCTCCGTAGCTAGCAGAGTTTTAAAAATTGAAAAATTGACCAATATGGGTAATTGAAAATACGTTAAACTGTAATCTCTCCGATATTGAGAACGCGTGGAAATAGACATTTACAGGAACTATTGCTATCCACAAGAACGGTTCAAGGTCTTTGCTCAATAATGATGATGATTAATTAAATTCTAAACTATTTAAGTTGATACTGATGAAGGAATAACTACCCGTTATTAGGTTGGCATTAACATGTTCACAATAATTCAAAGTTTAGTAGTCCTACTGATGAAGATAACTTGGTTATAGAATATCTAGGAAATGAATTATATGTTCTCAAATACGTACTCTTCTTCATTGGCTACTGTCTTAAATTGATTTTTTTTCCTATAAATGAATTCTATTTGTCATTGTTTTCAGAGAAAAGTAGCACAAACAATTCTACAGACATATATACCATCGAAAATTTTGTATTAACAGCACATATTGACAACTACAACATGTTTAAACTAGTCAAATTTTGCAAAGAGTGCAGATTAGCTCAAAAGGTAAGGAACTCAAAACACTAAAATTATGTCTTATTTAACACTCTTCTCTCACAGATTCGAAGCTATGCAATCAAATATCCCGTAGAAGAAATCCAAGAAACCCCAGCAAAGAAAGGTGTGAGAGAATTTTTAGCGAGCATACAAAACCAAAAATCCGATAAATCCGCAACAGAAGATAAAGATGAAGTTAAAGCGGACGATCCAAAGAAAATAATTGTTCCTCCAGCAAGCAATCCCCTTCTCGCACTCTTATCTTTCCTGGACTCCCTAACGTACTCCTACGAAGATGGAAGAATCCTGATGAAGAAAAGCACAGACAAGCTGCAGTGTAAACTTCAGTTCCTCCTTCTGAATCCGTCTTCGAATTTCTGTGATATTGTTAAGGAAGCTAGATCGGTTATCGTAGCTGGAGGCACTATGAAACCGAATGCCGAGTTTAGAGATCGCCTCTTCATCAATGCTGGGGCTAGTCCTGACAGGATAATGGAGTTCTCTTGCGACCATATCGTACCACCAGAGAATATTCTACCGATTATCGTGACTAAAGGGGCTAGCGACGAAACTCTACTGTTCAATTTCGAAAACAGAATGGCCATGGTAATGTGGTACAGGGTGGGCCAATAATGCGCGGGCGGAAGAAGATTTATTAAATTTTCAGATAAAAATTGTAGATTTTCTGTAAACTGATGTTTGGTTTTTACTATCTGTCTTGGCTTTCTTCTTCATTGTGATATTTATGGACGGTCTGACGACGTTGTTCAGGTGTTGCAGAAAAGCATTAATTTCTTCACCTTCGTGATTCTAAGAAATTATCTAAGAAAAACGTTTTTTGAAGTTTCACAAGTATCTGTTTAAATAAGAACAAGAGTTGGAGCTAATGCTACAAGCTGCTCCATTTCCAGTTTCGCATGCATCAGTATGTATACATTTTGAATCAAGCAATTGCCAATGAAATCGAGTTTTTGAAAAGTGAAAAATAACTTTCTTTAACACATCGTTCTTTAGATGTTGTATTGACTATTATTTGCTAGATCTTCGAACAATTTTCTAAGAAAAGTATCACCAACATATCTCAACCACATCCGAGGCCTCTGTGGCTGTGTTTGTAGCAAAATCTTCGAACCATTCCATACAGATGTTTGCTACATCCGGTGATAATGAGGATCTCATCGGTGGTCCATCCTCCTGGGCGAAAAAAGATATTCCATACCCAGCATCTCTGCGTCCACGCGGCATTTTTTTTCGTATAACCTGTGAGGCCCCTTCCACCGGGACTTTGGAGTGAAGATTTTCTGACGGGTTTTGGAGATTAAATATCCATTTTCAGAGAAATGTCATTGCAACAATCAGCTTATTTGTCATGAATTCTGAATAGTTCATCATTCTTCTACACATATTGACCCACCTTGTTTAAATGGATATCTTTTGTGAGCTATAATTGTGGTTTGACGGTAGTAATCAATATTGAATTGTTTTTAGGGTAACAATATAAGATGTACCATACAGCAAGCTTGTAAAACAATCAAAGGCGGGATAGTGGTATTTTTTCCGTCATATAATTATGAGAATTGGGTGTGGCAACAAGTTAAAGATTTAAATTTCGGCAGAGCCGTATTCCGAGAACCCCAAAATTCCAAGTCCGTCGATTCTGTTCTAGAAAAATATTCTGAAGTCATAAGGAAGTCCGGGAGTGCTGGTGCTCTTCTTTTCAGTGTCGTAGGTAAGGACAAACTGGTGAACATGGACATGTGTTTGAAAAACGAGTTACTAGCAATATCAACAGTGATACAGGGTTTTCTAAATATTGAATTTAATTTCTTCATAGATTTCAGGGGGGGGGGACGCTGCGCCATTGATTTCAACTAATAATAAGCAGAACACTCCGGATTGAAAAAAAAATCAGGTGACAGCACAACCTGTTGTTGCAGGTAGCACTGTCCGTTTTTCTTCTTAAGCGAGTTACTGGTAGATGAATATC
Organism: Chrysolina haemoptera; assembly: GCA_958298965.1. Classification (NCBI taxonomy): domain Eukaryota; kingdom Metazoa; phylum Arthropoda; class Insecta; order Coleoptera; family Chrysomelidae; genus Chrysolina; species Chrysolina haemoptera. The sequence continues at coordinate 2,267,454 of OY282597.1, read as the reverse complement.
AGATTCTCTATCTATCGTATCTTCAACTTTTGTTCAGTTAATTCATGAGTGATTATAACAATAAAACGTTTTTTGAAGATTTCACAAGTATCTGTTTAAATAAGAATAAGAGTTGGAGCTAATGCTACAAGCTGCTCCATTTCCAGTTTCGCATGCATCAGTATGTATAAATTTTGAATCTAGCAATTGCCAATGAAATCGAGTTTTTGAAAAGTGAAAAATAACTTTCTTTAACACATCGGCCTTTAGATGTTGTATTGACCATTATTTGCTAGATCTTCGAACAATTTTCACATTATCGTCAAGATATCGCATTTGCATTATTTCTATTATTTACTAAAACCTATTTCTTTTATATGACGAGTAATGATTTATCAGAACAATTTGGGAAGATTTTTATTTACGGCTCAGAAAATCGATGTCGAAAAAAACGTAAGCCACTCTAACGGCAGCAGTGAGTCGCAAAGTTTGAATCAAACAGGCACTGTCGTTAAAAAGAGTACACCAAGGCTTTTGGGTGAGGAAGCTTTAATACAGGGTTCTAACGATTTCCATATTATTTGGCTGTTTTCTAAGCGATTTTCAGGCTTATAGCATTTTGCTATATATAATTGGTAATTTTGATATTTCAGGTGGTAAATTGAGTGAGGGCCTCAATTTCAGCGATGATTTGGGACGGTGCGTCATTGTAGTAGGCCTACCCTACGCAAATATAATGGCAGCAGACTTGAAGGAAAAAATGAGATACCTGGACAAAACAGAGGTGAAATCTTCATAAATTTTCATTTTAATTGTATAGGAAACAAATCTATTACAATTTCTGTTCTTCTTCAGCAATTTATTTATCGAACCTTTATATATTCTCGATTATTTTAGGGCGCTGGGTCAGGTCAAAAGTTTTATGAAAATCAGTGCATGAAAGCTGTCAATCAATGTATTGGACGAGCCGTCAGACACAAAAACGACTATGCAACAGTCCTGTTGTTGGATGAACGGTATAACAGAGCATCTGTCAAGAATGCTTTGCCTAACTGGATCAAAAAGTCGTTGAAAGTCGGCAACTTTAATGAAACATTTGTACTCGTCGATAAGGTATGATAATTCATTTATGAGTTTCATAATAATTAATGAAAATGTATATTTTGTTGCAGTTCTTCCAGAGTAAGAAGCTGGTCAACTAGTTGTGCCATTGATGGAAAACCGAGTAGTATATATTTTCATGAACTGACGCTTTTTCATTTTTATACGAATCCATCCAATAAATTATATTTTTTATTATTATTTTTCATTATCAACAATTTCAATCCTTTTTCTCTTGGTGAAGTGCTTGATTTTATCTTCCAGACTGTCGCAAGTATGTCGTTTCATCAAAGGAACATATATTTTCGAACTTGGGCCCTGGAAAAGATTCGTACTGAAACATTTTTCTACTTCCTTCGCATCACAGTTTTTGTTCAAACTCTTGAGATCACTTTCCAAATTTTTTATCATTCCCTTGACCATCTCTCCCCTGAAAAAAAAAATATATATTTTATAATATTCAGATGATTGTGTCTAATTATATTTCAAATGCTTACTTTATTGTATGAAAAGTCCAGATGGTGTTCAGTTTTTCTATGACTAGGTCTAGGACTTCTTTATCATACTGCCAATTGAGTCCATCATATTCGCAATAATATAAGTTCAAAGGAATTTCACTTGCCATGCTATATTCAGGTTTTCTGTAAAAAAAATAGAGATATTCTATGAAACACTTGTTTGAACGTCCATCGAATTGATTGGTGAAGTTTTTTCTCTGTTTTGTTTACTTTATTATGATATGCATATCTGAGGCTAATGGCAATTTAAAAATGACTAATTATATAAAAACGTGACCATTTCTTACCTCGGATTTTTCTCTACATCCAACAGTTCATCTATAACATCAGGTTCTTCTTTATTCTGCCCAATTAAAAACAAGATTCCCATGATACATCTGATCTGGTGCCATAAAAAGGCTTTAGCCCTTATGCTGATCACGTAAATTGTATATGCTAAAAACAGAGATTTTAACGAGTGGTACTAAACACTTACGGATATTTCTTACTATTTTCTAAACTATCATCACTTTCCCTGCCAACGCTGATATCTAAAATATTTCTAATGAATTCAGTGACGCCATTACCAACATCCATTTTACAAAGGTTTCTGAAATCATGAACTCCAAGCAACTTCTCAGAGGCAGTCTTCATTTTCTAAAAATAAAATGAGTGATAGTTTATTGGCTGAAACAATATAAAGTACCATGTTCTGTATCTCAGGCTCAGGATGCAGAACAATAGTCAGTCGTTGAGTTCAGCTGTAGCCAGTTGAACATTCTTGTGTTACAAAATAAAGTCAGATCTGAATAGCTAATAACCGTACAGATGATGGCCAAACAATTCTTCATTTTTTTTTTAGTTTTTACACAAGAATTTCTTGCTTGTTTATTATCACTTGAATCCAAAGCCTATAAAGGCTCCAAAAATCTAAGAGAACTAAATTTATTTCTTACCTCTACATTCAAACATCCTTTCGGAAAGTAATATTTATAGTTTCTAGTTTTGCAATCAAATCTTGCACTGAAATTTTCATCAACCGGACTCCAAGCAACGCACTGAATACTATTTGGTAAAACCTTGTTCAATATTTTGCAATAATTGATTTCTTTGGACAAGTCATCTGCTTCTTTAGAGATGATGCTTCTTAGATCTAGTGATATTACTTGACCAAATGAACTGACTCCTTTATCAGTTCGACCACACCTGTGATAATTTGACGACTGACGATCTTTTATAAGCCTGGTCCTGAGGAGAGCCTCAAACAAGTAATGTTCTATTGTATCTGTGGTATCTTCTTGTACGACGTATCCTTTGTGGTCCCAACCTAAGTAGTATAGTTTGAGAGCAACGTGCCTGAAGTTGCACCTAAAAAAAGGACATTTGATACTTGAAGAGCTATGAAAGTAGGTGAAAGGGGGACATTGCTAAAGATCTCTGACAAAGTTATGGACAAAGATGATTCACTCACTTGGTAAAATCAAAGGGTTTTGGCTCTTTTTGTTTACGCTGCTCCTTGCTGTAGGTTGATTTGGCTAAAATGTTCCTCAACTGTTGGTTGTGTGCTGTCACTGATTTTATTTTTGCAATCAACTCCTAAAATTTGCACTATTCAAAATATGAAGTTGATAGGATCTAGGGTAAAAGTTGGATATTTGATAAACAAGACATTAATATTTCATAGAGTTGACTGAATTGAAGGAAGGCTAACAGTTTCAACGTGCTATAAGTATCGAATTTTTATCAAACCTCCTTTGTATACTTTTGAAAATCTTCATTGTCACCCGGTTTATTCGGCTTTTTAAGGGATATTTTCTGGTCCATGTTCTGATTTATAAACTAGAAACCTCAGTAGGTAGTACTTAAGTACTGGGATAGAATCCAAACCAAAAACCTTTAAAAAAAATCCATATTTGACATAACCTTCGCTACCTACGAAATTTCAAATTATAGGACACTTGCGTATTGCGTAGCGAGTCGACGGATCCACAGAACATTCAATGTGTTCTGTGGACAGAGCGAATGTATGAGGTTTATTGATTTGCATCGAGGTGTAGCACTTTCCTACACCTGGTGTAATTTACACTCGATTTTGTTCGTTTGCAGATTTATTTGACACATTCCTTTGTTTGAACTGCACTCAGCCTACACTCGATTCAAAATGTGGTGTAACTTACACTACACTTCGATGCAATCGAATGAACCTTTGAACTGTTGGTGAACTTGTACAACTCCGAAATGAGGTAGCCGACTATTTATACGTCGGATCAAAACTGAGTGAATAGTTTTATAACAGCTCAATAAAAAAAAAGAAGAAGAACTTAACCAACAAACCCATGGCACTGTGCTGTGACTGTTTCGTTTTCGTACCAAAAACATAAATGTTAAAATAATAATGTTAACTGTTTGTTTTTGTTGTTTGTTAATAACTTATTTTGTATAATATTTGTTGAATGTTTTGTAGTTTTAAATAATGATGACAAAACGAGTCCATAATTCTGAAGATAAAAGCTCCAAGAAACAAAAATTAGATGATGATATCGATGCTCTTTGGGGTGATGATTTAGATGATAGTGTCTTGGACGATTGTATCAACCGTGCCACCCAAGTCCTCAATGAAGTACGTTTAATTGTTTGCAAGAAGCTCATAATTCTAATTTAAGTTATTTTCTAGGACAAAGATAAATTGGATGCTAGTGTACTACCGAGCTACAATGAATTCAAAGCACCCCAGAAAATATGTTCGTCCACCCAACTCGATTTGAGTTTAAGACCAGGAACCAGTAAAACAATTACTTCCCCAAACAAAGAAAACATATTCGGGTATGAAAAAGAACTACAAAAACTCCAACAAGAGTGCGAAGAAAAAGTTGGGGAAATCTCAATTCTAAGATCTCAACTTTCAGAGACCAGATTGCATATGAACATTGAGCAACAGAAGCTTCAGAATGACTGGAAAAGTAAACTGAGCATGAAAGAAAAACAAATTTTGTCCATGAAAAGTGAACTGGAGTTTAAAGTAAGTTGATCAACATTATAATCGAAGTAAAAAATCGATTATTCTTTTTACTCATCTAATTATTTTTATTCAAAATATAGATGAGAGATTTGTAACTCATTGCAGAATCTTGAAATAACAAACTTAAAACTGAGTCAGAAAGCTGTGGATATATCAAAATATGGCTTCAAGGCCACTTTGAACAGCTCACGGTTAACACCAAGTAAACAAGTTACAAAACGATCGGTTGTAGAAATCGAAAAAGAGCACCCAAACCCAGTGAAAGATAAACTCCATGCGATTGTAGATTCAGGTAAAGCATCTTGAATAATTTTTATAATTTTTCAATAGCTACTTTTATTCTTAGAGTTTCACACCCAGGTGCTTCTTTTAATCTATACTTACTAAGATTTCTGAAGTAAAAAGTGTATCAATGAGAGTACCACAAGGGTCAGTCTCGGAACCACTTTTCTACCTAATTGCACACGAACCCTGAAAACAAATTCAGTAATCAATTGAAATTTTTTAGTTTACCCCTTGAAAAGACTGGTGTCAAAAATGGTGTTATCTGTCCCAAAAATTGAAAAGCACGTCATTGAAAATAAATTGACGAGGTCATCGAGAAATGCTATCCCCTACCTAAAAAATCAAACAGTATCCACTAGTGTGGTGGTCGAAAAAAGTAGAGTTGATATGGAATTCGTATATCCGGTAATGCTCGATTTGGCTGAATGCTCCAGAGAAGAGTTGAATATGTCAGAAAACATCACAAAAATCAATAAGGTATGGATAACAATAATAGTAACACTAGCTCAACATTGAATCCTCCATAATTTATTTTCCAGGTAGTGTGTGTGAGCCTGCAATTGCTCACAGATTTACAAGATTTACTCGAACGAATTAAAAACAGTTTGGGTACCGAAGATATACTAGAAGCAGACTCTATATATTTGAAGAAGAACTTCACTGATACTCCATATCGAAGGTGAGGTAATTAATAATGAAAAAAATCTGGTATAAAATTCTGAAATCAAAATGGGGCACATGCATGTATCACAAAATCACTCGAATTTTGTTACTAAACTGTAACTTTTGATAGTTTTGAATATTCCATATGCCAAGCACATTTAAATAAGGTAAAAAGTGCCCCTTAGTATGACTTCAAATTCCATGTCAATAAATTGTGTTTCCATGGTCTTGCCTTGTCGTTTGTTTATCTAGAGTTTTACAAGTATTTTACTATCATCTTTTTATTGTTAACTCAAATGAGTGGGTGTCATACTACTTCTCGTCTTATAGTTATTTTTTTTTAGTTTCGGCAGAGATGAAATGGGTATGAAGTCGGGACTTGTTGTACACTTTCTTGCTGAATTGTTACTACATTGCAGTTATTTTTCAAGATACATTTTTGGCGACAAACTGCTCAATTTAGCAGAACAAGACCCAGTGGTGAAACAGTTCCCGTATATCTTAACAAAGAGGTTCCATACTGGTCTTCATTTCTTGAATAAATTGATCGACATTGCGAAATTAATTGGTGAAATTGTAAGGTCGACCAAGGAGTTTTAGGTACCTTCTATGTTCTGTATATTTTCAGAGGAAAGCTGAGGCAATGTCGACATTCCTGAGATCGTCACTCAAAGTATTCACGAATATTTGCAAACTGAAGGAATTTGAAAGTGTGTAAGTGGAAGCGAAAAAACTTTATTGGCTTTTATTAGTTGAATTTGTTTTTAGGTCCGAGTTGGTCTGTTCCTTCACTAGAGAACTTATATTTCTTAGGCCTTCCCCAGAAATAATTTTTGAAATTACTTACCTGTTCAAAGAGGCATCTCAATCCACACCATTCATCACATTTCTGCTGAACAAAGCGAAAAATTGTTCAAGAACTAAAAATGGAGTTGTCTATTTCAATAATGGTATGTTTGATGTGTAATTAATAACTGATTGAAAGCTAGAATGGATTTCCCCCAATAGGACACTGGATAGTAAAATTAATTCTTCAAAAAATATATTTTTGATGTCTACCAAAAATCCACTGATTTTTTGATTCTCAAACCTGTACAGGATAATTATATTGCTTGATTTTTGCACTCAGTACTTAAACTCTGTAGATATTCCCATGCTAAACAATCTGAAAAAGACGTTACACCAGCTAGATGTACTTGAATCCATTTTTCAGATGCATGCCGATTTTATATCTTCGTACTAATGTTTGACAGGTGCATATACAAGACGAAAACCATTCCACTGGACGTCAGCTTGAATTTACTCTGCCTGATGTACAACACTTACAAAACGTCATTTTTCATACATCACCAGAATATAAAAGAGTAGGGTATATGATTGTTTTTTGCATCTTCACAAAGATGATCCGATGATATTTTCAGATGCGAGTGTCTTCCCCAGTTATACAAACTGGAAATTGAAATTATATTCAAGGCTTTGGAACAATATAAAGAAGCCAAAACGAGTGGCAAAAGAGAGAGTAAGTGAATTTCGATTTTTAGCAAATTTGTCTGACTCATCTTGCCCTAATTCGCCTACACTACCTTTTTATATGTTTCGATTTGGATTTAATAGGAAAGTTACCCCTTCCAGATCAACCTATTTACCATACCCTAACTCACCTACACCAACTCAACCCACCCACACCACCCTAATTCACCTGATACCCCATCCTATCTCACATATACATTAAATATCTCGATTTACATTTAAAAACCCAGTTAAACCTTCCAGATGATCCTATGCAAACTCACCTGCACTACCCTAAATCAACAACTCCCTATCTTGCTCACAATACCCTATCTCTCTCACAATACCCTAATATATGGCTTGATTTGATATTGATAACAGTTATCCCTTTCAGTTCAACCTACCTATCATACCTTATCTAAATCACATTACTTATACCTACACTACCATTACTCACAAATATTACCCTATCATATGTACTTGAATTGTTTTCAGTAATACAGTTGTCCCTTCCAGTTAAACCTATTCACCTTGTACCACCTGAGAAACACTTTCTTTTCTACCTATCTCAATTTGAAGTCAGTGGAACAATTGTCACTATCTTACCTACCTACCCTACCATTCCTTTACTCGACCTTGCCTTGCCCTAACTCACCTACACTATTTTTTATATATGTCTTGATTTGGATTTTTCAACAAAGTTATCCTTTCCGGATAAACCTACCCACCCTACCCTAACTCAACATCACATTATCTCACACACAATATCCTATTTTAGGTCTTGGGTTGATTTCAGTAATGTCCCTTCCAGTTGAATCCATCTACCCTACCCTAACTTACCTACATTACCCTAACTCAGCTACATACCCTTGCCTTGTCTACCCTAACTTACCTACATCACCCTAACCTAGCTACATCCCCTGCAAACATTTCCTACCTACCTGACATACCTTACTTTTCCGCCTGTCTTAATTTTATCCTTTACTTTTTCAGGTGAATGGGATACATTTTTCAAAAATAAAAGTGTTGTAAAGATGCTGAGTTTAATGGCATTCCACTCTTATGAATTGATAGACAATTACATATGGGTGTACTCCCAGTTTAAAGAAATAGAGAGGCAATTACAAGAAGAAGGATGTATGTAATGATTTTTGAATGTTAATTAATGAAAGTCAATAAATTTTTTAAACATTTCAGTGTTGGAGTTGGACAGGCTGACCATCAGCGAAGAAATGCCAGAAATAGATAGCAGGAAGTTCGAGAATATAAATTTTTAACGAATATGAGACAGTTTTTCTCAACAATTATATGGTGTAGCCTGTGATTAAAGTATATAAATAGATATATAATTTTTGTATTGTCAGTGTGAAGTATATTATTTCCAATCTGAGTGTACAGTTTTTGTTGAAATATTAAAAGTTTGTTATCGCCCTGCAATATGAATTCAATCCGATTAGGCCTTTTTTGACGTTTTCAAATTTTTTTCTCATTACTGAGCATGATGTGTCATTGGCATAAGTATTGGATAACAGCTCGTGTTGTTAGGACTCTGGCACATGAACAATAAGGGTCCGAGGAAAGATCCTTGAGGGACACCAGTTGCATTATTAGTAGAAGAGATGATTACTTGATTTTTACCATCAATTTCAATCCTTGAACTAACTTGATGAGTTCATCCTGTGAAAAAGGATTTGAATAGCTGAATAGGTATGAGTACCTGTATTAATTGTACTTGGGAAAAATGGCAAAACTATCTGGAATAAAATTATTGAGTACATATCACAAAGAACAATTGAAAATAAGTTTTATTCACTCCTCAACTGAAATAAATACATAAAACTTCATAACAATCTATAAAATATTTCATAATTTCTTGTCTAATTTTTCTATCAAATTTTCTATCATATTGGCATCGACCAGTCCAATGAATTTATCAACTACCAGTCCGTTTCTCACGGCTATCACCGCTGGTACCGCCTTCACTTCAAACGTATCTACTAGTTCTGCATTGGTTTCGACGTCCACTATTGCCAGATCGATATTGTCTTTGGGCTCGATTAGCTCCTTCATCTTGGGAGTTAGGATGTGGCAAGGTTCACACCATTCAGCGTGGAAATTGACAATTACAGGATTTTCGGAGTTCATAACTTTGGAGAGGAAATCATCATTGTTTCTTATTTCGATGATTCTTCTCCTCAATGGACTAGAAGAGAATGACCTAGATTGTCGATATAACAGGTACACTAGTCTATTCATTTTCAGTCTTCGGAATAAAAGCTTCTGATGGGTTTTGGTCGTATGGGCTCTATGCAGTGAAACACGAAGAAACAAATAAAGCCGATAACACAGCTAACTAACAACACGGAAAGCAGTAAGTTTTTGTAAATTATACAGTAGTCCTTTTCCTGAAAATTATAATATGTCTACACCAGTTTTATCTTTGGAATTGATAAACTTACAACAACATCAAACTCTTCGATTGGGGTCCCTTTATCTGTAGGAATGATCAGTAAAATTATAGTTATAGCTGTAGCAGATCCCAAAGTAATCCAGGATATATTGCTTTGGAGTTTCACACCAAGGACAAAAATTACCAGGGTTATTATCCACAGTATTATCAAAACAAAAAGGCCAATTCCTACATTTCCAATTGTAGTCATAGCTGAAATTAGATTGGAGTTATAATATTTTTTTATTTGGACAAGTTTTGAGTAAACTTACCACAAAATTCATCTTTTTGTAGATATTCATGAACTTGGGAAATTTTTAGTCAAAATCCTTGACTAATTCACCTTTGATTCAGTTGATACAAACAAAAGTTAGGTTCTGAATTCTGAAGATAAAAAAATACTTCATAACATTTTCCATCAAAGAATACATCGAAGATATGCAACCAAACATACAATTCTGAAATTTGAGTTGCCTATTATCGGAGATCGGAATACGATTTGACAAAATTTCAAACAGTACAAAAACGTTACTCGCCGTTCTCGCTAGATGACATTTGACAAGACATTTTTTAGAGAGAAGTTTTGTATTTTATCACAATAATGGTGATCACCTATCAACTGTCAAATTCCATAGGAGACATAGGGCAAGTTTTGAAATTCATCGATTAATCCATCGATAAGCATTGCATCCTTATTTAACCAATAGAAAATAACAACGACAGCACGAATGCGCATTATCCATCCATGAATTTAAAAGCTTACCCATAGTGTTTAGTTTTATTCTCATTCTCAATAAATTGCTGAAGATTTTCATCTACGCGGGTGCATTCAACATCGGGGAACTGAGTAAATACGTCTGATAATGGAACTTATTGTCACTTCCTTCAATTCGAAATATCTCTTTCTGAAGCTATGAACACTGGAGAATTTCGCTTAACTCAATTTGTTTTTCAAAAAATCGAGTAAAACAGTTAAAACAGGTACACTACCGCTTGTGGCAAGAAGAACTAATATACTTTTTATCAGTTCAACCAAATAAGTATAGATGGCGTACTCTTTGCTCAAAATGCGAGTTGAATGATATTAATGGAGAAGAAAATTATCACCAGGCCGTGATTCTCTCCGTATCTTGCCAACATTACGCGTGGTACTTCAATCATAGACAAGAGTCCTTGACTTCAATCATTCTTAAATCATACAAGCGTCTAGCGACAGCCCGGATATTTTGGCTGGCGAGCATATTGACAGTATCATAACCTCCAAATTGGCAGCTTCCTTGGTCTGATTTCTCAAAAACACAAAAAAAAGTAATTTTTCACAGTTTTCAACAAAAGAAGGCTGAATGGTTGAAAAAAATGTGAAAAATTGCGATTTACGGGTTTTGAGGAAGGCAGAATTGTTGAAAACTGTGAAAAATTACCTGTTTATGTGTTTTTGAGAAATCAGACCAAGGAAGCTGCCAATTTGGAGGTTACGATGCTGTCAATATGATCGCCAGCCAAAATATCCGGGCTGCCGCTAGACGCTAGTTTAAAACATGCCGTGCGAGAAAATCTATAATATCAAACAGGTTAAGGCGGGCTTTATAAAAGCAGCAATTTAAAAAAATTTATTTACTTGTCCAATTTCTTCATTTCAAATTGACAATTCATTGACATTGATTTGATTTCAGTTTATATCCCTAACTATAATTGTTCGTGATTAGTTATATTTAAACAAATTAATTAAATTAAATTTACAAAAACTGTAAATGATATTCGAAAATTAAAAATTAATATTTTTAAGTAAAGTTTTGATGAAAAGTTAACGCAGTGCAAGGGAATATATCATTAAATTAAGCAGGTTTTGGAGAGCTTTTCAGAAGCATCAATTTCAGACAGAAATTTATTTTAATCGATTTTTCTTGGTACTAAAATGATACCTACCTACCAAACGTATTAACCAAAAAATCATCGAACTACTTCACCTACGTATTTAATCAAATTTCAGGACCTTTTTACATGCATAACAAATTTTAAGCGATTATTTTGAAAAATATGTAATCGACTTTATTTACGAGTTTATTGATGTTAAAATCCTAGAAATAAAGAAAATACCTGTTTTCACTTTGTTGAATTTCCCAGACAATTTTTATACAACTTGAAACGTTCTTCTAAGTTTTTCATCATTCATTTATTAGAGCTGTTCGGATGAATTTCTTTAAATCAAGATACAAACCTCTGTAACGTGAACCCGAAACATTTCTCAACAACCAGCAAGTGGTAAAGATAATTACTGTTAACAATATAACCGACCAAATTACCCAAGTTCTCTACCTTTGACGAATGGGAACTTATCCACTTAGCGATCTGCTTTGAGAATCACTGCGAAATGCTAAACTGAAACGCCACAGGAAATCTTATTATTACATTGCGTCTGGCCCTAGGGGCAGCCTCGAACAATAACATGCATTTTAATATACTTTCCTTTAATAACAGGTCCCGGTGCATTGGGAGCGATTGACTTTTGTTGCGTAAGGCCCTTTTGTGATGGGTTTCAGATTAGATAAGCAATCGTCGATGTGAAAGTCTTGGAGGATTTCGAAAAAGTTATTGAGAAAAATAAGAGTGGTTTGCGTTATTTAGAGGTTATCGGACGTGAACGAAAAATTCTTAAATATTTTTCAATTACATTCTCCCTATCTAATTTATTTAATGAATTTTCAATAAAAACTAGAGATAATTTGAAAAATCAACTATCAGTATGAAAATGTGAATTTTCACTTTCAGATTTTTTCTTTTCGGTTAGAGTCTTTTCACAATATCTATCAGATGTAGTTCAATGTCCAGCGTGGCTTTAGCCGAGGAAGTAGTTGTTTTCTGTTAGATATTACAAAAAATTACATTTTCAATTTTCATGGAGAATGTTTCCTTTTTCTACATGAATACCTCTAAGAGATTGTCTTGAACGATGGAAAATAGCGACTAAAGTTTGTCTTTCAGCCGCAGATAATTCCACAACAGACTTTATGAATATCCTATTCATATATTCATATTTTCGAACAAATTCAAAATAAAATGTTCATTCATGACACAGCATTTATTTCGTGAGTTAATCGGAAAAGTTGCAGAATGTTAAAAGAAAAATATGAAGCTGAAATATTTGAGAAATATTTATTTAACTAGATTACTATTTACATAGCTCTTTTTCCGAATTCAAATAAATAATGATATTAGTTGACATCGGGAGTTACAGGACGTGAAGAAGTATGACTTATTACGAGTTTAGTATTCTCAATGACGTCTTTTATGGCCAAAGGTCCATGTTTTACTATCTATAACACCACGTCTAGGTCTAGCAACTGTAATCCGAAAAGGAGCAAAAATGGTCGCCTTCCACTATTTTCCAGCTATTCATTCGGCGAGGCGTCGTATTTTCAGTGCTTTATCCGCGTACATTCGCGGGAACTAAAGTAATAAATATCGCAATAAACTTTTTCATAGTAGGATGTTTTATGGAACTATATATCTCCTGGAATATTCAGAGTTTCGCCCTTATTTTGAACTTGTTCTCGCTGGCCTTTCGCCAATTCCCAACTTAATGCTGCTAGGTGATATTTTGTGACCATCGCTGGGATATCCACAGTGCAGTCGTATATTTTGTTGGTTTATGTCACAAACGAAATAAGTTTGAGTGTTAGAAAACTATAGCTAGTCAATCAATATCAGCACTGGTACAGCATTGGCAACAGTGATTTTTGAGGCTTACGACAAAGGTATGGTAAGTGTTTTGGTCCTTCTTGACTTTTCGAAGGCTTTTGTTACCATCAATCATGAATTGGTTTGTGCAAAACTAACATATTTTGGTTTTGACGAGGCTTCCACTCATCTGATATGGTCATATCTGCTGGGAAGGTCACAAAAAATTTGCGTTGACTTTCAATATTCCTCTCCTCTTGATATTCTCTCAGGAGGTCCACAAGGGTCAATACTGGGGCCCCTATTATTCATAAATCATACAACTGACATCATATCCTCCACCTCCACGATTTGAAGCTCAACCCGAATAAAACAGTCATGACGTGCTTTGGTAACAATCAGAATCGCAAAATTGCTCAACACAAATTCAAATTGCAATTAAGTAATAAATCTTTGAACTTTATCGACTCGGCTAGGAACTTAGGAGTTGTGCTTGATTCGAATCTGAGATTCTCTGAACATGTGAAATGTTTGATGAAAAAATCCTACGCAGCAATCGACACCTTCTAAACAAAACTTTGAGGAAAATGCTTTGTGATTCCTTGGTTCTCAGTCACTTTAATACCTGTGATTTCATCTATCTTTCTCGTGTGACTTATTTTCAACATAACACACTAATACCATAAATAACTATTATTTTCAATCCTGCTCTATTATACAACAAGGAAGTGCGCATTTAGTTATAGTGGTTCTTTCCATATAGTGTCTCCCTTTATTTTTGTGTTTAGCTCTCCTCTTAGAGATTCCTATTGTTGGCTGAGTTTGAGTAGCTCTGAGCTAGACTTCGCCAACATTATTTGTATATACTTGTATATGCATAATGTATATTTGTATTTGTCTTGCATTTGTATTTGTACCATATTTGTATTTCTACTGTATTTGCATTGTAAATACTGACTATTCCTATACATAGTAAAGATATTATTCATTTCATTTCATTTTATTTCACTTTATTCTCCACAAAGACAATTACAACTGTATAGGATAGGAGTCGTCATATAAGACCGTAACCTAAAACTTATCCTAATATCACAATGAAAACAAAATGAACAGGAAGTCAGAAAAACTCGTTCATTGACTAATGACTTTGACGGACAAGAAATTCCTTCAAACTTTTTTTGAATTGTATGAGCGAAGTACAAGATTTCAAGTCGGGAGGTAGTTTATTGAACATGAGAAGGCCAACGTTATTCGGGGACTTATACGAGATAGAAGATTTTGCTAGGGGAACATGAAATATAAGTACATGTTTCAAATATGTATAGACCTGTTAGGGTTAGAATATCTAGGTCCTTGAAAAGATTGCGGCAGCTGAAAGTACTAGAAACATTAGCTATTGTTCTAATGAGCCTCTTTTGAGCCAAAAACACGATGACTGAGTTAATGGACCAACCTCCAAAACTAATTCCATACCTCACTCGTGATTCAACTTGACCATAGTAAACTTTGAGCATCTGTTTTGTGTTCAGATTCTTCATCATAAAATTCAGTGAGTGGAGTTTTGACACTAAGGACTCACAATGTGTTTTCCAATTCAAACAGCTATCTATGTGAATACCAAGAAATTTAATACAGGATGTATCAGTCAGCTGAGATACGTCTGTAGCAATTCGTAAATTATCACAGGTTTTTTGATTGGTTTTAAATCTCATATAATGTGTTTTGGTATCATTTAAGTGAAGATGATTTGCTGGAAAACCATGAGGATATTTCACCGAGAGCTCTATTAGCTTTGTTTTCAAGAGAGGTGTCTGATCTATCAGAGATAATAACAGATGTGTCATCGGCATAAAAAGTGAAGTGAACATCATCGATGGACTCTTCTAAGTCATTCATGTAAATTAGAAATAATATTGGGCCCAGAATAGATCCTTGCGGTACCCCAACCGAAATATCGAGTAACAAAGAGTTGACATATTTCTGAATATTATTTTCATCTGTGTTCCCAATACACACATACTGTTTCCTATTATGAAGAAATGTTTCAATGCAACTGAGGGCCGCGTCAGCAATACCGTAACTTTTTAATTAATTATTATTATTATAACAAAGAGGAAACTTTCTCCTGTAAATTATATTTTCTATTTGAACACCTGTTTATATTTCTTTCAAATAAAGCCGATTTCTTTTTTGTATCCGTTTGGATTATACCAGTCGGGCCCTGTTTCCGGAGCTCCGATACATCCAGAGGGCGCGCTGGTGCCATTTACCCAGATAGTCACTACCCACTTCCGTGGGGTGAGCAACTACTGGGTCCGAGAATCATGTGCCCTGAGCAGACGGAGTGAACCAAGGATGACAACCTTCTGCATTCGTCCGGCTTAGATTTCTGTCACATCATTGCAAGCCGGTATGATTATTAGATTGGAGAGCAGCGTGTCCATCATTCCACCAACGACCCCTATGATCAGAACCACGAATTTAACAGAATGGTTTGGGTAGCATCAATAATAACGGAGTTGGCAATGGTGCCAAACTAATTTGGAACATCCTGTATACTATTCTGAAACACATCTTATACTTTCTGAATTACATTCGAAAAAGGTGTATTAGAGCTAACGGCGCAAATACTATCGAAATTTTCCAAGCAGTTAGTTAGGCACAAACCTATTCTGTCCCTCATTCTCAAGGCAGACCAAATATTATTCGGAATTACTAATAGCCCTGTAATGACATTAGAACCAACATATTGCAATGCCCTCGGGGTCCATCTCTCGGCGGCATTGTCCCTCCAAACCGAGCAAGTCTCCGGAGACATTAATAGTTGGCAAACTGTTAACAAACGCTGATAGTGTCGCTGATAATGGGGAGAGATAGCTGGAATGAGGTTAGATATGAGAGATACCGAGATACGGTCATCATACAGCTTCGCTCCCTCTGCAGACAATGGGCGACAATGGTGACATGTTCATTACGTACTGATCAGTGTTGATATGATTGGAATCGCTTATCTGTGATGGGTTTTTAAATCGGAACGTGTGATGGGGACGCGTCGGGTTGAAAAAAACTCGAGATTAGATATGTCGTATGATGGGCGCGTTTGGTAACTGGATTTTAATGGAGTATTGGAGGATCGTGTTCGACAGATATTCGTAGCGGTCTATTGGATTTTTTAGGAATGATGCGAGGGAAAATCTAAGCAGAATATACACAGCTAGGGTGTTTACAGTTAACTAAATCGAAGTGCGTTAATTTGTCCATGATTTTAAGACAAAACTCATGTAAACATAGGTTCGTTTTCCGTTATTTTCGATATAGTATTCCATTGTATGTGCCACAGGGAGTAGCACATAGTTCCAATTATGAAGAGCTTGGATCACTTGAACGTCCATCAGTGCTATCTATCTATAGGCCAATCAATAGAGGATTTTTTCGTAACATAAATACTAGAGTTATTTCTGATATGTTTTGACAATTTGCATTTATAAATTTGTTATAAAAAACTATTTTTTAGCGTTTTGTTTATAAAATGAAAACGAATACAGCAAAATGTTGCTCCAATGAGAAAAATTACAGAGAATTGAAATACGAACAAAATAAAATTTTGTACGACTCTATCTAATTATTAGAGACGGAGAAAAACTTTGGCGATTTTTGCCAAAATTCACGACTCCTTCAATTTTCGATTTGTACGGTTGACTTTTTTTAAAGAATTAGTGAATTCTATGTACTTCATTTGTGCGCAAAACAGGCGCTGTCAGGAGATTAATTTCGGCATAATTGCAATTTGAATTTTTTTTGAAGCGTACTTGGATGCTCTAGTAATAATTCGACTTCAATTTCTCAAACATATTTTGAAAGTAGAAGCATAGTGCTACAAATGGATATTCTCATTTCTCGCTACAGTGCCGCGAAATTAGTGAAAAATGCTTACAAATATGACCGAAAACGGCCGAGCTCGCCTAAGCGATCGAGTAGTTTTCGCAAAAAATGTTCTGTCGCCCAGCAACAACCCTTAGAAAGTATAGGTACTTTTTTCACGCTTTTTTGTAAAATAAACAAATCGAATTTTCATATTGAAATATTGTTATACTTTAGGCGCACAAACTACAAAAAAAGTAGACTTTTTTGAAGGGTGTCAAAAAAAAATTGCTTCACATGTATGTATATGTAACGGAAACTTTGAACGAGAATTTCATCCACTTCCAGATGTCCGAATAATTTGAAATTTGGCATGTCTTCATAATTCCGGTGACATTTGACATTTGACATATGACATTTTTGTTGTTGTTTGCGGCTCCAAGATGAGGGACGAGATTTGTGATAATGGTTGCCAGTTCAAAGTGACAATTGCCAGTTCAAAGTGACAATTGCCATTTCGAAGTGACAATTGCCAGTTCAAAGTGACAATTGCCATTTCGAAGTGACAATTGCCAGTTCAAAGTGACAATTGCCAGTTCAAAGTGACAACTGTCAGTTCAAAGTGGCAATTTCAAATGTTTCGAAAAATATTTTGTTGTTGGCCCTACGCTTCGTAGATATGCCTCCTAATATCCTTACAAAAAGTTTATGTTCTATAAAACATTATAAGTTTATGGATTATGGCGCTAGTGAGATGCAAAAGAGAAGAGGGCTGAGAGAATAGCCCTATAACACCCCTTCTTCTCAAGATTACCTGATCTGTTTAGACTCTAGCTTGACCCGATGTTATTATTATTCAGTGAAATTATATCAGTAACGAACGACCCAAGACCTACCGCAGCATTTACGAGAAAAACCATCTATCACGGCCACAAAACAAAACGGCAGCAACAACCGGAGAGCAAAACAAACGCTATACGCGAACGAAAGGAGGATATATATATATATACATATATATATATACGTTCGCTTTATCCGACAACGGTTTCGAATCATAAATAGAGCGCGACATATCGGGCCTTGGCGGTTTTCCTGTCTGCGACCAGGCCAGGAAGCGAGCTAACAAATGGCTTTGTGACATCATATTTACACCCCCGGCTACAAAAATAATATATGTCCGCTCGAATCATTGAGCACACGCCGGCGTTGGCCCGCTGAGAGTTACGCGAAAATAATGCGGCGTATACCGGGCGTTGGAAGGATCTCGTATAAGTCGTATAAGGAATCGTGGATCGTTTTCTTAGGTCAAAATATGGTTTTACATGGGTCAGTTGTTCTTAGAAAAGCAAATACAAATAATTCGTATTAATGAACACACGTTGGGCGCCACATTTATTATAAGATATTCAACCCCTTTTTACGAAGACGTAGAAGGGCCAACAACAAAATATTTTTGGAAACATTTTGAATTGCCACTTTTAACTGACAATTGTCACTTTGAACTGGCAATTATTATCACTTTGAACTGGCAATTATTATCACTTTGAACTGGCAATTGTCACTTTGAACTGACAATTGCCACTTTGAACTGGAAATTGTCACTTTGAACTGACAATTGTCACTTTGAACTGGTAATTGTCACTTTGAACTGGCAATTGTCACTTTGAACTGGCAATTGTTAATTGACAAAAAAACAATATTTATGCATGTAGTTGTCAATAAATATATTTTTTGTGACAAAGTGGCAAAGTGACAATTGCCAGCTCAAAGTGACAATTGTCAGTTCAAAGTGACAATTTCCAGTTCAAACTGGCAATTGCTAATTGACAAAAAACAATTTTTATGCATACAGTTGGCAATAAATATCTTTTTTGAGTAACAATTTACAATTCAAAGTGCCAATTGCCAGTTTAAAGTGACAATTGTCAGTTAAAAGTGACAATTGCCAGTTGAAAGTGACAATTGCCTGTTCGAAATGTCAATTGCCAGTTCAAAGTGACAATTGCCAGTTCAAAGTGACAATTGCCAGTTCAAAGTGACAATTGCCTGTTCGAAATGTCAATTGCCAGTTCAAAGTGACAATTGCCAGTTCAAAGTGACAATTGCCAGTTCAAAGTGACAATTGTCACTTCAAAGTGGCAATTCCAAATGTTTCGAAAAATATGTTGTTGTTGGCCCTTCTAAGCCTTCGTACTTTTTAATGGATTTTTCACCAAAACCTTTTATAATTATGCGGAGGCAAGGGTCGTGACTATTGTTGGTGATGAACCCAAAGATATTCCTAAAAATTAAATGTATGGCATTCTGATAAAGTATCTCATTCTCATAGCCAGTCTCTGTAATAGTATATTCTTCAACGAGCATATAATGCCCATTATACGCGAGTAGAAGACTATACTTTCTCTACGACTACAGATTGTGGTACTTTTAGGTATCTATCGAAGTTATTGCCCTTATTACCAAAAAGTAGTATAAATTACAAAGCAATATAAGGAAGAATAACAATTATACATGAATAACTGAATGCTTGAGGGGAAAAATTAAAAAAAAACTTCAACCAGTAGGATTCGAACTCACGCTCTTCTAACAACCTTTAATTTTTCCGTACCACTGGACCACACAGGTACTTACAAAATTTGTCGGGAGACAACACAACTTCGAGCTAAAATCTAATACTTTTTTCCCTTTTATAATAAACAACTATACTTTTTTAAAGAGTCTTTTTTTTTCTGTTGCCTTCCAGGTTTTACTGGGTACACCGCCGAAATTTCAATGCCGTTTCAAGTTCTTTAATCACCGTCGAATGCCTCGATAAACCTATTGATGAGTCTCCCAAACCGCATGTGTAGATTACAAACGAAAGACACCATACCGAGAGGTCTAATTCCTTTGAATGTATTTTAATCCTCACAGAGAACAGTTCTCGCCTGGATGGGCCGTCCGAAAATAGTGTAATGAATTTACACAAAGCGCGGCCGCAAACAAAACCACTGAAAATTATCACGGTCGACGGACAAAGCAGATTTTCAGGATTTTTTAATCGTTTTAACCCATGTTCAACTGATTTTCTCTTGTGGGAACGCTCGCATCGGTTCCAGCCAGTATTACCGCACGATTTTTCCTATCCATTTATTTCCGCTTGTGGAGTACCAGCGTATACTGGCGGAGCGGATTTTCCTTCAGCATTTGTCGGGATTTCATACGCGCGTGAGTTCGATATGATTTCCATAAAATACCTACATAAGTTAGGGGATCACTTAATTTTGAAAAATACTGGGAAGATATTAATATTTCTCTTGAAAACAGTTTCAAAACAATGTCTTGATCAGAAACTATACTACCCCCTATAGACTTTCCACGCAAACGGTAAAGGCCCAAGACAGCAAATTACTTTCATTTCATTCCAATAGGACGAGTTTTTAAATCCATCGATGGATAATGCGTATTCGTGCTGTCATTGCCATTTTCCATTAGTTAAATAAGGATGCAATGCTCATCGATGAATTTAAAAACTTGCCCATAGAGCATTGTCAGCTGACGTCACAACATGGCGGTCATGGGGGGACAAACAAAGCATTTGACATGGTATGAAATGAAAATTAGTTTTTTGTGGG
Source organism: Chrysolina haemoptera (assembly GCA_958298965.1). NCBI lineage: Eukaryota > Metazoa > Arthropoda > Insecta > Coleoptera > Chrysomelidae > Chrysolina > Chrysolina haemoptera. The sequence goes on along the minus strand of OY282597.1, from coordinate 2,246,799 downwards.
TGTTAGTAGATAATTGCGATTTTTATAAATAACTTTTCGTAGAAAATTGACCAGAAAGATTCACATAGTCCTATGAAAAATGGGTTCAATGTGTTTGTTTTTGTTCAGTTTGGTTTGTTTGTCCCCCTATGACATTGTTCCGCAACTGTCATATTACGTCACTGACAGTGCTCTATTCTTCTTTTATTTCAATTATATTTCATATTGCTTTTTTTCCAAATATCTGAAGTAATCCAATTATTGATCTCATCACTCCAGCTTGAGATTATTCTAAATCACAAGAATTTTTGGAAACACTTCAATTAACACAGAGATATCTTGAACAAATTAAAGAAATCTGCATGCATTGTTCACACTTCACATTCTTCACAATAAGCTTGTCAAGAGAGAAACAAGATGTCCTGCAGTACCAAGACGACGCTTATTGCCATAATCCTATACAATAGGAATAATTGGGTCGAAAATCCATCAGAAAATAACTACTTTCCTGGCTAATACCACGACGAACGTTGAATTGCATCTAATGAATTTCTGTGAAGACTAACAAGGATGTTTCCGCAATTGCTAGTTGCATGGAAATGTTCATTGAAACATTTGGACCACCCTAATGTCTGCAACAAATGATTCAGCAAACTTTCCATGTAAAGGCAGAAGCTGAGACACCGCCCGCAGGCCTAGCTTTCACTAAATCACGGGCGCCATCTGAACTCCAGCCCCTCAACCAAAGCAACACCCAGAACTTGCGTGGAAATGTTCAAAGAACATTTCCATGCAACTAGCAATTGCCGAGACATCCTTGGAGGACTCTGCACGGATATTCATTAGATGTAATTCAACGTTCGTCGTGGTATTAGCCAGGAAAGTAGTTGTTTTCTGATGGATTTTGGACCCAATTATGGCAATTATTCCTATTGTATAGGATTATGGCAATAAGCGTCGTCTTGGTAGTGCAGGACATCTTGTTTAAATCTTGAACACGCTAAATAAATCAGTTTTGTTTTATATGATCCAAAGTTTCCGAAAGATCGTTACTCAAATGTATGAGTCGAAACATGCGTTCTTCCACCGAGGGTTGCGACAATAATAAATCTACCAGTTCATTAATAATATTACGTTTACAATCTTCCCGTTGCAACAATGGAGAACCGGTAGGGGTCCGCCATTATCAAAAAATCCTTCGGAAGCGAATATTAAAAGGCGATGACAAAAAAATAGTGTACAATCACGAAGCTAGTCGAACGAACACGTATAAATGCATTAGTGTTAGTCGAACGGCCGTGGCGAAAAGAGTCAGTTTAGGATAAGTAATGGTCCCCCGTAGTGCCGGACCCTGTCGATTCTGACGTCGAATCGAAATAGAAGGACTACGGCTGAGTTTGCACTCGAACACTGGAGGCATCCGTAATTTTCGTTATGCGATTAACCACAATCATATTATATTTGCACTTCAAAGATCTAGACTTGCCCAAATTGCCCGTTCGAAAACGGCATTGTTGTTAAACAAGGAATTAGGAATAATGAGTACACGTATTTCCGTCCACTTCAAGAGTTTTGATGTATACCTACTTGAGGTCCTTGAGGATGCGTTTTTCATGTGCTGTTGTTTGACTTTACATCATTTATAAAACATGGTTGAAGCTTTGTGTCGATCTGATATTATCCCGAATATTTTCTGAATGTAACGCGTGAGTTCAAACACTTTCCATGCAAACAACAATGATTATTTTATTATCGGCATGTCTCAGATTTATTATTGAAATAGGTATATAAAGTAAGCTGTTGAGAACAAAAGAATCGAGTTTCTTGCGGTAATCAAAAGTCCATGGCTCATTGTCAAATCGTTTGATCAAACTGCCGTGATATTATGTTATTCCTAGGAATTCGTTCATTTGAAACAATTGAAAAGTTAAAAATTCACTGTCACACGATTTGAAAACGATTGTTCAAAATGAGGTGCATCAATGACAGCTCTGGAAGTAAAACAACCTTACTTCTCACATTTAGACAGAGCTTCACTTTTCTGCTTTGTTTACGTTGGAGATTTCAATATTTTTACGGATTTCAGAATAAATTCAGTCATTGCTTGTTAGTAACTTGTAGTTAGAGTGCCCATCGGCAAAAATTTTACTGGCAGTTTTTCCGACCGAAATCCGATTTTTTTATGTGTTTTTTAATTGCAGTAGAAACTACAGAGGGTGATTCGTTAGGTTGTTTAAAGAAAAAAAGTTCCCATGAATATTTGTCCGGAGTTGCTTCGTTTCTGAGATACATGGCGTCAAGTTAAAAAAAAACGGTATTTTATAAAATATCATGAATATCCCGAAACCGATTTGCTTGAAATTTGGTATAGATATTTGAACTAATAAGGCACTTATTAAGCCTTAACTAGATTGAAATTATCAGGGCCAGTGGCGTCTCAGTGGGCACCACTGCCAACAATATTGTGAAAATAAAGTACGTCATTGTAGGTTTTAATTTTTTTCAGGTTAGGCATATAAAAGTACATCTTTTTAGTCTTTTGTGTAATTTTCATATCTAGTTTGGTTTTCAAGAAAAAAAAATCATTTTTGGTGGTGCATTGAAGTTTTTCTGAACTTAGATTTCAGAATTGGCAAATTTCAGAAAATATTTTCAGACACATTGGAATTACTCAGTAAATAAATAAATATGAAATATTTTCTCCTTCCATATGAAAAATAAAATTCCATTTGCACAAAAGCGAATTATTTGTTTGGCTTAAAAAGTGAGGTGTGAAATTTTCTGTAAAATTTTCCAAGCAGAATGTTGATGAATGTGAGGTTAAGTAAATTATACTGGCTTATTCTGAAATATTTGATGTATGTAATATTAAAATATCAATATCTGTTACCTTTCAGAATGTCTATTTGTTATGATATGAATATGTCATCAATTATCATAAAAATGATATTGAAAAAAAAAAAACTAAAGAACACGCTGTACTTCCAACTTGGACTAAAAAGTAAAAAATAATTGACAATGTAATTACCTCGGTAAGTGCTTTCGATCTATATTCTCATATTTTCCATGTTGGAAGTAAAGCGTGTCCTTTAGTTTTTTTTTAATATTACTTTTTTTATAACTGAAAAATTGAAATCTCCGACCCCGAAACCCCCCTCATACCAATTTTGAAGCGAATCTGACTGTAATCACAAAATTCGTCCGTCATCTTGAACCGCCATCTTAACATGCATAAATAGATACAAATAATAAAAGCTTGTTAAAAAACTACAAAGATTTGATATGAGTTATTAATATTGTCTTGGCCAAGAAAATTTACTGGTTTACTGGTAAAGCTTGTTCTTTTGCTTTTTTTTACTAAAAAATCGGAATCTCCGACCCCGAAACTCCCCTCATACCAATTTTATAGCGAATCTGACCGTAATCACAAAATTCGTCCGCCATTTGGAATTCATAAAATTTTGAAAAAAAAAAAATTTTATAATCTCTGACCCCGAAAACCTTCACACACTAATTTTGAATCAAATCAGACCATATTGACAAATCTCTTCTGCCATCTTGGAGACGCCATCTTTAATTCATGAATTTTGACGATAAATTAAAAATCTATGACCTAAAAAAACCCCACGTACCAATTTTGAATCAAATCTGACCAAAATCACAAATCTCGTCCGCCATGTTGGAGCCGCCATTTTGGATAAATACATTTTGATAAAAAAATCATAGTTTATGACCCCAAAAACCCTTAAGTACATACCAATTTTGATTCGAATCAGACCATTATTACAAATCTCGTCCACCATTTTTTTTTTCAACCATTCAGACTTCTTTAAAAATGTGAAAAATTGCGATTTACGGGTTTTGAGGAAGGCAGAATTGTTGAAAACTGTGAAAAATTACTTTTTAATGCGTTTTTGAGAAATCAGACCAAGGAAGCTGCCAATTTGGAGGTTATGATACTGTCAATATGCTCGCCAGCCAAAATATCCGGGCTGTCGCTAGACGCTAGTCTGAACGGCTAGTTTAAAAGATAAAAGATCTATACCCAACACATATCCCGCATGCGCAATTTGTCTTAAATTTTTCGCATAAATGCCATACACACCATAGTTTAATTTTTCCTTAGTCGAAGTTTTATTCAAGTTGGAGTTGGAGTTGTGTTGTGCTGCATAACGCCACCCTCACTCCCTGCCATTTTGATTCCTCACAAGTACCAAGGCTGTACGGTAATAATAAAATATGGAATCCCTTTGGCGTGGAACGCGAGATTTGAATTCTCCACCACATCGTCTCACTTTCCGCCGATACACGAGATAAAAGTTAACATGTTAAGTTTGCAGGAATGTCGAAACTTCTTACGTTCGCGAGTTCGAAAGTTCGGAATCGGAGTCACATTCTGGAAGAACGACCGCCGAAATCTACAATAACAGAGCGCTCGTTGGCGGAATATAAATTCCCGACATACCTCGATGCTGTTATTATTTTCGCAAATAGAAATTAAAAATTAGTTCCGGTGACTTGTCACAAAGGAGAAAAATCGACTGGTCGGTTCGATTGTGTAAACATTGGCAATCGAATTTTCTAATTCGGTGGGTTTCGGCCACAAAAGTAAAACGTACGTCGCAGCGTGAAAAGGGAAGGTTTTGTGTTTGGTTGTTGAATCTTGAATCAACGAATAATCAACTGGGTATGAACGTAATCGATTTACAATTCCCAGTATTGAGTATTATTGTCTTCGACTAAGTTCTGCCCCTTTTTCCACACTAAATTAGTATGTTTTTGATAATTGCAGTTGTTGACAGTTATACTATAATCTTAACAGATATATTGTCCCCCTCCTCCTTCTACCGGGAGGCCAAGAAATTTGTTACGTCACGCAAATTTGAATTTTGGATATGATCCTCATGAGAATTGATAGCTATCTACAACGTTGTGCCAAGTGTTACAATAATTGTAACATTTATGTAACAATTATCTGCATCTGCAATCTGCATGTAGTGTAGTTACGGTGTTACGACATCTCCTAAAATATGCCTGATATGTTACAATTTCACTAGCGTCTTGCGATAGCCCGGATATTTTGGCTGGCGAGCATATTGACAGTAGTATAACCTCCAAATTGGCAGCTTCCTTAGTCTGATATCTCAAAAACGCATAAAAAAGTAACTTTTCACAGTTTTCAACAATTCTGCCTTCCTCAAAACCCGTAAATCGCAATTTTTCACAGTTTTAAAGAAGGCTGAATGGTTGATATGATTGATATTTTACTATTACATACTTACATCAACTATTTCAGAATAAGCCAGTATAATTTACTTAACCTCACATTCATCACCATTCTGCTTGGAAAATTTTACAGAAAATTTCACACCTCACTTTTTTAGCCAATCAAATAATTCGCTTTTGTGCAAATGGAATTTTATTTTTCATATGGAAGGAGATAATATTTCATATTTATTTATTTACTAAGTAATTCCAATGTGTCTGAAAATATTTTCTGAAATTTGCCAATTCTGAAATCTATTTTCAGAAAAACTTCAATACACCACCAAAAATGATTTTTTTTTCTTGAAAAAAAAAAATAGGTATCAAAATTACATAAAAGATGTACTTTTAGATGCCTAATCTGAAAAAAATTAAAACCTACAATGACGTACTTTATTTTCACAATATTGTTGGCAGTGGTGCCCACTGAGACGCCACTGGCCCTGATAATTTCAATCTAGTTAAGGCTTAATAAGCGCCTTATTAGTTCAAATAACTATACCAAATTTCAAGCAAATCGGTTTCGGGATATTCATGATATTTTATAAAATACTGTTTTTTTAACTTCAACCCCCTGTATCTCAGAAACGAAGCAACTCCGGACAAATATTCATGGGAACTTTTTTTCTTAAAACAACCTAACGAATCACACTCTGTAGTTTCTACTGCAATTAAAAAACACATAAAAAAATCGGATTTTGTTTGGAAAAACGCCCGCGAAACCAAAAAAGTCAGGAAAACGGTGGCAGACTAGGTCCAAAGAAGCCATACAGAAAGTTTGGAGGTAGTATCTGCCAGTAAATTTTTTCCCGATGGGCACTCAAACTACAAGTAACTAACAAGCAATGAATTTATTCTGAAATCCGTAAAAATATTGAAATCTCCAACGTAAGTAAAGCGGAAAAGTGAAGTTCTGTCTAAATTTGAGAAGTAAGGTTGTTTTACTTCCAGAGCTGTCATTGATGCACCTCATTTTGAACAATCGTTTTCAAATCATAACCTCCAAATTAGCAGCTTCCTTAGTCTGATTTCTCAAAAACGCATAAAAAAGTAACTTTTCACAGTTTTCAACAATTCTGCCTTCCTCAAAACCCGTTAATCGCAATTTTTCACATTTTTAAAGAACGCTGAATGGTTGATTTTTTATGTAGGATGTGTATGAGCGATTATTTTTAACGTTCACTGAAGAAACTGCCGGGATTATGGGTGAGTTGAAAACTGAGGCAGGAGTAAAACCCAGTTTTTTCTTTGGCATGAATAAGTGAGACTTGTCTCACTAGTCTAAAATCCTTGCATATGGTCCAAAGAGGGTACAGATTCCTGCTTCAGTATAATTATTTCATATCAACTAAAATATCCATGACTTTCGGATCCTCTGTAAATATCGTAGAAGGGTTATGTGAAATGGGACAAAACACATTTTGGGTACTCAGATACTCACATGTTATATATTTGCATGAGGAAGTAGATGTCTTCAAGAACGATATGCACTTTTTCTTTTCCTTCTACTATAATTTTTAGCGAAGTTATGACACATCTAATTGTCCTTTCGGAAATGGGAGTGGCTGGTTAAGGCGAGCCTGAAATTTGATATCGGAATTCAATCAGGTTTTCTCAGAAAACGAGCGCATTTTTACGGAAGCGTAGAAGGGCCATTATTTTTGTATTTTAATTTTTTTTTTAATTCCGAGTTGCAACTCGGAAAATTACTAAATTCCGAGTTGCAACTCAGAAAATCACTAAATTCCGAGTTGCAACACGGAAAATTATTAAATTCCGAGTTGCAACTCGGAAAATTATTAAATTCCGAGTTGCAACTCGGAAAATTACTAATTTCCGAGTTGCAACTCGGAATTTCATCGGAGTTGAAACTCGGAATTTAGTAATTTTCCGAGTTGCAACTCGGAATTTAGTAATTTTCCGAGTTGCAACTCGGAATTTAGTAATTTTTCGAGTTGCAACTCGGAATTTAGTAATTTTCCGAGTTGCAACTCGGAATTTAGTAATTTTCCGAGTTGCAACTCGGAATTAGGGAGAAAAAATAAATAAAAAAATAATGGCCCTTCTACGCTTCCGTACATTTTGTGAGAAATTACTAAGTGTATTTCTTGTGGAGAATTGAATTATGTTTCGCCTTGTTGAAATTGTTTCTTGATAAATCTTATACTTTCCGAAACAACATTAAAAAAAACACCTCTGATTTTTTGTTTAACAATTTTTTTTCTAACAATACATGAAGTCAAGAAGTCATGTGCCGAGTTTCAAAGTGCAGCAAACGAACGACAAGCGATTAGGCAAGTATTTCTGTAACGAACCCCATATTTGCAACAATAAAGGATAAATTATCGAAGCACGATTTTCCCACAAGTTGGTACTTTCCAATAAACGGAAGCATTGTGAAGACTCGAAGAGCCCCGTCCTCGCAGACAAGAAAGTTAATCCGCGCCCGACCCCTCTTATCGAGAAAATTCGAAGGGCGACTCAAAGAAAAATAAAACCGTTTAAAATGCATTTGGGTAAAGTGCGTAATAATAAGAGCGTCCATCCCTCGCCTTCCGCTCGCACAAAAGAACGCTGTTCGGTCTTTTCAGCAGTGAAACGCCCCGAAATTCAAATGTTTCTTGAGAGAGTCAAACAAAGAGGCGAACGGGACAGGGCAGGACGGCGAATTAGGGAAAATCGACAGGTCAGGGCAGTGCCGGACTTGAGCCGGGTAAATCGCGTGGGATTACCACGTTTTTTGGACATTGTAGGGGCCTGGCTATTACTGATGTGATATCGCCACCTGACTATCACGACCGAAAAACTAGAGGAGACAGAAAAAAATAAAAAGTCAGTCATTCTGTTTTCAAAATTGTCATAAAACTTTTGAATTGAAATACAATCTTGAGTTACTAATAAGTTAATAAAGACGTTTAGTAGTCTTTGTGAGTTGATTCACTTGACAAACAATATAAAAGACCTAAAGACATTGTACCGCGTACCATCTCTAATAACTATGTTAACGTTCATGAGACTTAGAATATTTATTGAATCACTAGCTGCCCTCTCCGGCTTCGCACGGGTGTACTAATGAAGATAATGAGATCAAATTTAGGTGTGAAAATTTCGAAAAAAAAAAATGTGGAAATTTTAAATTCGGAAAATCTCGGAAACTGCTTCTCGAAATTACACAGTTTCTTCTATCCGGCAGTTCCAGTGTTATTGCGGCTTTGCTCCGGTCAGCTGACGTTCGGCGGACAGCGGTTCCTAAAATTTCTACAATTTAAACTATCCACGAATTTTTTTCGAATTTTTCACACCTGCCATTCGTTATAAAATGGCATTATACACCCGTCCTTTACAGGAGTGCAAGAGGTTAGATTACACCCTGTATATGTAATTGTTTTTTTTTATATACAGTGTGACCCATTTAAGATTGAAGCTCCCTTATAAAACTTACATTTTTCAACCGATTGGAATGATTTTTTTTCGTTAGATAGACATTCAAAAAGTTCATTTCATGAATTAATTTCTATTTCCAGGGCCAGCCAATCTGATTTTTCAAGGTCAAAAATCTAAAAATATTACTAACGATTTTTTTAGAAAAAATCTGACTACGCCACTGGATTCGCGATATTTTTGAATGGTTTAAATATAAATTACGTTGAAATGCCTCAATAAATAAAAAAAGTTATAAGGAAATGAAATTTAAAAAATATATCAGAATTCGGAATTCACCACTGTATTCAGGAGGTCTTGATATATTACGAAAGCGCAGGAGGGCCACAAGCCTTTTTTTTAACTACTTCGACTTTAAAATCGACATTTCGAGAAAAAAGTCGAATTTCAAAAAAAAAAGTCGAAATTTCGAGAAAAAAGTTGAAATTTCGAAAAATAAATCGAAATTTTGAGAAAAAAGTTGAAATTTCGAGAAAAAAGTCGAAATTTCGAGAAAAAAGTTTTCTCTAAATTTCAACTTTAATGTCGAAATTTCGACTTTTTTCTTGAAATTCGACTTTTTTCTCGAAATTCGACTTTTTTCTCGAAATTTCGACTTTAGTCGAAATGATGAAAAAAAAACTCTTGTGGCCCACCTGCCCTTTCTTTCATCGAAATCTGTCCATAAATAAAAAAATCATGAGATAATAAATTTTGAAAAATGTACTAATGGAATTTCAGGAGAATGTCATTATATCCCATAATTTTTTATTTATTTATTTATTTATTTATTTATTTATTATTATTATAGTGAGTGATATTTTGAGACTCAGATAACAGATTACTGCCTGTTTATTGTTATTGTTTTCCAAGTGTGAATAGGGTATTACTATTGTCACGAATATTTAGACCTCAGAACGGGGCGCCATCTAGTGGAGGATAGCAGTAATAGCAGTCCCTAGACTCGAAGAACTTGAAAGAAGAAAGAAGAGATGGAGAAAATCAAAGATGAAATTGAGGAGGAAACAATAATAATAAAAGACTGGTGGCCCGTGAAACTAACGTTCGCGTGGAAAATTCAATAAATCGTAAAACTTTTTGTGTGAAATAGACATTGAAATACAAAATGTTTTCAAGGAGAGTTCTTTTGGCCGATTTAAAGGTGTCGGAATTGAGGCTAGAGCTCGAAGAACGGGAGTTGGAAACGACTGGTAAGAAGGCCACGCTTCAGAGAAGACATGCAGAAGGACTGATAGAATTAAATAAAATATTTTTGTTTGAAGTTTCTGGAATTGATATGAGTTCCATAATGAGTAAACCCAACGGAATGGAAGACAAAATGCAACAAAATTCGGCGAGTCTGGAAATTAAACTTCCAGAAAATTCGAAGAATTGAGAAGAGAAACTTTTAGAAAATTCGAACAGTCTGAAGGAAGAACTTCAAGAGAGTTGGAAGAATTTGAAGGATGAATTTCAAGAAAGTGCGAAGAATTTAGAAGAAAAGCTTCTAGAAAATTCAAAGATTCTGGAAGACAATCTTCTCGAAAACACAGAGGGTTTAAAAAGAGCGCTTTCTGGTGTGGCGAATCGTTCAGAAGTTTTGAATACGGAAGCATTGAGTGTCGAGATAAATGAAGAATTTTAAAGTGAAATTGCAAAGTTCTTTACACTATGATTGTTACTTTTTAACTATAATAGGATAAAAATTCTCAGTAAAGAATTCCTCCTGGGGACTTTTCTCAGTGCAGGGACTAGAAAGTAGCACCGATTCCGAATCTTCGTCAAGCGAACGCTTTTCGTTTGTTTCCCCAATATCCGCAGGCACCAGTCCGATACTGGTTCATTATCGCGAAATAAATGGAGGTTCTCATCAGCGGGACGAGCCGCGTGAGGCCGATAATCATATCCTCGGTTACAAATTATATAGTTATTTTCACACGTTACACCCATCGTTATGTTCGATGTAAAGGTATGTATGGGTATGGTTATTTAGGGGCGCGGAACTCATTCGGTCGGAGAGTTCGTCTTGGGAACGGAATCGACGGGTCCCGCTATTATGAACACACGTCGAAGTAGGCTTTGTTCCGAGCGCTCTTTGTATTGACTCTTTATTGACATTTTTTCATGATGTGATTCTTCCCGTAAACGACTGTTAGCGTGTATATTGTAATTCGCAGAGGAATTATAAGGGAGAGCGCTGATTGTAGTCCGCGAGAACAATTTGTTAGTATTTATGCGTTTCTTTGAATATTTCTTCTGATCAATGAAAGTCAATGATCAAACAACACTTAGGCCGACAACACGCCGAAAAATCAAAAACGCCTTAAAGCGAAACGTTTCTGGGAAATGAAGGCTGACTAAACACCTATAAATCAAAAACGCCTAAAATCAAAACGGTTTCATGCAAAACGTTTTGCTGCACAGCAAAACAGTGCAAATAGAGTCGGAGCTTCAACGTGTTGTCTACAACGAGGTTTCCTAAACGCTTTCATTCAAAACACCCAAATAACACAAATACGTCCTCAGTACGTCCACAAGACATAAATCTAAGACATTCAAGACGTCCCGAAGACGTCCTTAGAATGTTACATGTTGGAACGTTCTGGGGACGTCCATTATATGTCCCTGTAAAGTCTTCCATGGACGTCCCTTGGACATCCTAAGGATGTTTTTAGGATATCAATTTTCAAGGTTTCCTATAACCCATGATCCTAGTCAATAGAAAGTCACTTACCAACTAGAAAAAGTGAAAAGGACAATGATGGAAAGTGATTTTCGAATTTTGTATATCCAAAAATGCACATCATTGTTATTATTATATTTAGTAAAATCAGGTTTTCCGCATTTTCATGCATTGCCATCAACTACTGAGCTATGGTCCATATTTCAAGTCTGTATCTCATCGGGAACTTAGTTTAAAATCAATTACAAAATTCCACCCAGACAGATATACTGGTAAAATTAACATACAGCTTACCCATTACCACTCATAAACAATACTCAAGCACTGATATGGACTCATTCATGCTAATATTCAGTACCCTTTTTCTACCCGTTCTTTCAAAATGGAGCATTCTCGGAAACAGGTGGCTTTCCCGCATATATCCGTATCGCAGTCTCTGTGATGTACAACTGCCAATACACCGTGTATCTATAGTTAGTTTAGTTTAATACGAGTGTAAAGTACGGATGATTTGTCAACACCAAACGGTTTCACGGTGAAGTGGCTACGTGTGGAACGTTCTCAACATCGCTTGACGGCGTCTATTAGTTCCGAAACGCTGAGCGCGCCATCGGGCCGGCAATGGGATATCTAGTCTCTCGAACGCATATTTCTGCCGGTGTTCATGGCAGGCAGCGGCGGCGAGTGAAATCCAGCAAACAAAATCTTTGAAAATATTTGATCCGGCATCCTAGCTCACAAAACCACCTATAACATCTACAAGCGAACTGTAAGGCCAGCAAACAATAACATCCTTTCATAGAAAATTTTCTTAGCTTTTTTTCTATATACAAATGTATTTAACGAATATGACTCGTTATGGTCGCAAAATGCGATAAATGTAAAAGGTGCGCTAGGATCCGGCATACTAGCACACAAAACCACCTATAACATCTACAAGCGAACTGTTAGGCCAGCAAATAACATCTTCTTGTAGGAAATTTTCTTAGCTTTCTTTCTATATACCTATGTAATTAACGAATGTGGCTCGTTATGGTCGCAAAATGCGATAAATGTAAAAGGTGCGCTAGGATCCGGCATATTAGCACACAAATCCACCTATAACATCTACAAGCGAACTGTTAGGCCAGCAAACAATAACATCATTTCATTGAAAATTTTCTTAGCTTTTTTTCTATATACATATGTATTTGACGAATGTGACTCGTTATGATCGCAAAATGCGATAAATGTAAAAGGTGCCCCAGGATCCGGCATCGAAGCACACAAAACCACCTATAACATCTACAAGCGAACTGTTAGGCCAGCAAACAAACACATCCTTTCATAGAAAATTTTCTTAGCTTTTTTTATATATACATATGTATTTAACGAATGTGACTCGTTATGGTCGCAAAATGCGAAAAATGTAAAAGGTGTGCTAGGATCAGGCATCCTAGCACACAAACCCACCCATAACATCTACAAGCGAACTGTTAGGCCAGCAAACAATAACATCTTCTTGTAGGAAATTTTCTTAGCTTTCTTTCTATATACCTATGTAATTAAAGAATGTGGCTCGTTATGGTCGCAAAATGCGAAAAATGTAAAAGGTGCGCTAGGATGCAGCATCCCAGCACATAAAACCGCCAACGAAGAATACTTCCGAATATTCTAGAATTTTTTCAATATTTTTCCCGTATTCTACGCCATCAATTCAATATGACACAGTATTCGAAAAATGAAAAATTAGTCTTGGAATTCGTTTGGAACCTAATTGAAATTTGGTATATGACGATGTTTCCTTTTCCTGCATAAATGAATGGCTTTGAACTAGAGAATTTCAAACCTTTTTCAGTTAATTACTTCACTATTTTATTTCAATGTACAATGATTGTATGTATCACTCCTGTGTCATGCCCATTCTGTATTCGTTCAGTAACCTATTTTAAATTGTTTTTAACTAGCTGATACTTCTCAAAATTCAAAAATTTTTTTAATATTTTTCCCGTATTCTACGCCATCAATGCAACATGACACAGCTTTTTTTCTATATACATATGTATTTAACGAATGTGACTCGTTATGGTCGCAAAATGCGAAAAATGTAAAAGGTGTGCTAGGATCAGGCATCCTAGCACACAAAACCACCTATAACATCTACAAGCGAACTGTTAGGCCAGCAAACAATAACGTCCTTTCATAGAAAATTTTCTCAGCTTTTTTATTATATACATATGTAATTAACGAATGTGTCTCGTTATGGTCGCAAAATTCGATAAATGTAAAAGGTGCGCTAGGATCCTATCCTAGCACATAAAACAGACAAAAAAAATACTTCCGAGAGTTCTAGAATGTTTTCAATATTTTTCCCGTATTCTAAACCATCATTTCAATAGTCATTTAGTGGCTTGGGGGGAGGGGGGCTGCAGCCTCAAAGCCCCTCACCTGGCTGCGCAATTGGGAACTTGGCGAGTAGAAGACACCAGTACCACTGCCTTTTCCACTTTTCTGAAAGAAGATGTTCTTTGTGGACGCACTCACCCCTACTATCAACCATCAGTCTTCGGAGGACTTGTGTGAGTTGAAAATGGCGAGGGTCATACCTTTCAAAGTGCGATCCCAAGCACGGGCTGATATAGGAGACTACGAAGAGAAAGTGGTAAGAGGTTGCTCCCAACAAATCATTGATCAGAATCGATCCCTGCGAAACACCAGCTTTTATAGGTGAAATGTCTAAACAAACTCCATCAAACACCACGTGGAGAGATCATAAAGCTACATTTTCAGTAGGTTTTCATGAAATAACGAGAAATAAAGTAAATGTTGAGGGGAAATGCCCATTCGAAGAAATGCCTCAACTTCCTAATTGGTTTTTTGTTGGGACCTATCATTTCAAGGCAGCCAAGATCCTTCCTTCGATATGTACAAATGATGTTTTCGACGGAAAACAATAATCTCCATATCCAGTCGAGCAGAACTAACAAGAATACAAGAAGTTCGTAATGGAAAACCATCATCTAACGTATTAGAGGAGATAGCTGGAGTATATTTCCTCTCTCGAAAATGATCTTATCGAGTCTTCGCAGCGAGTTCGGTAAAATATCTCGTATTTAGCGAAATATCTCGCAATAAATACCTAGAAAACGAGCTTCTGATTAAGCAAACTTATATAAACAGCCTAAGAAAAGCGTAACGGAATGAACGCTTCGCTGGCGACTCAAACAACTGGAAAATGAATTTTCCTTCATCGAATCCATCGAGTTAATTTACGAGAGACTGTTTATAGACAGATATACGGCCACATACAGGATCAATCAACCTCCTTCTGGAGTTACTCTTGCAAGAAGCTGATAAGATTTATAATGGCATACTGTATACGGGGCTTAGAAGACTTGGATGACGGGGTTCGTGAGGAGAGGGTTTCACAGGGCGATTTCGGAAATGGAGACAAATTATGGGAGGGCTATTGAAGGGAGTGGAAGATATTTCGTTATTTATTTTTTTCAAAGAACTTTGGTGGAATGAAAGTGGGCTTTTTCCACTTCGGAACACAATGAAAGGATTGTACTGAGATCTGGAAGCCACTTTGACTAATGTGTGAGATACAAGGCTGCAGGCGCGTATACAAGGATGGGGGGGGGGGTAATGGGGGTAATTACCCACCCCTGATCGAAGGAAATTCAGTATTTCAATCAAAATTAACTTCAAGATTCACAAAATGAATCTTATTTCATTCAACGCGTAACTATCTAAATCTAATCATCTTCATAAAATCTGAAAAATTCCAAAACTGCAGTTTGGCAATGAACATTAATATCGAAATTTCGACTCTTTTCTCAAAATTTCATCTTTTTTCTTGAAATTTCGAGTTTAATGTTGAAATTTCGACTTTTATGTCGAAATTTAATCACTTCGACTTTAAAGTCGAAATTTCAAGAAAAAACTCGAAATTTCAAGAAAGAAGTCGAAATTACGAGAAAAAAGTTGAAATGATGAAAAAAAAAAAACTGCTTGTGGCCCTCGAAAAACTCGAAATTTCGACATAATATTGAAATTTCGACATGAAATTCCAAATTTCGACATTAAACTCGAAATTTCGAGAAAAAAGATGAAATTTTGAGAAAAGAGTCGAAATTTCGAGTTTTTTCTTGAAATTTCGACTTTAAAGTCGAAGTGATTAAATTTCGACATAAAAGTTGAAATTTTGAATTAAACTCGAAACTATAAAAAAGTCGAAATTTCAACATAAAAGTCGAAATTTCGACTTTTCGCTCGAAATTTCTTTCTCTCGAAATTTCGACAATAAAGTCGAAGTGATTGAATTTCGACATAAAAGTCTAAATTTCGACTTTTTTCTTGAAATTTTGACTTTAAAGTCGAAGTGATTAAATTTCGACATTAAACTCGAAATTTCAAGAAAGAAGTCGAAATTACGAGAAAAAAGTAGAAATGATGAAAAAAAAAACTGCTTGTGGCCCTCCTGCGAAATTTCGAAATTTCGACTCTTTTCTCAAAATTTCATCTTTTTTCTTGAAATTTCGAGTTTAATGTCGAAATTTCGAGTTTTTTCTTGAAATTTCTACTTTAAAGTCGAAGTGATTAAATTTCGACATAAAAGTCGAAATTTCGACATTAAACTCGAAATTTTAACATTAAACTCGAAATTTCGAGAAAAAAGTCGAAATGATGAAAAAAAACTGCTTGTGGCCCTCCTGCGCTTTCGTAGTAACTTACTGAATAATCTACATTAGATTCTTTTAACTTTTTTTGCATTTGAATAAAAGCTTTTATTTAAAAAGGGTTTTTTAGTATTTTATTCAGAATACTACAACAGAAATTTTGCATATGTTCAAAATCAACCACTATCAAGCCACTGTTGGGCGAATCATTTCTCATCACTGATGATAAGATGCAATACGGTTTTTGTTTCGAGCAAATGAGAACATCAAAAATGAAAGAATTTTGATGTTGTCCAATCTCGACGTAATTAGAAGGTCTCCCAGCAATCCTTGCTAGCAAAACGTATCTTGCTACTCGCTGCCTTTGTTATCGCTCGAAAAGTTGAGCGAATCAACAAGAAAACTTTGACATTTTAATAAAATCACAAACCCACCGGCTCGAACGTAATGAAGGACGGTTATAGTCGTTCCACGCTCTCGCAAAAGGGGAGATCTAGAGATCCGGGGGAGATGCTGCAGCAGCGAGAGCGAACTTTTCAAGATACCGGCCCCAGAATGGGATAGGGCCACGCCGCTAAACTTTTGCCATTTTCAGCTCGCAAGAATGAAGTGTGAAGCGATAAAGCTAACTAGTTATTCGTACGCCGTGTGAGACTCTGAGATAAGGCTAATATGTTGTTTCACATGAAATTTCGCCATCCTGAATTGAAAATTTGCTCTCGCTGCTATACAGCAAATGTGGGTTTATCGAATTTTGAAAATAACTTTCTAATAAATTAACCAAAAATTCGAGAATAAAGTCGAAATTTCGACATTAATGTCGAAACGTGATAAAATAAAAAAATCTTGTGGCCCTCCTGTGCTTTCGTAAGAAATAGGTATTTTACGTAACTTTATTGAGCATGAACTAATGCTCTAATGGAATACTCTAATGCTCTAATGGAATCCGTACCCTGTAAATTTCAACATTAAAGTCGAAATTTCGACTTTTTTCTCGAAATTTCGAATTTAAAGTCGAAGTGATTAAATTTCGACATTAAACTCGAAATTTCAAGAAAAAAGTCGAATTTTCGACAAAAAAGTCGAAATTTCGACACTAACATTAAAGTCGAAATTTCAACATTAAAGTCGAATTTTCAACTTTTTTCTCGAAATTTCGAATTTAAAGTCGAAGTGATTAAATTTTGACATTAAACTCGATATTTCAAGAAAAAAGTTGAAATTTCAAGAATAAAGTCGAAATTTCAACATTAAAGTCGAAATTTCAACATTAAAGTCAAAATTTCGACTTTTTTTCTCGAAATTTCGACTTTAAAGTTGAAGTGATTAAATTTCGAGAAAAAAGTCGAAATTTCAACATTAAATTCGAAATTTCAAGAATAATGTCGAAATTTCGACTTTTTTCTCGAAATTTCGACTTTAAAAAGTCGAAGTGATGAAATAAAAACCTCCTGTGGCCCTCCTGCGCTTTCGTAAGAAATAGGTATTTTATGTAACTTTATTGAGCATGAACTATTTATTACCAATGGAATACGTACCCTGTATGTAAGAAAACTACGGCAACTCAATTAAAAGCGAAACAAAGTGGTAAACGATTCCAAGTCGCTAACTTATAATTAACACTGTTGACATTCCTTTTTGCGCCCACCCCATTTTCGTGTCACGCTCTTCAGTTTATTCGGATCCAACTCGTTGCTTTCAGTTTAATATGCCCCTACTCTGATGACTCAAGTAAATATTTGCAAAGTCAAATCTGTACGAACGCCACTCGGTGCAGTTTTTAAGAAGGTAAATGAGATTTGAGAATTAGTCGAAATGGTTTTTGTTCTCAGTGGAAAGGGGTGAAAGAATCAACAACTATGGCTGTAGGTCAGGAAGGAGACAGTGGCGCTCTTCTGGGATATAATTTTCATTAGAATCATTATAATAGTTATTTACGTAACAAGTCCGGAAACTACTGTTTTTTGGACGAGTGGATAAAATTCTAGGACGAGCGTTGTGAGTCCTCGAAGTCTGCGAGTCCAAAAAAACTATTTTCGGACGTGTTTCTTACGCTATTTGTCTAAGAGACGAAGAGAGGTCGACCTTCACCTATTTGTTAAGTTTCATAAATAGACGAATACATCTATGATAGCTTGCCTATCAAAATATGGTCCAGACTATGTACAGTGAGTTTCAAAAATTTGATCATACGGAAAACTTTTTTATTATCGATGTGTCAAAAAATTTTATTCTTCATAAAAATTGGTGCATTGCGGAATTCTTGTATTCGAGTTATCAGTTACTAACACAAACATTTTAATTTTTATTCATATTAATATTTATATTAAAATTCGAGCACTTCCCGTCATAGTCCGGGAAGTATGTACTTTCCGGACTATACCGGTGCTATTTTCTTACGGTTGCCGAAAAAATCATTTAACTTTCATAATGACTTCAACAATTTTTTGGTTTACATCACCGCGACATTTGTTTTGCCATACAATGACTTCTTCGAGCAGAAGTAAATAAAAAAATTGTGAAATTCAACGTTGAAGTTTTATCATAAACGTTGACATGAACTTTCAGCAAGTAGCGGCCACATCGATTCCAAATTATGAAATCTATCAATGTTTTTTCAAGAAGAAGAAAACAATATTTCTTAAACGCAACGTTTTGCCAATTTTGACATCTTGAGGGCACCGTGAGATATAAAAAAAAATTGCTTCAAATATTTAAACAAAAAAAAAATTGTTACACAATACCCGACGCCCCTACATGGCGAGCGGTTACCTAGCAACTAGTATAGTTCCAAGAACTCAGCAAACAACGCTGGTCAGTTCGAAACGGATTGCATCACCATTCACGTGCTAGCGCAGCAAGAATTACAAGCAGGGCTTCTGGAACTCGACGAAATGGATGATTCTAGACGTTCTCGTCGCGGCAGAAGTTCCTGATCTTTCCATAGGACTATATAAACAAGGCGACTCGAGCAGAAGTTGGTTCCGAAGACCATAGAAGTTCAAGATGAAGTTTAAGTTCATAAAATATAATTAGTATCCAGTGTAGTAGTCAGATTATTGAATCGTTATATATGAATTGTAAAATTGGTTTATTCGAATTCATTATTATTTTGAAGCTGTAAAAGAAATCGTAATAACTGTCCAGTATTTTCTGTAGTCACGAACCCCAATATCGTAACAATATAAATACTTCTCAGGAGAAAACTACTGATTCATGTTTTGGTATAACCACACAAAAAAAGTTATTTTCCTAACGAGTGCGGAAAGTGTTACTTTTCCTCGCTCACTGAGTCAGTGGCGCCCCCAGGATTTCAGTTTAGTGGGGGCTTGGGGGAGGGGACTCGAGAAACGATAAGAAAAAAGATGTGATGTGAAAACTGAAAAAACAAGGAAGAAGATTCTCACAAGACAGTATCTCAACTATGGCTCTAATCACCCAAATTCCACAAAGAGTGGCATTGTAAGAAAGTTGGTGGAGAGAGCGATGTGTATTTGCAACAACCAGGAGTCATTGGAAGAGGAAATAAACTACATCAAGAAGGAACTTTGCAAAAAAAAATCGTGATTTTAAATATAATTTTTTGATAAATATTTCACTAATTTTGGATTAATTTGATACATTATTGGACTTGTCGTTAGATTAGTTTTGGTTTTGACTGCCAACGAAAATTCCCCATCAGTGTTTTCCACAACCTCGAACACATTCTGATAGAAACAAGTTATTTAAAAAATATGTTGGTGCGTGTAGGGGTTTCTCTCCTTTTCCCTAGACGTATCATGTCAACAGTCAGAACAGTAATTGGCGTAGAGTGTAATCTTGTTGACAGCTTCGTATAAATTCAAATGCACGTCTCCAAAATAGCCTCTTATTCTACCATACTAAATGGATATTACGTGTATATGATACGATAAAAAAAAGTAAATATGCTGTGGGAATATATAGGGAGCCTGATTAATCCCACTGAAAATACTGGAAAAATTACATTTTTACAAAATGTAAAATATGATAATCGCACTAGCAAAGATATATTTGTTCGAAATTGGACAATGATAATAATAATCAAAACAATAAATGCACCGTAGTTTACTTGGCGAAGTTTATATACCTCATAGTTTCTTTCACTCAACCAAGCATGTTTCAAATTAACAATATCATGTAATAGTTTTATTGAAATGTAGTGAAAAGTAAGAAAAAATCTTTAGATGTGTAATGTAGGTTATTGTGTGAATTCAAAACCTTACCACGCAAAGTTTTCAGTTCAAATACGAAAGCCTTTGAATCTGTAACTCAAATAATAAACTGCACAACACAGCTTTGTCGTTACCCAAAGTATCGAAATATGGCTGTGAAGACTGAGTTAGACGGGTCAGTCTCGATGGGACCGCTAACGGTGGAACGATTGATGATATTTCGGAAGAGCATCATCCATGAAACTATCTATAAAACAGATACAGATCGCCAACCTTTCTGCGCTGTTCCAGATAAGTGAGCGAGCTTGTAAGCGAAGTATCACCGACGAAACGAATGGCTCTTTTTTGGACAGAATCTAAAATTTTCAATGTGTGTGGGGACGCTGCACTTCATATATGAGAACCTGCACAAGTAAGTCGAATGGTGAGAATGATAAAAATTGTTACGAAATACCCTACTTTCATGCATGTCAAGCAGTTATCTAGTTACGAGAACTCAGCAAACAACGCTGGCCAGTTCGAGTTGGATTACGTCACCATTACGGAAATGCAGACAGGGCTTCTAGGTCCCGACGAAAAGAATGATTCTAGGCATTTCTAGGGACGAATAGACGAAACTTGCAATATCTCTGTTTTTAATCACAGAATAGTATCAGTCACTATTAAAATAAAATTTTCTTGAATACTGCCTGACGTTATTGCAACGTCTCTCTATTATTTTATTACATTTTCGTCTCGGCGCTTAAAGGATGCAATAATAGGTCAGAATTTTCATTTCGTAATAATGGTTCTCGGTCGGGTTTGCAACTATTTTTGAAGACTACCGAACGGCGTTCGGGATCCTAATCACATACTCACAGCCGGGATTATAGACATTTTCCCATAATTACTTCATCCTTGTTCTTACTTTGTCCTCAATTGTCTTTCTCATGACCAGTCCGTTAAAATGTCTATGACAACTGACAACGGTTGTTGTGTCTGTGTTCAACCTTCTCGTAATAAATAAATTTGTCAGAGTTGAAACTCGTTAAATTCCAAGATGTCTGTCAACTACAGAATCCATATCCGTCTAATCCAAATATGATTCAAAACAAGGTAGGAAATATGAACATACATATTATGTTAGGTACTGCATGCAGTATAAGTTGTATAATAAGCTCATTCCAATTTATTGTTATTTTCGAGACTGTCCAGTATCTTCTGTCGCCACGGACCCCAATATCGTAACAAAATATTTGTTATGGTGCGACATACTTCGTCGATAAATTATTCAACAAAAGACATATTATGATTGTGGGTTTCTCCACTAAACGCTATATCAAGTCGGCATCGACAGTGTAATCGTTTGAAAAATCTGATTTCGGTTTAACAGGTTGCAACAAATATCGATGGATATTCGGCTCATTAAGTGCTCGAAATGCACATCAGCATTAAATAAAGAAGGCAATGAAAGGTATAATTGATGAATGATGAGCTTCTGTGAACATCAGCGTCGTCAATTCGATATAGGGCAGTAGAGATAGACATGAAAAATCAAAAATTAAATAATGATTCCAAAAGTTTTCAAACGTTGGTAGGTAGGTACATAAATCACAGTTTGCAACCTCTTTCGAAGTCCGTAACATTATCAAAATTGCAAACTTGAATTTTGCTGTATACTCGTTGAGAAAATTACAAAAGTTCTGCAAACTTGAAGTACCTACCTTGGTATGGAATATATTATTTCATAACACGAAACAAGTTTTCAACCAATTCAAGTGTACGGAACATTTTTATTATCGACCTATAATGTATTTCTTTGATATATAACATAAGAGAAAATTCCAAAAGTTCTGCAAAGTTGGCAGATACATCGGAAAAATATTCCGAATAGTTGTGCAGATTTGCAACCTTTTACGTTGACCGAAACATACAGGGTGTATCCTAAATAATGTCTTTAATTTCAGGTGGTGATTCCTAGTCATATTTTATGAATTATAATTCTCATAAACGTATGTCCTAACTTGCGAGTAACAGGGTATCAAAAGCTTGATAAAAAAACTGTTTTTCATGAATTACTCAAAATTCTTTTCGCCGATTTTGATTATACTTCGTGTGTTTATTAGTAGTAACAAGAGGCATTTTTTTTCACGAAATTAGATTTTGAATTTTAATTCCAGTGGCGTCGCAGTTTATAAGAAGTTTTCTTCATCACCTCCCGAAATTAATGTCATCATTTAAGATACACCCTGTATATTAAAAAAATATATATCCTGACCGGAACATATTAATAATATTTTATATATTTTTCCAATGTTTTTGCCAAGTTTGCAGAACTTTTGGAATTTTCTCTTATGATGTATCAAAAAAAAAACATTAGTTTTCGATTAAATAAATGTTCCGTACACTTGAATGGGTTGCAAACTTGATTCGTGATTTTGACACTGAAAATGAAATCCATAATAATGTCATTATGACATATCGAAAATAATTTTCAACAAGATTTATTTTCTAGAAACACGTTTATGAGAGATGTGGTTATTAATTTTTTGTTTGAGTTCATTTGAGTTATGGCGCCAGTGAAACTCTGCATATTCCAGTGCGTCCGATCCTTGTGAATTTCAGCTCGTCAAATAAGAGCAGCTAACACAATTGAACATGAACTCAAGATTCAATTTAACATGCCTACAGATCTGTGAAATCGATACTTGTAGCAGACTGAACGAATGATGTTTTTAAATTGCTTCGTGGGACTTGGGATGACTTTTATTTTATAATTATATATAATACCACCTACAATTATTGTAGTGAGTCAAGTTGTTAACAGCTGGTGAAATGCCGAATTGTTTTATTTGAGTTTTTTCTGCTACGGATTTCTCCACCATCCACAGTTAGGTTGAAATAATTAGTCTTTTTCTTAGGAAAATTGATGTACTTCCAGCTATGTACGGCTATTAAATTTTCACTTATAAACTCCCTAGAGCATGAATTTAAAAATTTGTTTTTGTTTAAAATTGTTAAAATTGTTTAAAATTGTTTTTTCCGTTAACCAGCTGTCGTCCCCTTACGAACGGCAGCCCTCAAAAGTCGAAACTTGTGCGAGCCAAGAATTAACGAGATCTTACCTTTTAAAGTGCGATTCCTAGCACTTTCTTGGGCCATCAGATAAAAATCTGTAGTCGCTAAGGATTAGAACCTAGCTGACCAGCAGTCACTGGTTTCGAACGAGAAAGTCTCAACCACTGAGCTACGTGACCCTATTATTGCCGGAAATTTTTTGAGTACATGAATTTTCTTTAAAAATTATGTACGAGACAATTTTTCCGCAATTATTTCAAGCAAGGCAAAAAAAATTTAATTCAATTTAATAATTTTTGAAATAAAATATATAATATTAGATAAATTCTTATTTAAAATTAATTGGTTTCATATAATTTTCTTACTAGGTTTCAGGGAAATATCAGTATTGACTAAAAATTAAAGTGGATGTTCGTAGTGCAAGATATTTTTTTCCCGTACCCTAGTAAAATAATATTTATAATATCAGATACATGTCACTATATATTATTATTGTTTAATTATATGATAGCTGCCATGTGCCGAGAAATTTCCTCTTAATAATAATTATACGTCGTCTACATGCTCATGTGGATGAAAAATTTTCATAAAGTTTGCTGGTTACCATAGAAACAATGCCGAAATAAAGCATATGATTGATTGAAAATGAGAGACGAGGCCAAATCCATCCTGAAAGTCTCGATTTTTGCAGGATCGGTCTTAATTCTTTCGGGCGAGATAATATATGTTATACGAAACATACTTTTTTTTGGTTAAGAGGAAGATTGGCATGTCTTTTCCATTACCATAACGTCGTCGAAGTAGACAATGCAAGTCCATATCAGGGCTCTTAAGACTAATTCCATTAGTCTTTCAAAGGTAGCATGGGCATTACTTCAACCCAAATGGAAGTTCCTACTTTGAATTCGTGTAGCCCGTTACCGGCAGAGAATCCATTTTGCATCTGTCATCGGGATGACTTACCAGTATTCGCATTTGAGGTCCAACGTTGAAGCTAGAAGATATTTGGATTAATTTCTTCACATCTCCTTAAGTACATAATTCTGTTTAATCAAAATATTTTATGAAGAGTCCAACACACAAAAGCAAAATAAAATCAGAAGCGGGTATTATTTTTTTTTCAGTTTGTTACCATAATATTCCATACACATATCTGAAGCCATATCATTTAAAAATGTCTCCAATATACAGGGTAAAATCATTCAAGTATTGTCACCCTTCAGGATCAGCATTCAATTATGAAACACCCTATATATATATGATAAATGCCAGTCAGTGAATCAGAAAAAGCGATCTAGCCCGACAATGCCCTTCACTGGCGCCTTTGAAGTACCCTCGAACACGTGTGTTTTCATAACGACAGTTACGACACTGCAAATAACCCAGCATCGCCGCCAATATACAGTGCGTAGTCCAACTGCCGACCCCTGCTGGTCTCATCGTTAAATTATTCCGCTTTCTGAGCCCGATGTACCCATTCGGCTGATCAATCGGCATTCTTATGATCTACATGAAACACAGGACGCACTTTGAGAGCCTTTGTAACAAAATCTGTTTGCGCTCGTTCGCTTTCGAAGTTAATTAAAATATCGCTAATTGGTAGCGCTTATTGATAAAAAAGTAACGGTAAGCGTTACTTTTCAATCGATTTCAGCGAATGAACTTGTGATCGGTAGAAATATTATATATCTCGCCAAACAAGACATTATCAGACAGAAAACATCTACAATCATAAAAATGAGAGCAGTCATCATCTGTGAGTATACCGGGTGACTACGAGGTGAGGTACGCCCCCACATTTTTCCATAGTTATAACGGTACATAGACTATAGGTACATAGACTATAGGTCTGGATGTGTACAGACCCCTATTTTTGCTAGATTTCTGGATTTTGATCTCTCCCAGCAGCTCCTCAGTGTATGGCCAGTTTTTTTGCAGTTATAGCAGCATGTCCTTTTGTTGTCTTCAGTTCAATGCTTTAATGTGAATTATTGTTGATTAGGGTTTAAAGTGGTAGAAATCGTACGTTAAAAGCCTAAACCTCGTTAATCCTTGGCTTGCAAAAGTTTCGATTTCTGAAGGCTGACATTCGTAGGAGGACGACAGCTGGTTGACGGAAAAAATCGGCATTCTTATGATGTATATGAAACACAGGACACACTTTGAGAGCCTTTGTAACAAAATTTGTTTGCGCTTTTTCGCTTTGGAAGGGAAGTTTATTAAAATATCGCTAATTGGTATCGCTTATTGATAAAAAATTATCGGGAAGCGTTACTTTTCAATCAATTTTAGAGAATGAACTTGTTTGTGATGTGATAATACTTGTTTGTGATAGGGGCAAGATTTTTTTAATGAGTTTAATACGTCACGGAAAAATATCTGGTGAACTTATGAGATATTGTTACCTACATACACCTAGTTTTTCTTCGATCTTTGCAACTTTATGACAACGAACTAATTGAAGGGAAGGATATGAGAGTTGTCATCGTGGACAAAGAGAAAAATTTAAGAACGCCGAGAAAATATCGAGTCCTACACCAAATTTACCTTCGCAGAAATTAGTCCGACACGACCAGAAATTATTACGGCGCAGCCACCTTTGATTTATCGAAATCCGGCTCATACGCGACTAAGTGATAATGCACGGGAACGGGGGCGTAAATCAAGAGCGGTTGTAGAGGTATAAATCAGAAGGTGCATTATCGGCCTGGTTCAGCACTGTACGGGGGGCGGCGGGGGGCGCGAAGGGTTTGCTAGCGCCAGATTACTGATGATGGATGACTCGCACGACACCGCGGCACACACGTTATGCCTGATAACGGAGGCGGTATCTGTTACGTGGTGAGTTTCGAAGAAAGTTGCCTGTGAGGCGGGGATGCGGTTGTTATACAGGATGTTTCCCAAACTGATGAATATTATAGTTTATTTCCTAGAAATACCTACAAGAGAAATTGACGTAAAAAATTTGCCATAAAACTTCACTTATATTTTTAGCAATTTCAACTGTTTTTATTATCATTATCACCTAATCACTGGAGAAGCTGAAATTATTATAGAACCGTCGAATTATGTCTCATTTTTGTCTACCTTTTTTCAGACTCCAGATGAAATTATAAATTTTATATTGGAAGGAGTTATCGGCTTAATAATAGTACCATTGACACACTTGATTATATCATCCTACGCTGGTGTTCTCCCACAACAACTCAAAACTGGTAAAGTCACTTCCTTTTTCTAGAAAGGGGAAACAATAGATGGAAAAGGCGACCGAGGTAGCGCAGTGGCCAAAGCGCTCGGCTCATGATCCAAGGGTCGTGAGTTCGATTCTCCAATGAACCAGACTTTTTTTCGTTAGAAATTAATTCTGGGTTATTGAAGAATACCTTTCCCACGTTTCATGATTGACGGGACTACGAATAATCATGCTGCTTCTAAGGTGGCGTATGGAGTTAGTAACAAGGCCTATCCAGAACACGTGGCTAATGACCATAGTAGTCGATGCCAACACACCAAAGAAAAAAAAAAAAAAATAGATGGAAAATTATTGTCCTGTTACGGTTCCATGTGAACTCCAAAAAAGTATTTCAATAGGCATTATCAGACTCCCTCCAATCGTTTTTAAATAAACATTATATTGTCCAGGAATATTTAATAAATTTCTAGAAAATGTAAGGTACATAGAATTACTGAAATTTTGCTTTATTCAATTATATTGATACGTGCACACAGCTTGACGATCTCACTTATATATGTTATAAGGATTTTTGTGTGTTTTAACCTTCCAGAAGTTGAAAATAAGGATATCGAAACACCATGAGCCGTTCTGCAAAGATGAATGGCATAACCGTGAAACTAGATCTCGGTCGGCACGCGATTCGCAGATCAATGGTCAGAACAAACTTCATTTTAGCGGTCTCCTTTGTTGAAGGGATGCCGCATCAATATATTTTCTGCTACTTTACCAGTATACCGGGTGGATTTGAGAGAAGGCGCCTTGTATATTTTTGAAATATACAGCAAATTCTGATTAGAATGAGCTGAAATTTACATTTTTTTTCATTCTTTGATTTTTTATTTAGTTTGATGATTTTTCACATGTCAAACGTTCTTTTTCGATGCAATGTCGTTCAAAAAAATTAAATTAGCATTTTGATTGAAATCTTTCGCCGATAGCAGGAGTTTGAACGTGGCATCTCCATGGCGCACCCTGTATAATCAGATATTTTTGAAAGAGACTAATCGAATAATATCAAAATTTTGAATATTTCTCAACTATTTCGAGAGTTATCACTATTATTCATGAAAAAATGACAAAAGAGTATTGTGGCACTGAGCAAATATGCTTCTATTAATGGAGCTTTTGACTTCTGCTGCCATTTCAAGTTGACTTATTATCAGTTTCCAAAAAATGGTTCCTTTTTCGAGGTTTTTCCGGATTTTCTCAGTAGAAAATCCACCGATGCTGTCACTTAAAAACTGTTTTGTAGGTTTTATACCTAATTCTTTACAAAAGTTCCGTTGACTGAAAAACGATACCTTCAATACTTTTTGGGATATTTGCAAGATACCAAAAAAGTATCCCAAAAATTTTTTCACTATTTCTTTTTTAAAAAATTCCACAAAGCAATTTTGCTGTGGCGAAAACCGGGGTTTTCATTCACGAACTAGGTTTGTCATAGAAAGTAGTATTGGCCATTTGCGCCTTTATTTTGTGTGAAAAGAGCCTCTTATTTTTATCTACAGCTTGGTCTAATTGTTACATAGGTACTTATAGTTCAGTATTTTTTTCTGTAGAATTTCTGCTTAGTCCGTAGGTATTTATTTTATTCACGATTCTTCCCCGTTCATATTCCTGCATTCACTGGCTGATATCGGAGCTTTAGTCTCAGTATAAATACATTATATGCTCCTTTTTCATTAATTCATTCATTCTAACAATGAAAAAAAATAATATTTCCATAACAATAACGAAACCATCACCAACGCATCTGTAGTATGTACAAATAAATACACATCAATAGTTAGAGTCAAAACGCACGTGTGTAAAAGGCGTGGTTATGTACAAACCCGCCTCATTAAAGCTGTAGCCACTCCTCTTTGCGATGTAATAACATCTCTCCCTAAACATCGTACAAGTATTATGATGCGAAATCCATGCCGGTATGAATCGTTTTAACCCTTTTAGCATCCGCAGAACTACAAAAGTCACTAGTAATTTGCATATCGAAATTTATTAGGGTTCTTTCTCGCTATAGCGTCAGTTAATACCGCCGAAATCATGAATGAAATGAAAGCGTTATATCGGGGGGAGGATGCCGGGTACATTAAATAATATCTGGTACTTAGGTAGAACATCGAAGAATGAGTTAAATGGTGTCGAAGATTGTCTTTTGTGCACTTAAATAATTTATGACGTTTTAGGATGCTGCTAAGTTGTTTAGTTTTATACCCTCATCATTGATGGGATCTAAGTGACAATATCAGGACGAGTTGGATCGAAATGAAGTTGCAGATGCATGGACTGATGAAATACAAGTTGAAAAAATTTTTTTTTTAAAAAAGTAAAGAACACGCTTTATTTCCCATGGACTAAAAAGAAAAAAATAACTGACAATTTAATTTCTCAAATGTAAAAAAAGCGTGGCTGCTTTCTATCTATGATCCCATATTTTTAGTTTAATTTAAAAATACAGAGCGTACAAGAGCTCAAGAGAACTTTATCAAGCACCCCACGCTTTTTTTACATTTGAGAAATTAAATTGTCAATTATTTTTTACTTTTTAGTCCATGGGAAGTAAAGTGTGTTCTTTAGTTTTTTTAACCTATTATTTTTTTTTACTAAAAAATTAAAATCTCCGACCCCGAAAACCATGCATACCAATTTTAAATCGAATCTGACCATAATCACAATATTCGTCCATCATCTTGGGCCGCCATCTTGAATTCATAAATTTTTATGAAAAATTCATAATCTCTGACCTAGAAAAACCTTACATACCAATTTTGAATCTGTTCTTACTGAATTTTGGATAAATATTCGTTATTTCCTAACAATTTTTATATTGTTAATTTTCAACTCGGATTGCATGCAAACTAATTCAAGCATTTTTGACTGACTCGTAAGCTAGGTTAGTTTGCTAAGGTTAGGTTTGTGTGTCAATTGCGAGCGAAAAATAAATTCACGCATTTTCGACTGACTCGCAAGCTAGGTTAGCTTGCTCAGGTTAGGTTAGTGTGTCATTTGCGAGCAAAAAATAAATTTACGCATTTTCGACTGACTCGCAAGCTAGGTTAGCTTGCTCAGGTTATAGGTTTGTGTACCAATTGCGAGCGAAAAATTAATTAACGCATTTTTGGCTGACTCGCAAGCGAGGTTAGCTTGCTCAGGTTAGGTTAGCGTGTCAATTGCGAGCGAAAAATGAATTCACGCATTTTCGACTGACTCGCAAGCTAGGTTAGCTTGCTCAGATTATGCTAGTGTGTCAATTGCGAGCGAAAAATGATTTCACGCATTTCCAACTGACTCGCAAGCTAGGCTAACTTGCTCAGGTTAGGTTAGCGTGTCAATTGCGAGCGAAAAATGAATTCACGCATTTCTGACTGACTCGCAAGCTAGGTTAGCTTGCTTAGGTTGAGTTAGCGTGTCAATTGCGAGCGAAAAATGAATTCACGCATTTCTGACTGACTCGCAAGCTAGGTTAGCTTGCTTAGGTTGAGTTAGTGTGTCAATTGCGAGCGTAAAATGAATTCACGCATTTCCAACTGACTCGCAAGCTAGGTTAACTTGCTCAGGTTAGGTTAGCGTGTCAATTGCGAGCGAAAAATGAATTCACGCATTTTCAACTGACTCGCAAGTTAGGTTAGCTTGCTCAGATTATGTTAGTGTGTCAATTGCGAGCGAAAAATGAATTCACGCATTTCCAACTGACTTGCAAGCTAGGTTAACTTGCTCAGGTTAGGTTAGCGTGTCAATTGCGAGCGAAAAATGAATTCACGCATTTCTGACTGACACACAAGCTAGGTTAGCTTACTTGGGTTGAGTTAGCGTGTCAATTGCGAGCGTAAAATGAATTCACGCATTTCCAACTGACTCGCAAGCTAGGTTAGCTTACTCAGGTTAGGTTAGCGTGTAAGTTGCGAGCGAAAAATGAATTCACGCATTTCTGACTGACTCGCAAGCTAGGTTAGCTTGCTTAGGTTGAGTTAGCGTGTCAATTGCGAGCGAAAAATGAATTCACGCATTTCTGACTGACTCGCAAGCTAGGTTAGCTTGCTTAGGTTGAGTTAGTGTGTCAATTGCGAGCGTAAAATGAATTCACGCATTTTCGACTGACTCGCAAGCTAGGTCAGCTTGCTCAGGTTAGGTTAGCGTGTCAATTGCGAGCGAAAAATTTATTCACGCATTTTCGACTGACTCGCAGTTTGCCTTCTTCATCTAAGCACACTGCCATTAAAAGTTGTGCGCATGCGGACCTGCGGGATCAAAAGTAGAATTGGTACTGCTAGACGCTTGTGTATAGGTTCAACACTCGGATGATGCAACTGACCATGTTGCCAGATTTACAAAAAGTTACCGTCTCCAAGGAAAAGGGCGGTGGGCCTTATTTGCCGTCGGGCCTTATTTGCCGTCGGGCCTTATTTCCCAACACTTACTTAGATTCAGTGACGTCACTGTACACTCTCCCCCAGTTTTTCGAATACGACTCAATTCTCAATTCACTTATCAAAATTCCAAACCGGAATTCCCACTCAACACTCGTTTGCTTGTATCAACAGACAGGTGAACGAAAATAAAAAACGCCGTGATGTTCCGTGTGATTCGATTAGGTGATCATTTGTTTAGCACGGTTCTATGCACTCGATTTGGTGGTCATTGAATTCAATAAGCCAACAAACAGTGTTCACTCGAGATCTCGTTGAACGATGCTCTCCACTTCATTTCTCGCTTATTTATACCTCATTTCTTGCTCGGCTAAGATTCGACGGATCTGCCGGGGCGTGAATGCCGTCTTTCTGAAACGCATTCGTTTCGTTGATGGATCTCAAATGGGTCCGTAAAAGTTGAATGGGAAGTCGACTTGTGTGAGATTCTATTTAGACTGCTCAATTATTGGGATATCCTGATGCCTGAATGTCGAACAGAATGAAAATGGTAAAACAGCGTCAATTATTCATGAAGTTTTTGTTGTTTCTGGTTGAATGTTTTTTTTTGAGTCAACGACTAACTCTTCCAATATATTGTTGAAAATATTGTGGTCGGTCACATTTTATGGCGAAGTCTTGAGTAGAAGCTAGTTGTTGCATAACAAATCCTTAAATCTAGAGTGCTATGAATACGTTCAAATTATTAATTTTAGTCCTAAACTATTGGGAAAATACAAATTTATGGTTTTCGGTTAAAATGCATCTGCCGGGTAAAATTTAATTTTTAAATTATCATTACTATTTATTTTTCAAATGGCAACATAGTGGCTCGTCGGGTCAGACAAAAAACAGCATTTCATTACGAATAATTTGATACCGCAAACTATTAAGTTTCGGAGAAACTTTCGTCAACAAACTTGAAGATATTACGATCTTTCTTTTTGAGATTAAAACCTGTGACCATCACAAACATTGCCGGATTTAGGAGGGGGGCTATGGGACTATCAGCCCCCGTCGGTGAATTTTAAGAGGCGGTAAAGCAAAGCAGCAATATACTCGTCGCCTACGAGGCGACGTTATATTGCTTCTTGCGTTTTATAAGCTGCCTCTTAACTCGTCGCCTTTCCGAAGCAAATGCGCAATTAGCGACCGCCGCCACCGTATCAAAAGGACTAGGTTGGGATACTGTTTTTGTGAAAATAATAACATTCACTAATCAAGCGTCAGCGGTGCCTTGGACGCTACAATACAAAATGAGTTTTCGACATTTTCGTTAAAAAATTCGGAATCAGCAAGTCAAAATACGTTCGAGGACAAAAATTCTAAATTCGAAAAATGAAAAATAAAAAATCTCAGAAAATTGGATTTTCTACCTTAAACACCATTTTCCGGCTAAATCTCATATCTGAGCATATAAAAATCATACATTTTCGGATTGAGCATGAAATTTTACGTATACAGTGCAAATTTCAAGTGGATGTGACGACTTAGTATTTTTCATGAATTTTAGGGCCTTGCAACATTTTTCGAGTAATTTTTAATTTCTTTCGATTGACTCGAAATTCACAATATATACCAATTCGACCATTCTGAATCGATTGGCGTTCGCAGAAGTTGTCTATCTCTAACCGTTCACGAGTTGGTCAGCTCTGAATCAGTTTTTAGATGGTTTTTTGGCCGCCAAAATATTTCTGATGAGTTTTCGAAATTTTTGTTCAAAGATTCGGAATCAGCACGTCAAAATACGTTCGAGGACAAAAATTCTAAATTCGAAAAATGAAAAATAAAAAATCTCAGAAAATTGGATTTTCTACCTTAAACACCATTTCCCGGCTAAATCTCATATCTGAGCATATAAAAATCATACATTTTCGGATTGAGCATGAAATTTTGCGTATACAGTGCAAATTTGAAGTGGATGTGACGACTTAGTATTTTTCATGAATTTTAGGGGTGAACCCCTTGCAACTTTTTTCGAGTAATTTTTAATTTCTTTCGATTTTCGGATTGAGCATGAAATTTTGCGTATACAGTGCAAATTTGAAGTGGATGTGACGACTTAGTATTTTTCATGAATTTTAGGGGTGAACCCCTTGCAACTTTTTTCGAGTAATTTTTAATTTCTTTCGATTGACTCGAAATTCACAGTGTATACCAATTCGACCATTCTGAATAGATTGGCGTTCGCAGAAGTTGTCTATCTCTAACCGTTCACGAGTTGGTCAGCTCTGAATCAGTTTTTAGATGGTTTTATGGCCGCCAAAAATATTTCTGATGAGTTTTCGAAATTTTTGTTCAAAGATTCGGAATCAGCACGTCAAAATACGTTCGAGGACAAAAATTCTAAATTCGAAAAATGAAAAATAAAAAATCTCATAAAATTGGATTTTCTACCTTAAACACCATTTCCCGGCTAAATCTCATATCTGAGCATATAAAAATCATACATTTTCGGATTGAGCATGAAATTTTGCGTATACAGTGCAAATTTGAAGTGGATATGACGACTTAGTATTTTTCATGAATTTTAGGGGTGAACCCCTTGCAACTTTTTTCGAGTAATTTTTAATTTCTTTCGATTGACTCAAAATTCACAATGTATACCAATTCGACCATTCTGAATCGATTGGCGTTCGCAGAAGTTGTCTATCTCTAACCGTTCACGAGTTGGTCAGCTCTGAATCAGTTTTTAGATGGTTTTTTGGCCGCCAAAAATATTTCTGATGAGTTTTCGAAATTTTTGTTCAAAGATTCGGAATCAGCACGTCAAAATACGTTCGAGGACAAAAATTTTAAATTCGAAAAATGAAAAATAAAAAATCTCAGAAAATTGGATTTTCTACCTTAAACACCATTTCCCGGCTAAATCTCATATCTGAGCATATAAAAATTATACATTTTCGGATTGAGCATGAAATTTTGCGTATACAGTGCAAATTTGAAGTGGATGTGACGACTTAGTATTTTTCATGAATTTTAGGGGTGAACCCCTTGCAACTTTTTTCGAGTAATTTTTAATTTCTTTCGATTGACTCGAAATCCACAGTGTATAACAATTCGACCATTCTGAATCGATTGGCGTTCGCAGAAGTTGTCTATCTCTAACCGTTCACGAGTTGGTCAGCTCTGAATCAGTTTTTAGATGGTTTTTTGGCCGCCAAAAATATTTCTGATGAGTTTTCGAAATTTTTGTTCAAAGATTCGGAATCAGCACGTCAAAATACGTTCGAGGACAAAAATTCTAAATTCGAAAAATGAAAAATAAACAATCTCAGAAAATTGGATTTTCTACTTTAACACCATTTTCCGGCTAAATCTCATATCTGAGCATATAAAAATCATACATTTTCAGATTGAGCATGAAATTTTGCGTATACAGTGCAAATTTGAAGTGGATGTGACGACTTAGTATTTTTCATGAATTTTAACTTGCAACTTTTTTCGAGTAATTTTTAATTTCTTTCGATTGACTCAAAATTCACAATGTATACCAATTCGACCATTCTGAATCGATTGGCGTTCGCAGAAGTTGTCTATCTCTAACCGTTCACGAGTTGGTCAGCTCTGAATCAGTTTTTAGATGGTTTTTTGGCCGCCAAAAATATTTCTGATGATTTTTCGAAATTTTTGTTCAAAGATTCGGAATCAGCACGTCAAATTACGTTCGAGGACAAAAATTCTAAATTCGAAAAATGAAAAATAAAAAATCTCATAAAATTGGATTTTCTACCTTAAACACCATTTCCCGGCTAAATCTCATATCTGAGCATATAAAAATCATACATTTTCGGATTGAGCATGAAATTTTGCGTATACAGTGCAAATTTGAAGTGGATGTGACGACTTAGTATTTTTCATGAATTTTAGGGGTGAACCCCTTGCAACTTTTTTCGAGTAATTTTTAATTTCTTTCGATTGACTCGAAATTCACAGTGTATACCAATTCGACCATTCTGAATCGATTGGCGTTCGCAGAAGTTGTCTATCTCTAACCGTTCACGAGTTGGTCAGCTCTGAATCAGTTTTTAGATGGTTTTTTGGCCGCCAAAAATATTTCTGATGAGTTTTCGAAATTTTTGTTCAAAGATTCGGAATCAGCACGTCAAAATACGTTCGAGGACAAAAATTTTAAATTCGAAAAATGAAAAATAAAAAATCTCAGAAAATTGGATTTTCTACCTTAAACACCATTTCCCGGCTAAATCTCATATCTGAGCATATAAAAATTATACATTTTCGGATTGAGCATGAAATTTTGCGTATACAGTGCAAATTTGAAGTGGATGTGACGACTTAGTATTTTTAATGAATTTTAGGGGTGAACCCCTTGCAACTTTTTTCGAGTAATTTTTAATTTCTTTCGATTGACTCGAAATCCACAGTGTATAACAATTCGACCATTCTGAATCGATTGGCGTTCGCAGAAGTTGTCTATCTCTAACCGTTCACGAGTTGGTCAGCTCTGAATCAGTTTTTAGATGGTTTTTTGGCCGCCAAAAATATTTCTGATGAGTTTTCGAAATTTTTGTTCAAAGATTCGGAATCAGCACGTCAAAATACGTTCGAGGACAAAAATTCTAAATTCGAAAAATGAAAAATAAACAATCTCAGAAAATTGGATTTTCTACTTTAACACCATTTTCCGGCTAAATCTCATATCTGAGCATATAAAAATCATACATTTTCAGATTGAGCATGAAATTTTGCGTATACAGTGCAAATTTGAAGTGGATGTGACGACTTAGTATTTTTCATGAATTTTAACTTGCAACTTTTTTCGAGTAATTTTTAATTTCTTTCGATTGACTCAAAATTCACAATGTATACCAATTCGACCATTCTGAATCGATTGGCGTTTGCAGAAGTTGTCTATCTCTAACCGTTCACGAGTTGGTCAGCTCTGAATCAGTTTTTAGATGGTTTTTTGGCCGCCAAAAATATTTCTGATGATTTTTCGAAATTTTTGTTCAAAGATTCGGAATCAGCACGTCAAATTACGTTCGAGGACAAAAATTCTAAATTCGAAAAATGAAAAATAAAAAATCTCATAAAATTGGATTTTCTACCTTAAACACCATTTCCCGGCTAAATCTCATATCTGAGCATATAAAAATCATACATTTTCGGATTGAGCATGAAATTTTGCGTATACAGTGCAAATTTGAAGTGGATGTGACGACTTAGTATTTTTCATGAATTTTAGGGGTGAACCCCTTGCAACTTTTTTCGAGTAATTTTTAATTTCTTTCGATTGACTCGAAATTCACAGTGTATACCAATTCGACCATTCTGAATCGATTGGCGTTCGCAGAAGTTGTCTACCTCTAACCGTTCACGAGTTGGTCAGCTCTGAATCAGTTTTTAGATGGTTTTTTGGCCGCCAAAAATATTTCTGATGAGTTTTCGAAATTTTTGTTCAAAGATTCGGAATCAGCACGTCAAAATACGTTTGAGGACAAAAATTTGAATTTCGAAAAATGAATAATAAAAAATCTCAGAAAATTGGATTTTCTACTTTAAACACCATTTCCCGGCTAAATCTCATATCTGAGCATATAAAAATCATACATTTTCGGATTGAGCATGAAATTTTGCGTATACAGTGCAAATTTGAAGTGGATGTGACGACTTAGTATTTTTCATGAATTTTAGGGGTGAACCCCTTGCAACTTTTTTCGAGTAATTTTTAATTTCTTTCGATTGACTCGAAATTCACAGTGTATACCAATTCGACCATTCTGAATCGATTGGCGTTCGCAGAAGTTGTCTATCTCTAACCGTTCACGAGTTGGTCAGCTCTGAATCAGTTTTTAGATGGTTTTTTGGCCGCCAAAAATATTTCTGATGAGTTTTCGAAATTTTTGTTCAAAGATTCGGAATCAGCACGTCAAAACACGTTCGAGGACAAAAATTTTAAATTCGAAAAATGAAAAATAAAAAATCTCAGAAAATTGGATTTTCTACCTTAAACACCATTTCCCGGCTAAATCTCATATCTGAGCATATAAAAATTATACATTTTCGGATTGAGCATGAAATTTTGCGTATACAGTGCAAATTTGAAGTGGATGTGACGACTTAGTATTTTTCATGAATTTTAGGGGTGAACCCCTTGCAACTTTTTTCGAATAATTTTTAATTTCTTTCGATTGACTCGAAATCCACAGTGTATAACAATTCGACCATTCTGAATCGATTGGCGTTCGCAGAAGTTGTCTATCTCTAACCGTTCACGAGTTGGTCAGCTCTGAATCAGTTTTTAGATGGTTTTTTGGCCGACAAAAATATTTCTGATGAGTTTTCGAAATTTTTGTTCAAAGATTCGGAATCAGCACGTCAAAATACGTTTGAGGACAAAAATTTGAATTTCGAAAAATGAAAAATAAAAAACTCAGAAAATTGGATTTTCTACCTTAAACACCCTTTTCCGTCTAAATCTCATATCTGAGCATATAAAAATCATACATTTTCGGATTGAGCATGAAATTTTGCGTATACAGTGCAAGTTTGAAGTGGATGTGACGACTTAGTATTTTTCATGAATTTTAACTTGCAACTTTTTTCGAGTAATTTTTAATTTCTTTCTATTGACTCGAAATTCACAGTGTATACCAATTCGACCATTCCGAATCGATTGGCGTTCGCAGAAGTTGCCTACCTCTAACCGTTCACGAGTTGGTCAGCTCTGAATCAGTTTTTAGATGGTTTTTTGGCCGCCAAAAATATTTCTGATGAGTTTTCGAAATTTTTGTTCAAAGATTCGGAATCAGCACGTCAAAATACGTTTGAGGACAAAAATTTGAATTTCGAAAAATGAATAATAAAAAATCTCAGAAAATTGGATTTTCTACCTTACACACCATTTCCCGGCTAAATCTCATATCTGAGCATATAAAAATCATACATTTTCGGATTGAGCATGAAATTTTGCGTATACAGTGCAAATTTGAAGTGGATGTGACGACTTAGTATTTTTCATGAATTTTTCGAGTAATTTTTAATTTCTTTCGATTGACTCAAAATTCACAATGTATACCAATTCGACCATTCTGAATCGATTGGCGTTCGCAGAAGTTGGCCGCCAAAAATATTTCTGATGAGTTTTCGAAATTTTTGTTCATAGATTCGGAATCAGCACGTCAAAATACGTTCGAGGACAAAAATTCTAAATTCGAAAAATGAAAAATAAACAATCTCAGAAAATTGGATTTTCTACCTTAAACACCATTTTCCGGCTAAATCTCATATCTGAGCATATAAAAATCATACATTTTCAGATTGAGCATGAAATTTTGCGTATACAGTGCAAATTTGAAGTGGATGTGACGACTTAGTATTTTTCATGAATTTTAGGGGTGAACCCCTTGCAACTTTTTTCGAGTAATTTTTAATTTCTTTCGATTGACTCAAAATTCACAATGTATACCAATTCGACCATTCTGAATCGATTGGCGTTCGCAGAAGTTGGCCGCCAAAAATATTTCTGATGAGTTTTCGAAATTTTTGTTCAAAGATTCGGAATCAGCACGTCAAAATACGTTCGAGGACAAAAATTCTAAATTCGAAAAATGAAAAATAAACAATCTCAGAAAATTGGATTTTCTACCTTAAACACCATTTTCCGGCTAAATCTCATATCTGAGCATATAAAAATCATACATTTTCAGATTGAGCATGAAATTTTGCGTATACAGTGCAAATTTGAAGTGGATGTGACGACTTAGTATTTTTCATGAATTTTAGGGGTGAACCCCTTGCAACTTTTTTCGAGTAATTTTTAATTTCTTTCGATTGACTCGAAATTCACAATATATACCAATTCGACCATTCTGAATCGATTGGCGTTCGCAGAAGTTGTCTATCTCTAACCGTTCATGAGTTGGTCAGCTCTGAATCAGTTTTTAGATGGTTTTTTGGCCGCCAAAAATATTTCTGATGAGTTTTCGAAATTTTTGTTCAAAGATTCGGAATCAGCACGTCAAAATACGTTTGAGGACAAAAATTTGAATTTTGAAAAATGAAAAATAAAAAATCTCAGAAAATTGGATTTTCTACCTTAAACACCTTTTTCCGGCTAAATCTCATATCTGAGCATATAAAAATCATACATTTTCGGATTGAGCATGAAATTTTGCGTATACAGTGCAAATTTGAAGTGGATGTGACGACTTAGTATTTTTCATGAATTTTAACTTGCAACTTTTTTCGAGTAATTTTTAATTTCTTTCGATTGACTCAAAATTCACAATGTATACCAATTCGACCATTCTGAATCGATTGGCGTTTGCAGAAGTTGTCTATCTCTAACCGTTCACGAGTTGGTCAGCTCTGAATCAGTTTTTAGATGGTTTTTTGGCCGCCAAAAATATTTCTGATGATTTTTCGAAATTTTTGTTCAAAGATTCGGAATCAGCACGTTAAAATACGTTCGAGGACAAAAATTCTAAATTCGAAAAATGAAAAATAAAAAATCTCAGAAAATTGGATTTTCTACCTTAAACACCATTTTCCGGCTAAATCTCATATCTGAGCATATAAAAATCATACATTTTCGGATTGAGCATGAAATTTTGCGTATACAGTACAAATTTGAAGTGGATGTGACGACTTCGTATTTTTCATGAATTTTAGGGGTGAACCCCTTGCAACTTTTTTCGAGTAATTTTTAATTTCTTTCGATTGACTCGAAATTCACAATATATACCAATTCGATCATTCTGAATCGATTGGCGTTCGCAGAAGTTGTCTATCTCTAACCGTTCACGATTTGGTCAGCTCTGAATCAGTTTTTAGATGGTTTCTGATGAGTTTTCGAAATTTTTGTTCAAGATTCGGAATCAGCATGTCAAAATACGTTCGAAAAATAAAAATCAATTCAAACTGTAATTTGAATAAATATCAGCAGGTGAGTGATTCGAAACACTACATTCAAAGTATACCCGAAAACTGAGATATTATGTCTACTTCAACCCTATTCTTATATTTCCTATGACCCATGAAGAATACCAACCACTTCAAAGAATTCATAACGTGTTGTGAAATTTTGTTTTTCTCCAAACACATAATAAGGGCTATTAGCATTATTGCCAGAGCTGTTGTAGATATAACAATGAAACTACACATGGCTACAAGAACCCTTGAAAATGTTAGAATGTATGATTGATTCTTAGCTTCAGGTAGCAGCCCTATTGAAAGAAACATCAATGAAACTATTTCTTCACTACAGACCTTTCAACCAACTTGAATTTATGTGCTGGAATGCATTTATAGTAATTTTTCGAGTAGGCAATATTTTATTACAAAAAATGTGAATGAAGGTGATTTCATTGTCTACAATTGTTTCTACTCCTACGAGTATATTTTATATTTTCCATAGCCTACAAAATGGATAAGATGACTATTCCTATCTGGAAACGAATGAACTAAAGTTAAATTATGAAACTGTCCGATCACAGTTCGCATTTGTACATTTTTGTTACACAATGCCTAAAAAACTTACGAATACGAATTACGTTTCAAAGGAAAGAAAATTGTAAAACTGAAACCAAAGAAAGAACTAAGGAAAAGGAAGAGAGAGTTAAGGAAAAGAAGAGACTAAAGAGTGACAAATTGAGGAGGAATGTTGGCACAAGGAAATGGAAGAAAGAGCCAGAGAGATACAAATTGAGATTGAAGGAAGAGCTAATGAAGAGGAAGAGAGAACTAAAAAGAGACAAATTGAGGAGAAACGTTGGCATAAGGAAATGGAGAAAAGGGCTAGAGAGGGACAAATAGAAGGAACGTTGGCAAAATGAAATAGACGAAAGAGCAATAAAGAGAGACAAAGAGACAAATTGAGAAGGAACTTTGGCAAAAGGAAATGGAAGAAAGAGCTAAGGACAGACAAAAAGAAATGGAACAAAGAGCTAAGGAAAGAAAAATTGAGAAGGCACCTTGGCAACGAATGTTGAAGGAAGATAATCAAATTTATGAAGAAAGTTTTCCAAGAAAAGATGGACGAACTATTCCAGAAAAGACAAGAAGAGCAGGACCGGTTGCAGCAAGTTTCACAAAAATTCTAGAATTTTTTCAATATTTTTTCCGTATTTTACGCCATCAATTCAACATGACACAGTATTCGAAAAATAAAAAATGATAAATTTAAAAATCGGTCCTACTCAAAGTGCACACGTTCGTAAAAACGTAAAATGGAACCTGCAAACTCTAGATAACATTTTCATCCGAAGACTGAATCGAGATAGAGCAATTCTGCGAATGCCAATCGATTCAGTATGCTGTGATTTTCGAGTCGACCGGCACAAAACGAATTTTCAGCCGAAAAAACATCAAAGTTGAAAATGGTCAAAAATCCAAAGTCATCAGATTCACTCGAAATTACCACCGATATACTCAAAATTTTATGCTGATTCCGAAAATGTATGATTTGAATATGTTCAGATACACGGAGTACTATAAAACAAAGATAAATGTGCAACAAAAATTGTATCGCACCAATCCGGCATCCTATAGCACACAAAACCACCTGAGGGTTGCCGTTCGTAAGGGGACGACAACTGGTTGACGGAAAATACAATTTAAACAATTTTTTTTTAACAATGCCGACGAACTGAGGAAAAGCTTGCTGGATACCCACGAAACAGCTAGGAAGACAAGATGAAAGTCGTACATCTGGCAAGACTGAATCCCCATAATGGCAAAATGGTACCTTTTGACCGAGAAAATCAAAATTAGATAGAAGGCAGGGTTACGAATGATGTTGGATTACCTCACCATTGACGCGCCGTCGAAGCGAGGGATGAAGGCAAGGATTCCAGAACTTGGCGAGATGAATGTTTCTAGATGTTCTCGATGCGGCAGAAGTTCGCGATCTTTCCATCAGGGTATATAAGCAAGCCTATGCGAGCGGACGGGACAGTTGAAGCCGACGGAGGAGTTGAAGTATGAGTTTATGAAACATAATGAGTACCCACTAAAGTAGGCTGGCTGATTATTGATTGTATCCGAATATTTGATTTGTATAATTAGTCTATTGGCATTTACTGTAATTTTGGAGCTGTGAATAAAGTCGCCACAACTGTCCAGTATTTGTCTTTAGCCACGAACCCCAATATCGTAACATCATTAAGGAAATATTCAATCCTATTGAAAGATGTCTTCATTTCGAAAAATCCTCTTCGGTTTCATTTGTTTCATCTGATCTAGTGTGGAACTCAACGACGTGGAAGTATTTTACGCGCTCTGTACTTTTTAATACAGGTAATCAAACGCGAGATCTCTCGATGTAGACGTAGGTATAAGTAGTCGAAAAAATAATTTTCCTAACCGCAACTCGGAATGGATAATTGAAATCCAACACCCAGACATCCGATATTTGTTTGGTGCAGTTTAAAGGTATGCACAGTGTTTATGCATAAAACATAAATGATACGAGGTGGGAACAACAATTAGAATAATGCAAAATATCATTTTATTCATAGTGTTAATTAATGGATTTCAGGAAATTCCCTGAATGGAATAATTGATTATTTCAGGAATACAAGGTACTTTTTTGACGAACTCTCTTCAATAAAATTTTCCAAAAATGTGAAAATCGTAGGAAAATAAAATATAATTTCTCAAAATCCCTTAGTTAATCTACGAAGTGGTGCATATTTTCCGCACTGGAATAATCTGATTGTGTATTTTAAGATTTTCAGTTCTGCAAGTAAACTCAAATAAATGTTTGGTAGGTAAATTCTCTGACATAATACTCGTGATGGAAAATATAAAAACCTACAAAAAAATCAGGAATTGAGAAATCCTGGGTGAGCAACCAGTTAAATCTGAACTCACCGTTTTTTCATGACTAGTTTTCGAATTATCTTAGTAATCTCTGCTAGGAATATCGCAACTATTCCATGAGTATTTTATTGAACGAACAAACAGAAAATGCTGGGAAAACTTGTTGAACTGCACTTAAAATTAGAAATCCATAAACATGTCAGAATTATATTTATCACTACCTACCTCTTGTACGTCAGATTATATTAGTATCTTTAGCTCTGAGATAATTATTTTACCACACTCAGGAACAAAATGATGCTAACGAGTTGGTCCAGGTCGCAAGAATAATATCAAGACATCAGCCTCATCCTTTCCTTCAGTACATGAAAGTATTCCTAATCCTCTTGAGTTACTTTTTTAAATACTGTCAATATAAATATTTGTTTCAAAATTATACATATAATATGGAACCGAACGAAAACTAAAACTATGTAATTGAAAAGTTTACCTTATTTTTATTGTCCATGATTGTAATGTGGCCGAATGTTTTTGCTCCTTTCTTTTTCGATTCCAATATGAAGCTTCTCACACTCAGATGACCGTATTTTTTCATTTTAGCGAATAATTTAAGTGATATGCTAGTATTTACTTGATATACTCAGGACCTCCACTTACAATAGCGCCTCTGGCGGTGGCGAAATCGTCCATGCCTGCCATTCTCAACAACATATCAGATTATTATGACTCATAAGACACTAAGTGTTTTATTTACTTCAAAAGACGTTTCTAAACAGAATCATTATAACCTATAAAGTGCAAGCTGTGGATAAAACCAGTTTTCTCATTTATGTTTCTGTTTAATAGGTTCCTCACCGTATGTCGAAAACAAAAGCAACTTATTTTACAGTTGTTGACAATTATTCTCTGTCACCTCGTACATTTATTATGCATTATACATCGAACTGGATACTCTATAAAAACCACCTGTTAATTTACAACAGGAAAGATAATATGACGAAGAACGACCACCTTGAAGAAAAACAAAAATGAGAAAAAATCGTCGCAGTCATGTCGTATTTGGTTCAGACGCTGGCAAATTAACCGTGTTGATCGGTATCTCTAATATAAAGCAAGCCGGCTCAAATTACAACGAAGCTTTTAAAAATACAATGTACGTAGTCGTCAAGAATTAGGATTCGGTGGAAATCTTGGAACTAACCGACAAATCCAAAAGTTTTTAGGTCAGAACTGAGTGCTCAATTATTGACATTCAACTGTATTTTATTTATGATGAAAACCATCACTTGTCGTACGTACCTCATCGTATACTCTTCATAAAAACCCCAAAAAACCGAAGGTTACACAAATACTGGAATAGAAACTCAAATTCACATTTTCCAGGATCTACCATCTTATCTTATCGAGAAAATTGTGCATACAGAAATTATGGCTTATTAACTCATTTGCGTATGGAGTACCACAAGGATCAATTTTGGGACCAATTTTGCTTATAGCTCATAGTTGGGCACATCTAATAAGATTTTTCTTTCATCAAACCTAATATTATTTGACAGAAAAGCTGCACATTCAAGATATTTCAGTTGTATCAATATATCAGTTGATGCTGAACCTCTTCTTCTAACAGATACAGCAAGAAATATGGGAGTCATAATGGGCACTGACCATCTAAATCTAAATCGAACATCTATTCCTTATTTTAAGAAGGGCATACTGTAATCTCAAACTGAGCTTTTCGAAGAGACATTTGCTAATCCAAAAGGGCAAAATAATTTCATCAAAATCATTGACGGTCTTCTGTATACCAATTATTAATCAAACAATTTCAATCGATTATTTATTAGTGTCATAACACAAAAGTGCTTACAAATATTTCAAATGGCTCAAAAAACAGATGAAGGTACAATCACATGAAATTTGGAGTAAGATCAAAAAGGAACATTTCACCTATTAAAATACCCATCACTCATTAAAATACCCATTATATACCCATTCGATTCAGAATTGGGTTTCAGAACATCCAGAACTTTTTGAAGTGACTTTTTTCCTGAAATTATCCAAAATATTCAAGTAATTACACATTATCAGCGACCATTCGGTTTATCTGAATAATAATATCTTTGTTTTTAGAATTTTCGCCAAATATCCCTGGAGTATTAGATATAATCTCAAAACAAATTTTTGAAAAAATGTTATAGATAATGCTTCGTTGGATACTGAAACGACATGCGTCAGTATTTGCAATTTTA
This sequence comes from Chrysolina haemoptera, assembly GCA_958298965.1. NCBI lineage: Eukaryota > Metazoa > Arthropoda > Insecta > Coleoptera > Chrysomelidae > Chrysolina > Chrysolina haemoptera. The sequence goes on along the minus strand of OY282597.1, from coordinate 2,201,867 downwards.
TTTAAAGAAATGAATTTACGTTGCTTGCAGCATGAAATACCGACTGTGTATCCACTTTTCATTTATTACACTTTCAGTTGTTTTTTGTTTTTTCTCTGTTTACGGTTGGATATTTCAATGTATCATAGTTGGCTGGTTTCAGAGTTAATGGTAATTAAACACGTGATCAACCACGTTCCGAGAAATGACACTTTCTCAATCTTTTGTTGACTTGGATACTGGGCAATCGTTGCTGACTATTTAAGAATGAACTTGAAATAGTGGGGTTGTGCAGCAAGTAAAAGAGAACTCTTTAAAGGTTGTCCAAGCTTTCGGAAATTATATTTTTTCCATCGCCAGGGAACTACAATTATAAATATAAGCATGTAATGTAAAATATGAAAGTAATTTTTAACTATGACTCACATCTTTGTTGAGGATGATTACTATGATGTTAAATATGATGAGGTTTATATTTATATACATTTGGGATTGAGATTCAGTGCTAATTTTCTCATAGCCAATATTATGTGCCTATTTTGAATGAACTGTCAATCGTGTTTTCCTCCCTAGGGAGGAAAAGTATGAATTTCCTCCCTGATTTGATCTCACAAGATTTAAAACAGCGTTTTATTTACCACTTTAAATCCAATGACTCGCAGGAGTCTGTTTATCAAAACCAATATGCTTTAATGATTTAAAGTGGTCTTGCGCTCGAATGGAATCCAAACCTCAAAAATTTTGCCGATTTTTTTATTGAAGCGTGTAGTGCATTTTCATCTTTATTTGACGAATTTAAATAAAAAAAACAAGGTAGGTTTTGCATATTACTGTTATTCCGTTACATTGTCGCTAATACTTTCCATTTCACCTGTTGAATACAATTTTTTTTCTTGGTGTGTTTGCTATGGTCATTAGCCCCGCTCCGAATCAAAATTTTATTTCACATGCGGGCTGCACTGGTTCACTAAAATAGCTTCTTGACAGGATAACGTTTAATCTGAATGTGGAGAGGATATAATTAGTTTTAATGAAGTCGTCCAAGACCAAAAGTTATTTCTTTTAACCAAATTGACTGAATTAAAATTAAAATTTATAATACTTTTAATGTACTCATTAAAAGGTAAAAATTTTGTTCTTGGATTTAATGTATATATTGAATGTATAGTCTTAGGATAAAATAGTTTTCCTAATGGGTTTTAAAGAATACATCAAGGATACTCCATAAAACTGCATTGAAACTATTTTTCCCAGAACAGATTGTTTTAAAACCAACTTGATTTTGATTCTTAATAATAGCAAATTAGTTTTAAAATAGCCAATGTTAAGAATAACACAAAACCAGTATAAGATCAATAGGACATTAAGACATTAAGCGCAAATAGCATTTTCATTTTGCTTTAAAGAATGCATTAAATTCTTTGTTTAAGAATAAGTGGCCTTTAAGAACTTTTAGGTTACTTTACATCCGATGTTGATTTATTGAACATATGAAAGCAATTTTAAAACCTATAAATAAATAGAAATTGTCTTAAAATTGTTACTTGAGCAGTATTATAAAATTAAAATTAGTAATATGAGAATATAGGTCGAAAGCAGCCACGCTTTTTTAAAATTTGAGTAATTACATTTGACTTTTTAACTATTGTTTTAAGAATCCAAATAAGTACACCTCAATTCAATCGAACTCTGACCTAGTCTCCGTTGTCAGTTTCTAGAAAGAGTCATATTCAGCACTCGGCCTTTTATGCGAAAAAAAAAAATCGATCATACGTACTATCCCTCGTGACTAATAGCCCTGTCGACAACCAACATACCCAAAATGACACGGTAAAGAAGTGTCCCACAATGGGGATGTGTGATGCTCGGTCCTTTAGTAGTAGATCGGCAGCTGGATGGATGTAAATAGGTCCTTAGACACGGGTGCTGTTTTGTCATTGTATTGTCGGTCGATTGTGAAAGGGCTTCAGTCGCTCTCTCTCTCTCTCTTTCTCGCTACATCGTAAATTATTCCAAATTATGTTTTTAGTGACGTTTCGAGAGGACGAAATGAAGTAAATGATGATGAAGGTTCTGCGTTGTTTTTGTTGCTATGCTAATAATCGCAAACGTCCTTATCGATTGAAAAAGTTTCAATCGGTATTTCTCTTATTTTCACACTTAGATTTTTTTATTATAATTTTGAGGACTTGTTAATTCATTCTTATTTATAGAAATACACTAAAAGGAAACACAGGAAGCTACCCCAAAGGGCAGGTTATTTACAGAAATCAGCAACATTATTCCTATTCCTAAAGTTGATAACAGGGACCAAAGGCAAATTATTGGGGGGGAATTCTAGGCGATTCTCCCAACATCAACAGTTACTCATCGGTGTCAAGAAAAATAAATATGCGATAAAAGACGTAATAACTTTTTTATTAACAAAAAAAAACAACGATACTTCCTCATGAACACTCGTAGGGTGTACCCAAAGGCATAGCCTATATATGTGGGTAAAGGACGGCTATTATTATTATTTGCCGTGGCGCTCTTACTAAAAATAAACTCTAACACAAAACAAATTATTGTACTGTAAAATATTTATTCTTCGTGTTCTAACTTTGTTCATCATATTTTGAATATCCATCGAGTCACAAAGAAAGCTTCAAAACAGCCTTACTTTCTTTTGCTGCATTCATGATATTCATTGATGCAACGTTACTCTTAACACTGAAACACTGCCCGCTAGCAGTCTTTCAGCGCGGTTTGCGCAGGCTGTAGACCTCTGATCAGTGATTACCAAAAAAAATTTGAAAACTTAAAAATTCAATTCTCCCAATTTTTTTTGACAAAAAATGTATTCTTTCATTTCGTTTTGTTTTGTAGTTCCACTTCCCACTTCATTTATCGCTCCAATTTCGGAAACATCCTGTATATAAAAAAAACTTCAAGTTCTCCCTGAAGAGCATAAACATCCTGTTTCTCACCAGGCGGATATAAATTAATAACAGTTTGAATTTTCTGAATGGTGAGCAGGTCACTGGTCACAACGGCGGTAGAAAATTTTCTTTATAGGCTGCATATTATTCACTTTGCTTCTTACATAGGTCGAACTTACAGGCCTCTCATAACTCGTATCAACGAACACTTAAAAAAACTGACAAGTCAGCATTTGGTAATCATTTAAAATTTAACAATCATAATTTTAGCACAAATAGTAATTCAAAAATTTTACATCAAATTGATAATAAGAATTATCTGACACTGGATTTGTTCGAAGAAATGGAAATTTCAAAAGTATGTTTCAGTAATGAACACTGAACTCTTGAGTAAATTTAGTCAGAGATTTCCCCCCCCCCCTTCATAGAAGGATTATCCATTAAAAATTAATTCACACTTTCCTTTCATAAAATTTCAAAATTCAACTCAATTTTATAATCACGTTGTCTGTCTACCGTTTCACTGATAAACATTTTAGTTTATTACTACCTCAAGTTGGTATCAAAATATTTTCATTCATTGACTTTTGACAGACAGGTAATTAGCTGTCTTTTCAAAAATAACCTGACATATCCACATGGCCTCTGATTTCTAACATTAGAATAAAGCATAAATGTTACTAATTATATAGGAATCGCACGTTAAAAGGTAAGACCTCGTTAATCCTTGGCTCGCACAAGTTTCGACTTTTGAGGGCTGCCGTTCGTTAAGGGGACGACAGCTGGTTAACGGAAAAAACAATTTTAACAATTTTAACAATTTAACAATATATAAAATGTCCTCACAAATTGTATAAAACTTCCTGTTACCTGACTAGGTAAGTACTCAACAAAATTTATATTTTTCCAAATTTCATACACTCAGATTACTTTCATGGAGCACTGAATATGACGAAAGTCGAAAGCGCTTTGCAACTTTAGAAATAAAACACTTTTATACTAAATTCCTCTTCATTTATTTTTTCATCACTTCGACTTTAAAGTCGAATTTTCAAGAAAAAAGTCGAAATTTCGACTTTTTTCTCAAAATTTCGACCATAAAGTCGAAGTAATGAAAAAAACCCTCTTGTGGCCCTCCTGCGCTTTCGTACATTTCTACTCTTAGTATGTCCAGAAATGGACATTGTCAGTACGTCCTCAAGAGGTCCAAACCTAAATTGGTCCTAGGACGTTGAACAGAACTGACCTCTTCATATACACATACTCTCTCTTACAAGTTTTGATCACACCCAAAGTAGATCAAACACAATCAATAAAGATCTCTGCTACATTAAACCGCTCTGCATGCCATCTCCCATCGTCAACATCGCAATAACTTCCTACAACTAACACTCGAAAGTGCTTTTGTCCTTCACGCGATCGGTCGCGATCGTTGTCGCGATGTGTTTGCCCTTAGAACGTCAAAGAGCCGAGACTAATGCCGTTATGCGTGGATTTTATTGTATTAGAACGATCTATCATGTGCATAACGACGTTTCAATTTTCCTTAGTTAAGACGTTAATAGGGGGTGATAGGTGGCTGTGATATTTTGTCGCCTATGATTGGATGCGGTGATGGGACGAAGCATTATTAACAATAAAATCACATATTGGGATAGTAACATTTTGGGGAAGGGGGGGGGTCATTTGACCCAGCATGAAACATATTCAGAACGATGCTGCTGCATTATGCCGTCAATTCTTGATGGTGCAATTGACTGTAATAATAATAATAATAATTTTTCATCTGAAGATGTGCTTTTCCGACAAACTATTCTAGTACGGCATTCCTCACACTGATGGTAGATTAGGAAATAATAATCTCCTAGAACCTACTGCCGTACAAAAATAATAGGACCGAAAGACAGGCATTTTTTTTGAATTTTCGGAAATTGAAAATTTTTCAAGCCAACTCGGAACTGATATTGTGCTACGCCTATTCGAACCTGTAGAGGTATTTGCCCCGGAATTAGGTGGGCTAGATCTACCAAATTTTTTTCATAGACTCTAGTGTATTTAGCTTGCAAATGTCGCCTTAGTGAAAATTTTCCGCAGTTTTTCATTTTCGAAACCACCGTACACAAGGTACATTTACCTTGTTTGTCAGTATTTTTATTACTCTTAGGATCTTGCTTGACTATGAAACAATCCGTAATTTTTTACGTTTTATTAGATACACTTTTATTAACTTCAACTCGTTTGGCCTTTGATGGCTCCGACCCTGCGCTTTCTACTTCTGTTTCGATGTCATCAAATTCTGACACTTTTCCATCCACGATATATTCTGAGCCGCTGCTTTGAAAAGGTTCCGATTCCATTACGGACAAATCACTTAAATCAGACATAAACAATTATTCTCTGATACGTGATGAATATGTGTTTTTTTTTTACTACTTCATCAATGGATAGCTCGAACGGTAGAACGCGTGGGTCCTGGATATCTAAAGCCAAGCAACGCGGTGCGAACTTATGGTTTGGATGGAGACGTACAGACGACTTCCTTTCGAGATCTATTCACTTCGTTTTCATATAAATTGGGATTATTTTTCGGTCTCCAGATGGCCACAGGAAAAACTCTCAATCGTCCCTTCCTTATACTCGAATCGGCTCGTTCGACATTTGGTAAGCGGCGTGGGTTTTTTCAGACCGCACCGAAAGGCCCCGTAGTTGTAGGGATTTGTTACGATTCGGAAACAGGCCCTCTCGATGCGGCGACGGACTGCCCTTCTCTCCGAATAGCGGAAATAGGGTTAGACATGCGGAATGATTGCAGCCAATGCACACGCAAACAAAATGCATAAGCTCGTAACATAACATATTATATTGCCGGTTCAGGCTGGTACAGGTGATTCCTTTAAGGTGCGTATTCACTAGAGCATTCGTTCCGAATGAGCACAGAATGAGCACCGAACGAGCAAATGCTCGGACAGTGTGGACGCTGGTTTGGGCAGAATGCCTGCGTGTTTACATTACGCAGCATGTTGCCTGAGCTTGAACGGAGCAGCACATGTGCTCATTCGGTGCTCATATGGAACGAATGCTCTATTGAATGGAGCAACAACTGCTCTTTTATTGGATGAATTTTTTTCTACTCAAAATTTTTCCATCAGCAATTTCACTCGAAAAACTGACATAGGACAAAATTGCTCGACCTACATTCTCGTAATTTTTTCATGTCAGTTTTTCTCGTGAAATTACTGATTAGCAAAATTATTCAATTGAAGAAATTTATCAGATAAAAAAAAAACTCTTGTGTTTTTACTGCTGATAGAAGCTTGGTCAACGCTAGTCTACAAGCCCGTACTAACAACATTTTGGGGGGGGGCATTTGATCTATAGAATTCATGCAATCTAGTAAAAATTGTGGCACCTGCTATACATTTTTTATACAGGGCATTTCAAATATATACTTACTTTGCCGTTTCAAAGTGGGACATTGCCTATAACTTGAATATTATTGTACTGTATTTTGCTAACTTTGTTTATTTTGCATCCATATATTTTTATTCTTATTGCGTTTTGGCAGTTAATCAGATCAATAAAAAAGGTACTAGTTTTTTAAGAAAGTACAAGTACTTGATATGCACTAATACTTGACCCGACTTGAATTTCAAAAATAAATACTGGACTCGAGCTTGTCTCGATTTCAAGTCAAGTCAAGGCAAGTAGTGAATCTCTGAGAATGGTTGATTGGAAGGTAAGTGAAGGCAGAAGAGGAATTTGGTCTGATGTTTGGTATTAGCCAGCTTGAACTACATCACCCAAAGTCTTTCGGTTCCAAACTCCCTTCGCGTTGACAATGATAGGTTGGTCTTAGAGTAAAGACAAGCACCACCTTTGAATCTGAATCGAGAATGGAGATCGTAACCAAGACAAAGCATATGGACTTTGTTGGCGGAGTTCATTTAGAGCCAGAATATCAAGGTTTTCTGCTTGTAGGTGATGGTGGACATCATTGATGTTCTTGTTGAATCAACTGATATTACAAAAGCGAATCTCCAAATTTTTCAATGGCGAGTACCTCTCATCATCATAACTGTTGGAATAAGTCGTGAAAATTGAAGGGGAAAGCAAAATGGTGACCGGAAGTCGTCGACAAAACACTGAACCACACTGATAAAAAGGATATTTTGCATCAATGCAAAATTGCATTGATTCAAGTCGATTGTATTCTTGAATAGGTCCAACCAAATATTAGTTTGATTTTTTGACAGAATTCTCTTGACCACTTGAAAGGAAACTGTTTTGAGACATATGAACACTTTCTTCACTGAATAATGAGAGTTGTTTGGTACAAGAATATTTCAACTTTGATAATGAACACCATTGTGAATACTTTCTTTGTTCGATGGTGTGAGTTGGTTGAGGCAAGAACATTTCAAATTCAATAACGAACAATATTCTTCTTCATAATGCAATACATTTTTGATTCAAGATTATCTGCATTTGGAGGCTCAGTACAAATGTGCACTTGGTTATAAAAATATGGCATGGAAGCCATGTTCATATGGTACAGTTCAACAAACAGAGAACAATTGAGGTATAATGGTTATATATGAGAATAGTTTTGTAATATTTTAATTTCAGAAACTATATAATCAACGTAGGTACCTCTTCGGTGACGCATAGAAATGCGATCGAATATAGAAACGACAGCGTCATTCGCCATTATCACACACCTGTTGAAAACAAAAATATCTTCAACCTACCTCCACAACTGGTCCATAAATGACCTAAATTCAAATCGTGCATAGAAATAATTGGACCTCCATATTGCACTTCTGTAGCAGCACATTTGCACATAACCATTGTGTCAAATACAAAACTAACAACTTAAATTATGATTCAAACACAACCCCCAAACGAAACGCGGGCAAACAGGATAGAGGTCCCAGTCGGCAGTCGCAGTGCGCGCTTTCGCGTGGGTTCGCGTCGTTCCGGTAGCGGGGTTTCGCCAAGAAATCATGTTCTTGAGTCAAAACGAGCATTTTTCACAAGTAGGAGTTCTCTAGGGTAAAGAGTTGGAATGTATTAATGCAAACAAATTCATTTCAAGATAATTTATGTAAAGAAGCAAACAGTTCAATAAGTTTGAAATAAGAGTGTATTCATCAAATGGAAATAATTATTCTTTTCAGAAGATGATTCTGTTCAAGAGGATATATATATATATATATTTGATTCAAGACATCCTTTTTATCAGTGCATGCAAGAAATAATCCATTTAACAGCACTTATTTCATCGGGTGATAGTAGATACTACCATCTACCTCCTATGGGAGTAGAGTGAAGAGTAGTGGTTGTTGGTACTGTTTTATAATAAAAAAAATCCTACAAATTGTGGATTCAAATATTTTACCAAATTCGACCTTGTCTATAGGCGTGTTTTGACTTCGTTCGAAGCTTTCCTTATTGAAAGGCCTTGTTCCGTCCCAACCCCCGCGAACGCCACTGTCCTCGGCAGTGCCGTAATGTGTGCGCTGAGCGTGTTCCAGGGGTGGAACGCATTGGACTGGACGTAACAGCTGATGTCACTCTTTCCCCTAAATTCAACGCCAGAGTTTTCATTAAAATTATTTGCGCTCGCGATAATTTCATAAAATATGTATTCTGCTTCCTTATCTTTGTTATATTAATGTTCGGAAGGGTTACGCTTTTCTATGGGCGGTAGAAGTAAATGAGAGGCGGTCCACCGTTTCGCAAGATTTCTTTTTTTGTGCCTGTGTTTGACTTTTCTCGAATGCGACTGAATATACCACTCCCTTGTGCCACTTTTCTTAATTTCTAGTGAGTAGTTGAAAAATAATTATGTCAGTTTGGACATTTCCCACAGTCTCACATTCATTCCTTGATTTTGGTTTGGTTTTCCATCAAGGAAAAGAAAAAGAGACAATATTTTCAAATCGAAAGACTAATTAGATATTATTGAATGGACTTTTTTATAGGCTATGACGGAACACAAGTTATTAAAAAGCTAACATAACTCGGGAATTTTTATCCAGATGTGAAGTCAAAAAGCCTCGCTCTCACTTTTTGATTTACGACCCATAAAATGTCAGAAAAAGGGTACTTTCAAGATCAAATTTCTTCCACGAAAAAGCAACCAATTCACCTTCGCTTCATATCACCACAATCAAGACACATTAATTCTTGCATTTTTGACACAGTTTGCATCATTTCCAACTTGTATTGAAAATATAAGATTTGAATTAACACAACAATACATTCGATTGATTTTGTTTATTGACAGTAAGTAATGACAGATACGGATAACGTTATGTGAAATGTCACAATGAATTATTTTCAGAAAGCAACGATGCCAAATCTCATATATAAGAGTAAAATTTCGGTAAAACTTGCGAATGTGGACACCTCACCGATATCCACGAAATTTGCACAGATTTTGTAAAACATAATAATATTACTGTACCAATCAAACTTTTTCCGCGGAAACGTCTGTGGGCACCTTTTTTTTTGGCGAAAACGTTTTAAAGTGGTCGGCGAGCGCAGCGAGCACCTACACAGTGGCGCAGCCAGGATTTCAGTTTGGGGGGGGGCTAAACATATAATTCATCAGGCGGGCTATTTTTGACCGTTCTCAATATTAACGAGGACACGTATCGTTACAGTCTGAGTTATGGATATTATGTGAATGACATGGTGATAACATCAGAATATGACGATGCGAGTACACATTATCATTGCGAACGGTCAAAAATTGTACCCCAGTTACCAGAGCTTTTTTTTTCGTCATCCGATTGTTTTAAATAACAGTAGTAATTTAGTGCCTTGGGGGGGGGGGTGCAGCCCCAAAGCCTCCTTCCCTGGCTACGATGGCTAGCGCAGCGAGCAATTACTTTTATTTACGTTTTAGTTTAGGTTTGATTAGTTAAGTGAGGTTAGGTTATGTTAGGTAGGGTAGGTTAGGTGGGTGGGTTAGGTTCTTTTCCCTTGTCTTCGGGACATAATACGGGCGAGCCAAGCGAGCCTAATGACAGCGAGTGCAGCGATCATTTATTTACATTTACGTTCTCAACGCTAAAAAGTGATGGGATCATAAGCAACGTTTATAGCTGAATTAGCCGAAGTTGGGTTAATTGGGTAAGATTGGATGTGTATGCTCAGAGTCGCTATAATTAAAAGGAACCGATTACTGGTATTAGAGGTATAGACTCTAAAAAAATATAAATTGCAGAGTGTGCAGGAAATTGAAGAAAACTGACAACGTTGCTTTGTGCTACTCTTCTTTGTGTTTGACATTGACAATTTTGGTTATAAATTTCAATTTCCAATAAATTATGAAGTGAAACTAATTATAATTTCAAATCTTTCCCTATACTGGAAATACTGCAAACTGTGCCAAAAATGCAAGAATTAATGTGTCTAGATTGTGGTGATATAAAGCAAAGGCAAATTGGTTGTTTTTTGTGGAAGAAATTTGATCTTGAAAATACCTCTTTCCTGGCATATGATGGATCGTAAATCAAAAAGTAAGTGAGAGTGAGGCTTTTTGACTTCAGATTTGTGTTCAGGGACCTCGAAATAACCCCCGAAAAAAATTTCGTCAAAATCGGACCCTAAACTCCAATTTTTCCTTAAAAAAATATGAGCGTATAGGAAATCGAAATTCAGAATGAGTTTCTATTTCATGCGACTCGATCGTGATTATCGAACATAACCTAAAAAATTCGCAAAGTTGTGAAAAGCGATTTTGTGCTGATAACCAAAAAACTACAGCTCCGATCGAAAAAAGTTAATTTAGAAAATTGTAGGTATTAAAAAGATCTATCAATTGAATAGATTATTATCACTTAATTCATAGATCTTTTCAATACCTACAATGTCACGATTAAATTTTTTTCGATCGGAACTGTAGTTTTTAGTTATCAGCAAAAAACCGCTTTTCGCAACTTTGCCAATTTTTTAGGTTATGTTCGATCGAGTCGCATAAAATAGAAACTCATCCTGAATTTTAATTTCCTATACGCTCATATTTTTTTTTTCGGCGGATATTAATTTCAGGAAACATTCGGATGGTGTCAATTCTATTTCAAAGAGAGTTGACAGAACAACAAATGGTGATTCATAATGTATTGCTATGTAATAGAGCACTGTCAGCTGACGTCACAAAATGGCGGTGATCAGCTGATGGGGGACAAACAAAGAATTTGAGTTTGACTTCAATGTTAACTGTAAATTCCCAGCGTTTTTTTGTTCTACGTATTTTGGGTAAGTACATGGTAGGGATGTTCAGAACGATCTGACTAGCATGTCTCTGTACTCCAGCAATTTCTACCTGTCTCTGCCTTGTTTGTATAGGGAAAATGGGCTTGTTTGTCCCCCCACCGAATGTTTGACATTAACTGTCAAATTACGTCACTGACAGCATTTCTCTATAGACCATTCCAGAACACGTAACTTGACAATTATCTCTGGAGGGCACACATTAATTTCTAACCAAAAATTACATTATTATGTCATTTTTCTACTGGTTTTCAACCTAAAAAGCTTTTTAGGTTAGGTTAGGTTATAAAAATGTTTGACAGTTAACTTTAATTTTAACAGTCAAGTTAAATTTTACTCTAGAATGTCAGTTTTATAAAGGTCCCATTTTTTATTTTAAATTTGCTTCAATAATGTGTACAGATTTAGTCGCCCTGAGCCTTCAACCAGTATCTTCATCGTCGGTTGAAAGTTCCTCAAAAATAAAGTGGATATCGTTTCAACAAAGTCAGAACAATAATACAACAATAAACTCAAGTATGTGCTAAATTATTGACATCAGAAAAACTTTCGAAAACCATCATTTCCTACAAAGTTAACTATAACTGATACCCATTCCCCCGGATAAAGTTAATTCCTTCATCTAGAAGTTAACTGCAAGATGTGACGTCATTCCACAAGTTAACTTCTAGTTATCTGAAAAAATAGTTTTATAATACCGGCCCTAAGTAGCATTATTTTCGTATTTTTCGGCTAGCTTCTAACCTAAAAAGCTTTAAATTTGACAGGTTGCCCTCCAGCGTGACGTAATACTGGAATGGTCTATATTACAGAAGTCTATTGTTCCTTGATTAAAATATTGTACTCCTTGTTCGGTATCTCACTATATATACACCTACTCCTACGCCTCTTTTATTACCCCATTGCACCCCCTACTCCATCGATTTCTATATATGGCACATGCGAGTAGATGATTCACTCATAGGGAGCTGTTTAAATCACCGTGAAGTCCTAATCCCAATTTGTTTCGATTTTAAATCTGGGTCATAAGCCCATCGCTTCGGTGGATCGAGACCGAAAACCGCCCTTCCGCGAAGTTTCACGTGTTCCTTTGATAAATATTCTCAAGAGAGTATCGCTTTCGCCATATGGAGATCGGAGTTAATTTCACAGCCTGTTAGCGAAATTGCTGAAGACATCGGTGGCGATGCGAGTGAAATAACAGTTGATGTATTTGGTTTTTATTGCGCTTGGAAGAAATTAATTTTTCCTACAATCGTGCGTGATTCGCCCTATAACCACAAGCGATTTTATCGTTTCCGAACGCTAAAGCTATTTCGAGAGAATTCTTCCCGCTCTAGTGTGGAAGAAAAAAATGTCCCTAAAACGAAAGTTTTTTTCAAGAGCGCTGGTAAAGATTTACGAAGGCGTAGGAGGGCCATATACTTTTTTAAAAATATTTTTCACTAATTTCCGACTTCGCCGAAGTCACAATTTAATAAAATTGAAACTTCGCAGTAGGAAAATAATAAAATTCCGTTGAGTTTTCGACATTTTCATTAAAAGATTCACAATCAGCACGTCAAAATACGTTCGGGGACAAATATTATAAATTTGGAAAAGGTAAAATAAAAAAGTTCAAAAATTATCTATCATGATATACTCGACTTTTTTGTCTGTCGATTTTTTCCGTTCAAATTCTCAGTTTATACTAATTTGACCATTCTGAATCAAGTGGCGTTCGTAGAATTTGTCTATTTCTAACTGTACTCGAGTTGGTCAGCTCTGAAACAGTTTTCAAATGTTTTTTTTGGCGCCAAAAATATTTCCGACGAGTTTTCGACATTTTCGTTCAAATATTCGGAACCAGCACGTCAAAATACGGTCGAGGACAAAAATTTGAAATTTGAAAAAGGAAAAATAAAAAAGTTCAAAAAATTATATATTGTGATATACTCGACTTTTTTGTCCATCGAAATTTTCCGTTAAAATTGTCAGTATATCATGATTTGGCCATTCTGAATCGATTGGCGTTAGCAGAATTGGTCTATCTCCAACCGTTCTCGAGTTAGTCAGCTCGGAATCAGTTTTCAAATGTTTTTTTTGGCTCCAAAAATATTTCTGTTGAGTTTTCGACATTTTCGTTCAAAGATTCGGAATCAGCATGTCAAAATACGTTGTGGGACAAAAATTTGAAATTCGAAAAAGAAAAACCCAGTTCAAAAAATTGTCTATCATGATATATTCGAATTTTTTGACCGTCAATTTTTTTCGTTCAAATTCTTGGTATATACTAATTCGGCTATTTTTAATCGATTGGTGGTCGCAGAATTATTGGTCTATCTCTTACTGTTCTCGAGTTGGTCAGCTCTGAATCAGTTTTCAAATGTTTTTTTTGGCGCCAAAAATATTTCTGATGAGTTTTCGACATTTTCATTGAAAGATTCACAATCAGCACATCAAAATACGTTCGGGGACAAAAATTTTAAATTTGAAAAAAGCAAAATAAAAAAGTTCAAAAAATTAGCTATCATGATATAATCGACTTTTTTTGTCCAAAAATTGTTTCCGTTCAAACTCTGAGTATATACTGATTTGGCCATTTTGAATCGATTGGCATTCGCAGAATTTGTCTATCTCTAATCGTTCTCGAGTTGGTCAGCTCGGAATCAGTTTTCAAATGTTTTTTTGGCGCCAAAAATATTTCCAATGAGTTTTCGACATTTTCGTTCAAAGATTCTGAATGAGCACGTCAAAATACGTTCTGGGACAAAAATTTGAAATTCGAAAAAGAAAAAAAACAGTTCAAAAAATTATCTATTATGATATATTCGAATTTTTTGTCCGTCAATTTTTTTCGTTCAAATTCTCGGTATATATTAATTCGGCCATTTTTAATCGATTGGCGGTCGCAGAATTGGTCTATCTCTTACCGGTCTCGAGTTGGTCAGCTCTGAATCAGTTTTCAAATGTTTTTTTTTGGCTCCAAAAATATTTCTGTTGAGTTTTCGACATTTTCGTTCAAAGATTCGGAATCAGCATGTCAAAATACGTTCTGGGACAAAAATTTGAAATTCGAAAAAGAAAAAACCAGTTCAAAAAATTATGTATCATGATATATTCGAATTTTTTGTCCGTCAATTTTTTTTGTTCAAATTCTCGGTATATATTAATTCGGCCATTTTTAATCGATTGGTGGTCGCAGAATTGGTCTATCTCTTACCGTTCTCGAGTTGGTCAGCTCTGAATCAGTTTTCAAATGTTTTTTTTGGCGCCAAAAATATTTCTGATGAGTTTTCGACATTTTCATTCAAAGATTCGGAATCAGCACGTCAAAATACGTTTGGGGACAAAAATTTGAAATTTGAAAAAAGCAAAATAAAAAAGTTCAAAAAATTAGCTATCATGATATACTTATTTACTCGACTGTTTTGTCCGTCCATTGTTTCTGTTCAAATTCTCAGTATATCCTAACTCGACCATTCTGAATCGATTGGCGTTCGCAGAATTCGTCTATCTTCATCCGTTCTTGAGTTGGTCAGCTCTAAAGCATTGAGTATTGTATTTTTTCCTAATTTGGAAGTAATTTTCTTTGAAACTTGATGGTAAGGCCTTAAATATACCTATTTTTATGAAAAGTAATTGTTAAAGCAGGACAAAAGAATATCAGAATTTGTTGTGAAAATTTGTTGTTGTATATAGAAGTTCATGAAAAAATTATTTTTATCATTATCAAACCAGAAAAAACAGATACTATACCAGTTCTCGATGCCAATATCATAGTCCTACGATTACCTATTTACATCCTACGTTCCATAGAAAACCATCAGTTAGCAGCCAACTCTTGCTGTAAAACATCTATTATCAGAATAATACAAAATGAACATGGTAGAAGTTGAATTTAATGAAAATAAAAATCCAAAAATAAGACAAAGTTTGATAAAAGGTGGTAATAAAATAAAATATCATTCTGTATATTAATGCAAGTCTGACATGGCAAGCCATGATGGAAAAGTAAAAGTACTGAGAGACTGACTGGATCGGAAGATTCAAACAATTAGATAGAAAAGTTCAGGCAAATCATGAAAATGAAAATTTGGTGAAATAAAGTCTGCATGTGCTTCGTGAGTATTATTCTTAACATACTTATTATTTCAGAGTGTTTGAATTTACTGATTTGAATAAACGACCCCCAATCATCCGACTAAATTTTTATTCACAACTGAGTATTGCATATCGAATTACTTCTAACCTGTTACCTACTACCAAATCAACCTTTCTCAAATTACCTTCTATAGGTTCACCTCGAACCATTTTCCGAAAGGAACCCGATACTTTCCACCAACTTTGC
Source organism: Chrysolina haemoptera (assembly GCA_958298965.1). Lineage (NCBI taxonomy): Eukaryota > Metazoa > Arthropoda > Insecta > Coleoptera > Chrysomelidae > Chrysolina > Chrysolina haemoptera. The sequence goes on along the minus strand of OY282597.1, from coordinate 2,186,354 downwards.
GACTTCTGACCACCCCAACCGTCGATAGCGTAAATATTTTCCCCTCAGCTATTAAGTTCTACCTGTTTTCCGTTATCGTGAAGCCGCAACGCCTCAGAAAGTCAGCAACGATCAGATTACACGAGCCCGCCAGATATTGGAGCAGCGTTTGCCCGATATGGCGTAGTGCACCAGCACCCTCTGGTATAAGCCCGACCAGTCACCGAACGATACTAGTGGCGCCCTCTTAGCGACGAGAAAACCTTCCGCTCCAATGAGTAAATTATGCTCGACGATCGATTCTTCGTCGACGCCCACTCCGTGCCGCGATTGGCTAGCGCGTTCGGGGCCCGGCGGCTATTGGCTGCCGGGCTAGATCTGTTGACAGTTGTAAACACCTAGGAAGGTGTACATAGAGAGCACCCGCGTATGGTCGTGTGATAGATTTGTGGACTGTTTGTTCGTTCATTCGATTCAGTTTAACTCGCGTTCCGTCTAAGGCCACACTAGACTTCTGGTTAGTTGACCGGTTGAGTTCGGGTTGAGCGTGCTTCAATTTTTTTAGCTCATTGAATCTCGACGGTTGTCTAGTCGAGTAACGAAAAATTGCTTAATTGCTCAGACGTAATTTGATTTCTTCTTTTAATTTGCGATCGATGAGCTCGATTGCGTTTTTTGTTGACTTTGGGATTTGTTGAACGAGTCGTGTTTGAGCGGGTGTTGAACTTTGGTGTTTTTTGTCGAGATTAATTCCAGAGACTATTCGTTCGGTGCATAGTTTCATTCATTGTTTAAAATGTAAGTATCAAAACGTTTTTATTGAAGTACTTACCTATCTGTTTGTGAGAAATGCATTTTTAGAATTATTAAAAGGTTAATTACTTATACCTATACCTACCTGAGTGATAGTTGATATCATTCCATAAGGCTTGAGGCAAATTCAATAATTAAAACATAATGCACATTTATATAAAGTCCTAAGTGTTTGTAGGTACACTTGGTTTTTTGCTTCTTTTAGCTGCTTCCAACCCTTGTCTAAAATTATTTGCTAATATGGCATCATTTTCATGTAGGTTCAACTTGTAAAATCTCCTATTTTTTCTTATAATTTATCTTGATTCTTGATTTTGTGTTTTCGATCTCATCTATTTCAATATTTTGCTTTTCTCTTTGTCTTCTTTACCTACTTTCTACTACATTGGCGGAGCCAGGTGGGGCTTTGGGCTGCAGCCCCCCCAAGCCACCAAATTACTATTAAAATGATGGCGTAGAATACGGGAAAAATATTGAAAAAATTCTAGAATTTTCGGAAGTATTTTTCGTTGGCGGTTTTATGTGCTAGGATGCCGGATTCTAGCACACCTTTTACATTTTTCGCATTTTGCGCCCATAACGAGACATATTCGTTAAATACATATGTAGATAGAAAGAAAGCTAAGAAAATTTCCTACAAGAAAATGTTATTGTTTGCTGGCCTACCTGTTCGCTTATAGGTGTTATAGGTGCTTTTGTGTGCTAAAATGCCGGATTCGTGCGATACAATTTTTGTTGCACATTTATCTTTGTTTTATGGTACACCGTGTATCCGAACATATTCAAATCATACATTTTCGGAATCAGCATAAAATTTTGAGTATATCGGTGGTAATTTCGAGTGAATCTGATGACTTTGAATTTTTGGCCATTTTTAAGGTATAACCCTTTGATGTTTTTTCGGCTGAAAATTCGTTTTCTGCCGATCGACTCGAAAATCACAGTATATACTAATTTCGGCTTGCTGAATCGATTGGCGTTTGCAGAATTGCTCTATCTCGATTCTGTCGTCGGATGAAAATGTTATATAGAGGTTGCAGGAGCCATTTTCCCACCAAAAATTTTTATAATTTTTTTCTATGTTATATTCGTTGAATTCAATCTTTTTTCTATACGGTGACCAAATTTGAATTTGATTGCTAGTCAAACATAGATTTGGTAGGCGTTTTTACGAACGTGTGCCCTTTGAGTTGGACCGATTTTTAAATTTATTATTTTTCATTTTTCGAATATTGTGTCAAATACGGGAAAAATATTGAAAAAATTCTAGAATTTTTAGAAGTATTTTTCGTTTGCGGTTTTATGTGCTAGGATGCCGCCGGATAGCGCACCTTTTACATTTTTTGCATTTTGCGACCATAACGAGATACATTCGTTATATACATAGTGATAAGTAATATTATATTGATACATAACAACTATTGAACTACTTATAATAATTGTCAAATCACCAATAAAACAATCGTCGAAACACCAAAATATAATTGTCGTGCTGTCGTGCCTCTTTTTTATTACATTTTCCGAGCACATTAATGTTTAATTTTATTTGTAGCATTATTTTTTGCTTCTTTCATGATTTTCCTCCAGTTTTAAATATTTAAGTTATTCCTGTAAATTCCAGTTGCCCCTTCTTTGGTTTTTTCAACTGTCTCTTGACCATATCACCCTTAATTCTTGTATAAGTTTTTTTTTTTATAATTTAAACACCTCAGACGTTCCTCAGTTATAGTTTTCTAGATATGTAAATCAATTTGTATCTTTCAAATAATATTTTTGTTTCTTATCAATTGTATCAATAACGATTAACCACTTCTGTTCTTTCCCATTTTCATTTTATATGTTATGGTTCATCCCATGGTTTCCTCCGAGAACATTCCAGAATTTTCTTTCGTACATTTCAGACCTTTTTTCAAGTAAGTTCCAAACCTCAAGTTCACTTATGCAATAAAAAAAGGAGGTCACTAAAAAGAAAAATGGAGTTTTTTCGTTTTCCGGGTAATTTTCTCAATTTTTCTCTTCACAAGAACATTCTTGTGAACAGAGTTGCGCTTAGCCATTTTTTTTAAATAGAATTTCGATTTTTAATGATACTTCATCAACAACACCAGAATTTTCACTTATAATCTCCCTTGTGCTTGAATTATTGCCGGAAATTTTTCGAATACATGAATTTTTTGAAAATTCATGTACGATATAAATTTCCGGCAATTAATTCAAGCACGCGGGGGATTCGGTAAGTAAATTTCACACCAAAATATATTAAATTAATGGTTAATTCAACTGACTTGTAGATTATTCTTAGAGAAAACAAGTTGTAACATCAGTGGGCCATGAATGGTTTTTGTTGATATAATGACAGTTACGCGTTGGTATTAGTGGCGGTGTTTGATGTGAGAAAGGAAAATTCATTTTGCGACATTTTCAACCTAAAATTACATTGCACATCACGCAGAACTAAAATAGTTTTGACTGGTCCATGCGGATTGTCTATTGGAAAGTGATGTGGAAAGGAATTCTTGCAAATTTCAGCCGAGTATTCACGAAAAGATAAGTTGAATAAAATTGTTTCAAATATTAAGTTCATCAAGTCAAGCATAGATAGATTTGATTGATATACATTTTTTACCGATGGACCTATTCATCGTTGAAATGCAAGTTCTCAAAATATTTTCAGACATTCAAAATATTTAGTGAATATATAATTATGAAATTTTATCTCCTTTCATATGAAAAATAACATTCCATTTGTACATAAAAGCAAAATGTTAACTATCACATGTCAAATATTTGACAGAAAAATTTCCACTTATTAATTTCGCCCAGGGTACCCAGGAGGATAAAAATTTCCGGAAATTTTTTGGGTTGCCATGGCAACTAAATAAAAACCAATTTTTTGATTGGCTGAAAAAGTGAGGTGTGAAATTTTCATCACAATTATTATTGCTGACTATGAGTGCTAATGAATATTATCGAAAAAAAGGCAGCTTATGAATTGAGTATAATATAATCTATCTTCAAGACTTTTCTATACTCATACCGTCACCAAAATTATCCCACACCAAACTTCATTGTCCCCATCCATCCATTAGCTCCCAAATCCCATAAATACCCGCTGCAGATAAATTGTTACTAATTAGTAGATACAAGGGAGCCCCAGTATAGCTCCCTCTCGCGGCAAATTACAAATACACAGCCTGCCTGGAGACCGAACGCTGTTTCGGACTTAATTTCATTAACTTTATCAATAACGAAATCGAAACGGAATGGCAATGGAACTAAGAGGTATTTAAACATTAAACTCCCCGGATTCCTCAGAGATAGAAAGCGACGGAGAGCGAGAGAGGGATGCGTTTAAGGGACGGCGAGGGTGAAATTCGAGGTATGTGGAATTTCTCCAACATGGTATTGTAATGCGTTTATTTGCGGAATATTGAAATTGGATCATAATATGATGGACGCATTGTAAAAATAAACATATTAATAGTAATAATAGTAGATTGTACGAGACTGACTATTCTCATGAAAAAGCAGAATTTTCTGTTTTTCACAAATGCTTATCAAATGAAGAGATATAACAGGCCCAAAGTTACCAAATATTGCCGTAAAATTCATGAATTGTCAAGTAAAAATTGACAACAAGTTTCTATTACAACTATCAACAAAATTGATGAATTTATTTGACCGTGTAAATTCGCACTAAATATGCATTTACCGTGAACGAGAAGCACAAACTCAGTATCTATATTCCTGACTTTGGAGTCTTCAAGTGGAATACAATTCAACTCTTTCTTATTTCCGAAATAAACTAATAGGAAGGGATACCATCCATTTTCCATTTTTGCCAACAGAAATAATTCATAAATGGTAATGAGAGATTTCATAACTTTTTTCAGATTGAGCGTTTTGCGTCGGTAAGAAACCATCATCATTCTCCCAGCACAGCAGATCGGAGCCACGGTGGCGCCATGGCCATCAGGGATCACCTCCGTAGACGACATGGCACACAAAGGTAAGGATGAAATGAAGACATTACGTTACATGCCCAATCTGCATACACTTGAAGGTACATGAAAATACAGTTAAGGTGAAAAATCGAAAATCAAAGCATTTTCTGAACATGTAAGAAAATAATGTGCACAAAAAATTGTGCATGTGCGTACGACTTTAACTTTGCACATGTTAACCTCATACTCTATCTAAATCTGTAGATTTCGCCGAGAATTTCAGATCGGTAAGTAGCGGTTTCTGAGCTTTCAGGCAATCGGCTACACATATACGGACCTCTTGTTACTTGTCTTTAGTCGACAATTTCACTCACTATATGAAAGTCGCGTCTCCTGCGATATGAGGACCAATCAGAATGGGATTTCCCGAAAGTACACGCTTCCTTTCGCTTCCTTTCTTTCCGATCCGGAAAGACCACGTCGTCAAGTCAACCACAAATATAAACAGCAATGATACATCTTGTAATCTAATATGACATAAACGTCAGGTTGACAGACTTCATGTTTATTATTCATTAGTTGCAACTATTGAGGAATTCACTTTGTTTACTCGATCAAATTTCAACTTGGTTGGTTCGTGAAATTATCTCAATAAATACGACTCGTGCTCACAATACAATCGATAATTCTGTCATAAATCTTTAACTCGATCAAATTGCTTTGAGGTAACATCACTCGTCCCTACGGGACTCGTGGCGTTATCAAGCAATTTGATCTCGTTGATTTCTGACAGAACTATCGATAGTATTGCGACCACTCGTGGTATTATCCCCGACAATTTGAAATAAATTTGTTAAAAGTATAATTTTTTGTTCAAAAAACAATTAAATGTAATGTTTTCAGACGCAAAGATCTTTTTTGAGATAAATATTAGATTTTTGATCCAAAGTTTCAAATCTGGCATTTTATAAAATTATTCTAATTGACAAATGACAAGCGGTTCCCGAGTTACCGAGGAAAAAGTACGGTTGCGCTGGTGACAGATGAATTACCGAAGTTTTAAGAAATAGTCACCGAGTCTTCAGGAATTTGGTATATACGGACCGCCAAATAATTAACAAGGGTAACCAAGGATATACGGACTATACCTCTAATTATCTAACAGTAACGAGGAAATGCAAAACACGACCCAACAAAACATAATCAGTATATTTTTTGCAAGTAGAAAATAACTACTTGGTACTCCCAAGGAAATATTTTCAAAGGAAAGGATGATAACAGTGAAGTGATAAAAATCACTTGTGTGTTTTTTCAAACGTATATTTCGTCTCACTTGTTGTAGTATGAATTTCTTCATTTTTTTCATTAATGTAGATAGAAAAAGAATAATTGCCTGTGCACAAATTCATATACGAATTGCAATGCAATACATACACAACAATAGCCGCCGCGGCCTGTTTTGAATTTCTAAAGCTAACCAAAGCGTCGTCGGACAAACACGAGTAAATGGTAAATGGGATAATCCAACAGCGTGTCCGGGAAACATCCCTTTTTCAGCAGCCAGTGCTGACAACGCTTCATTCCACCACGGTCACTTTCACTTTTGAGTTGAGGAGAGTTCGTAGAGGTTAGGTTACGATTTTGCTAGTTTTTGGAATTTTTCACCTGTCACAGAATGAAAGAAATCTATAACAACTTTATAGATTAATTAATTAATTAAACTTTATAATGGAGAAGTTATTACTCATTGTAGTGATAAGAAGTCCCCAAATAAATAAGATACCTACATATTCACTTTGAACACTCGCTTCGTTCAGATTTCAGACTATAATATTTGAAAATCGGTACAAGGTATACATAACATCAAGTATTGTAAATAATTTTCTTGATTCCACTTTAAAATTCTTTATTCAACACTTAAATCAGAATAAATACACTACAAAACCTAATTTATATGTACTACGGTTCACTGGACTATTTCTATTTATCTTCAAAGTACAAACAGACTTCCAGATTTCCCAACAGTGACGCGCACGGCCTCTTATAGTTAGAAACATCTTTCGAGAATTCTGCCATCCTTCCGGGCGTTTCTAGGCTTGAGCCACCGTTCTTCGTCCATAGGTGGCGTGATCAGTCACGCAGCTGTTATCATTTCGCTCTTCTCCACCTAGATGGCGCCAGGTCTGAATATTTTCGTGACGTTATGTCCATGTTTGACCCTCAGAATTGCATCACAAAGCATTGACTCTGTAAACGGACAAAAATCTTGCTGAATGTTGTTCCGTTCCTCTCGAGTTCGAATATTTGAGATTGAAATCGGAACTGTTGGTTGGCCAATACATTACTTGAAAATTTTTCTTTTGCAAGAAATCTTTTTTATGTAAAGGTTTTTGTCTTTTTGGGATGTTATATAACTATAACTTTTAAGTAACAAGGAATGTAAAGACGTGTTAACATTCGAGGTGAGCGAGTACGAGTCGAGGGAAAGCCGAGGCTTGTCGCTTGCCGAGGATGTTAACAGTCGATACATTCCGTGTTACTTCTTACGGTTGCAGGTGCCGTTTTCACGCCAAATTTTTCTGATTTTTTTCTGTGTTATATTCATTAAATTCAATCTTTTTTCTATACGCTGACCGAATTTGAAATTGATTGCTGGTCAAACATAGATTTGGTAGGCGTTTTTACGAACGTCTTCACTTTGACCGATTTTATTTTTCATTTTTCGAATACTGTGTCAAGTTAAATCGATGGCGTAGAATACGGGAAAAAATTGAAAAAATTCTAGAATTTTTGAAAGTATTTTTCGTTGGCGGTTTTATGTGCTAGGATACCGGGTCCTAGCACACCTTTTATATTTTTCGCATTTTGCGACCATAACGAGACATTCGTTAAATACATATGTATATAGAATGAAAACGAAGAAAATTTTCTACAAGAGGATGTTATTGTTTGCTGACCTAACAGTTCGCTTGTAGGTGTTATAGGTGGTTTTGTGTGCTAGGATGCCCGATTCTAGCTCCCTTTTACATTTTTCGCATTTTGTGACCATAACGAGACACATTCGTTAAATACATATGTATATAGAAAGAAAGCGAAGAAAATTTTCTACAAGAGGATGTTATTGTGTGCTGGCTTGTGCGCGTAACTAAGTTACCGAAGAAACAGACAACAATAATATTCAAAAAGTCTCATAACCTAAAAATGTATATAAATAAAGCTGAAGGTATTACTTGTCAAAGTCAAAGTCATTATTACCCTAGGCATGTAAATGGCATTATTGACATTCCGTTGTCAAGATGAATTAGTAAACAAATGATATATGCCTGTTTTGCTGCTAAGCATGTATGGACTATTTACAGTGTCCACAGCGGGAAAATAACTATTAATCAATTATTTGTTTGAGCTTCAGTTGTTCCGTGGGACATCAGCAGTTGTGACTTTGGTGGAAAGGGAGAAATCGCTATTGGCATATAGGATGAAACACCCCTCGATCGGTTGTTCTGTTCGTAGCTAAACAGGAGCTTACAACTGTCCGACAATAGTTACAGTTCCAATCACAATTCGTTATGGCTTTCAAGAAGCCGCCACACAAGGGTTGTTTGACATTTCTATTACTCCATTCGCCCTGTTATGCATGATTCTTGTTTGTGGCCTTGTGGTTTTGTTGACAGATGCAATTGAGAATTTTCGACCGAAAATAGGTGCGAGAGTGAGTGGAAAGTGGCATTTTTATGGGAGTGTCTAGAGTCCCGAACGAGGGATCGCTTGAAAAAGAAAAAATTCCGAAAGGGCGTAGCTTTAAGAACGCCGTTTTTGACTTTCTCAAAGTATTTGCAACGAGTGCATTTTGTGAGAAATTAATAAGAATATTTCTTGTGGAGAATTGAACTTTATTTCGCCTTGTAGAAATTGTTTCTTGATAAATCTTATACTTTCCGAAACAACAGAAAAAAAATTAATAATAATTTTTTATATACAAATTTTTTTAGGTTCCACCCCTGATATTTTGGTAAACAATTTTTTTTCTAACAATACCCGCTGTCAAGAAGTCATGTGGCTTACATCTGTCTGTGGTTACTGTACTACAAATAATTCAAGGAAAAATTTGTTATTTATAAAAAACTACTTTTGTTGCAAATATAGCCTCTGGGATTCTTCATTTCTCGCCAACTTCCTTCGTTTCCTCCATTACAAAGAAGTGTTATAATACGCCGATATAAAGTACGCGAATCGCAGACATTCCTCTTCACACAGAATCCTTTTGTGACGACGCGACGTGAATGTGTCCGAGCCGCTCGGAAAGGAGGGACGCTCCCGTTTCTTTCCTCTCTGTTCTCTCGGAATCGACCCAAGTGTGACGTCCGGTACTTAAGAATATTTACTGAATGAAAAAGTCTGGACGTCAGGCGACTTTATAAATTGTCCTTTTCATTGTCGAGGAAAAGCACTCAATTCTAGTTAGCAAAACACGGAGACGCCGAAGATTCTCGGGAAATAATTGTACTCTTCGGTTATTTGCCGATGGAAGTGGAAAATGCGCGGGAAATTATGTGGAGCGATTGTTTTTTATAGGAGGTGGTGAAATAGAACTATCGTTAACTAGAGTAACAAGTGTTAACGCAAGTTTTTCCGACTGGTGAGGTGGACGATTGGTGTCGTGTCTGGTGTTCCTCAAGGTTTATCTTGACCCTGTATCGTTCATAACGAGAATTTTGTGCTATCAATTTTACACCTTTCCATGAACTCGTCTGGATTCCATTTCTTTAATTTAAGACAAAAAAGCTTTTTGACAATTGTTCCCAATGCCCACTTTGTTACTTTACAGTGTTCTGTTCACTGTATAGCTTCGTTATGACTTACTTTACTCAGCTTTTACAGTTGCAGGGAAACCTAGAAAAACCTGCAACACCACTTTATCCGAATGGTTGGAATTTATCGAATGAAAACTGCTAAAGAGGTCCGTCGAGTTGTGAATATCTGCTCTTCAGTAAAATAGGATGTATGGTGTCTCCAAATGCTCAAAGTTCCAGTTCAAAACAAGTAATTCTATTCAAGCTACTGTCCCAATCCGTTTTGTCTTTGGATCAGTGGTCCAGAACCACAGTGAACATGAATGCGTGAAAAGCGTTTAGGCAGTCGGCTAGATTGGGGTGTTCTTCTAGCTTGATATGTTGAAAATGTTCAATACATTTGTGAATAGCTTCAGGGTTGTGAACAGATTTGCAGGTGCTTCAACTATATATACTTCGAGGCCTGGGATTCCAGAAGCAAATATTCTGCAGTTTCCGCGAAGTTATCGCAGTTGCGGCAACTGTTACTCTCTGATTTACCCATCTTTTTAAGGTGGTACCCCAGAGGGCAGTGTCCGGCTGCAGCAGTGTCCGGTTACCATCTTCAAGTCTTTCTTGTCCAACTCGAAAAGCTGTTCAGCTTTCTTTGGCGATAAGCACACTAGTCTTTTCGCTTGTCTGTGTCCTGGCACTTTATTCCAGTGAGATTTCATTTCATCGGTTTCCCAGCGTCAGAACTCTTCTCTTGAGTGGGCTTTGGAGAGTCCACAGAAGGGTTCTGGGCCGGGAAATTGTGTGTTTGCCCCTTCTTTGGCAAGGCAATCTGCTTCTTCGTTACCTTTAATTCCTCTGTGACCTGGCACCCCCATCAGGGTGAACTGATTGTTTGTTGCCAGTTGTCTCAGGGATTTTTTACAGTCCCAAGTCAGCTTAGACTCACAGGTGTATGACCTCAGAGCTTTTAGTGCTGCTTGGCTATCTGACAGTATATAGATTTCTGCCCTTCGAGTGTTTCTTTCAAGGCATTCCTGGGCACATAATTCTAAAGCGTGTACTTCTGCTTGGATGGTGGTTGGGATGTTACCAAGGGGTTTTGAGACCCTGAAGTATGGTCCTATAGCGCCAACGCCAACCCTTCCGTCCATCTCAGATCCATCTGTGTACACTGATGCATCCCTTTCCAGTTGAGGTTCGTTCTCTGTGCAAGTTTGGTGGCTGTTTATGACCACTTCAAACTGTATTTCGAAGTCGTAACTATCTGGCATGAAATTTTTTCCTGCTTTTAAGTTTTGTGTAAATATTGCCCCTGTTATTCCCAGACAAGCTAGCCGCTGCTTGACTTTTTTCGAAATTTGTTAAATTTTTAGCCACCATAGCAGTGAGGCGTAGGTGACCATGGGTTTGATGATCGTTTGGTATGACCAACGAAGTTTATTCATTATAGTATTGAGGCGAGGGTGATCCCAAACTGTTTGTGATCCAGCATAATATGTAGGTATAGATTCATATCAGTGAGTGAAAAAGAATATTGGAGGAAGGATAGAATTAATGAAATTCGAAACGCTATTAACTGAAGGTAAAGGATGGGTAGCTCAAGATCCATCATTGGAATCATCGTTTTCAACAAACATCAGCATGTTGTGAAGTAAATTATCAAATTGATCTAGTTCCGACAGACATGGAGGCATAAAGCAACCCGTTTGGGAAGTGAATATAATCGAGAAGTTAACAATTGGAATGATTCTTGTTTAGCTTGAATTTGTTCAGATAGTGCATTCTCATTCTATATAACAGACAAAAATATAGTGAATCATTTGAAAAATCTGCGTTCCTGTAAATTTATTCGATATACTGTGACTCAAGCTATTCAATTGTGACTGTTAACTGTCGTGTTGTTATTGTTTCTGATAAAAAATAAAAAAAAATTACTAATTTTCACATTTTTAAGTAGTTAGTATCAATGTTTACCAGAAAAAATCTATCGTATGTTGGATCACAAACACACAAAATAACTCGACGTAGATAATAAATATCAGTGACACAATAGTGCACCCTGATAATGACAAGTTAGTCTTCCTTGATATAATAATACACCGGGGGTGCATTGTTGGATCAACAACTTCTCGTTGTTGAATGCGACTTGAAAGGGACGTAAGACGGGATCTGCCCCGCCCCCGCCCCGGGATTTCGGTCGGGGGATCCCTCATGCGTGGTTTCGATATATAAAAATCGAAAAATCTCCACCTTTCACCGGCAGCTTCCATTTGTCACGCGGTGAATGAACGAAAGTGAATAAAAGAATCGGCTTTGGCAGCTCAAAAGACTGATTTTACTGATTTATACGTTTTGTTGGAGCTTCTTTATATTTATAGAAAGTTTTTTATCGACTCGGCAGGACTGTTGATGTATTGAACGACTTTCACGACTTCGCACGTTCTTTTGTTCGCGATTATAGTTGTACACATTGGCGTAGCCAGGGGAGGGGCTTTGGGGCGGTAGCCCCCCCCCCCAAGCCACCAAATGAATATTGAAATGATGGCGTAGAATACGGGGAAAATATTGAAAAAATTCTAGAATTTTCGGAAGTATTTTTCGTTGGCGGTTTTATGTGCTAGGATGCTGGATCCTAGCGCACCTTTTATATTTTTCGTTAAATACATATGTACATAGAAAGAAAGCTAAGAAAATTTCCTACAAGAGGATGGTATTGTTTGCTGGCCTAACAGTTTGCTTGTAGATGTTATAGGTGGTTTTGTGTGCTAGGACGCCGGATTCGTGCGATACAATTTTTGTTGCCCATTTATCTTTGTTTTATGGTACACCGTGTATCCGAACATATTCAATTCATACATTTTCGGAATCAGCATAAAATTTTGAGTAAATCGGTGGTAATTTCAAGTGAATCTGATGACTTTGGATTTTTGATGTTTTTTCGGCTCAAAATTCATTTTGTGTCGATCGACTTGAAAATCACAGCATATACTAATTTCGGCACGCTGAATCGATTGGCATTCGCAGAATTGCTCTATCTCGACTCGGTCGTCGAATAAAAATGTTATCTAGAGGTTGCAGCTGCCGTTTTCCCGCAAACAATTTTGTTAATTTTTTTCTATGTTATATTTGTAAAATTCAATCTTTTCTCTATACGCTGACCCAATTTGAAATCGATTTCTGGTCAAACATAGATTTGGTGGGCGTTTTTATGTGCTAGGATGCTGGATCCTAGCGCACCTTTTATATTTTTCGTATTTTGCGACCATAACGAGAAACATTCCTTAAATACATATGCATATAGAAGAAAAGCTAAGAAAATTTCCTACAAAAAGATGTTGTTTGCTGGCCTAACAGTTCGCTTGTAGGTGTTATTCATAACATCCGGCTGACGAAAAAAAAGCCCTGGTAACTGATAAATTGTTCAGCTCCCCCCAAACTGAAATACAGGGCGAGACCAGAATACATACAGCAATGGTTGATGAAGTATGAAATCAGCGCCGGGCCTAGCTCTCAATCAAGGTAGAGCGAGATTGCCTTTCGGCGCCCTTTTGTCGACGCTTTCAAACCATGAATAATAAATATTACCAACTTTTTTTCAAATAAATTAAACTTTTAGGATAAATCAAAAACTGCCTTTTTCTTAAATTTCATTTTAATTTTTATGGATGAAACTGATAACTAAACACTAATAAATCGAACGATTCATCGCTAGCTATATACCCATAACTTAATTCCTTGCAAAGTTCTTGGGGTCTTACCTCCTTCATTGACAGAGATTTACTTGTAAATTTTTTTACAATTAATAATTGTAGAATATGAATAAGAATAAGAAGGAACCTCCGTTATCGACATGCGCATCTAGGAATTGAATTATTTGCGTGGTGAGAAAAAAAATACTTCTTGTTCTCACGAATAAACAGTATTTATGGAGACAAAACTTGACTGTAATGCCAAAAAACATCAACATATTTTTAAACAGATACAAACTGTCCAATAGTCGAGAAATAAGTATCCTCAACTCTCAAAAACGTAAATACGAATGGAAAATACGTGAAACTGACACATTTTTCGTTACATTTTCTTCCGTTCATCCTCTGGGTCAGTGAATGCATATCGTAAGTAACAATAATTCTCGAATTCTCCCCATTCAATCATCTTGGTATCTTCTACATAGTTTCCGAGATCCCGAAGTTGGTCCTATAATTTAAAATATCCGGTATGGTGGCAATACAATAAATGAAACAACTCTCGAAATTGACCTTCATATATTTTCTCCTATGCAACTTCTTTTCCGGTGATATAAACGACATCAGTGTTTCCTTTTTGCCGTTCCGAGTGGAATAATTTAGGCCCGTCCCGCATTTATTTATCGTTATCGCCATAAAGGGGGCACAATTCAGTGGTTATTTATGATATGCGTGACATTTTTTACCATAACAGTAGATTCTTGGAAAATACACACATAAAAAATTCAGGACTACGAGACTAACAAAAAAAAATTGGAAATGGAATGGAACTTGCCACTTGTCACTTTCACTCGACGCGCATTTCGCTAGCAATGTTAGCATCCTCAAGAGCTATACGCGCTTATGCGTACGCATGTAAGCTATACGCTTATGCGTACGCGTAGAAGCTATACGCGTAAAAGCTATACGCGTAGTAAGCGTATAGCTCTTGAAAGTGCTAACTTTGTAAGCGAAACGCGCGTCGAGTAAAAGTGACGCAGTTTTGCAGTTTTGGCTTCCATTTCTTGAATACTAATGATTGTTCTTCCACTTAATCTATACATCTCTACGTCATATACATGTAAGAGAGTACAGCTTGGCAAAAGAGGGTAGTATAAATTGTACATTCAGTTAGAATGTATACTGAGCTCGTCTACCACCGCAGGTCAATAGGCGTGCCGATTTTATATTTCTTTATAGATTTGCCAAGCTGAACTTGTGAGAGGTTTAGTATTGTGTCTTAGTTGCCTCGTCTTCTTCTTCATTTGAACCAAACTGTACACATTATAGACTCTAAATATCTATTTAGATTTAACACTTACCGGGTGACCACGTGATGATGGATGCTCTTAAATTTTTCTAAAGCTTTTAAAAACCCGTGCGGAAAGTAGTACTTTTCCGCACGCGACAGAAGTTGCACGAACGAGCGGAGCGGAAAAGTACAACTTTCAAAACGAAAAATCGTGCGGAAAAGTTACTTTTCCGCACGCTCGAAGAAAAAATATTTTTCTGCACAAATGTTTACACTAATTTCTAATGTTTTTCGTACTGTGGGTTATACTGCATTCTCTATTGTTCGAATATCTAATCTCCGTTTTTGATTCAAAACTGCCCGTTTATACATGGACATTTCTTTATATAGCGTAGTGTAGCGTAGGTTTCCGGGACACTGAAGAATTTCTAGTCGCAACTAGATGGCGCTAGAAATGAAACGATTTGCTCTGTTGTTATCGGACGCGATCGGTATATGCGCTCGCAACGACGAGAGCTGATACAGGACCGGCCTTGAAAATTGTCACAGTACTTATTGCCTGAGAAAAGCAGAGGTCTTTTCTTAATTGGTCACTTTCAAGGTTGAGTTGTTCCCCAATCGAAACTATTTTAATAAAAATTTCAACAGTTGTGCATCCTAAGCCCTCTGCGTGAACCGTTGACGACACGCCCCTCCGTCTCCAACAAAACTTCGATTAAAATTCAGCAGGCGACCGCCGAATTCTGTTTTCCGCAAAAGTTTGTCATCGCGAGGACGGAAAGTTTCATCAACCGACCGAATGATTGACGTTTTAAGGAAATTTCGCCGCTTTCGATTCTGGTGATTTCTCGAGGAATTTCCTTTTTCCGCGCTCTTCACGCTGTCGGATACTTTTATACTTCTCAGATGAACGATTTGCCAGTCATCGCACGTACGCGGGGCGGCCGGGAAATTGCGGAAAATTCTGGGAAACGTTCTCAGATATGGGAATCATTTGTTTGGAGGTGGTGACCGAGATACAGCGGGAGTAATATGAAAGTTTCAGTGTTTCAGCTTGTTGTGTGTTATTATACATCCTATGTTACGTTGCTATGCTGATTTTTATTATATTTGGGATATTATTTTTGAGAACAATCACTGTCAAACATTTTTTATAAAAATATATAAATTTCAATTTTCTTGTTCAAATTATCTATCTCTGCAAAAGTAAGATATAACAAGTTGTGGCGACGAGGATGGGATACACGACAAAGCTGCACTTGTGTCGACTCCATTTCCAATAATTCTGCATCCAGGAGAGCATTCATATAAACGGGTTCCAACCTAAAACTCGAAATAATATTAGTATTGACATCTTTATGAAATCGTGAGGACTTTCCTCTTCTTCAGAATGATCCTGATTGGGAGCGACAAAATAATTTTTATTTTTCCTACATGCTGCCTGAATATGGTCCTCAGTCTTGCAATCACAGATGAGATTTCTCAATTTTTATAATAGTAATAATAATAATAATCATAATATACTTATACGTCATCCTTGGTTCACTGCGTCCGCTCAGGGCACATGATTCTCGAACCCAGTAATCACTCACCCCAATGATAGGTAGTACTGAATTTATATGGTATCAGCAGATTTGAATGTGTTTTTTTGTGTGAACTCTTAAAGTTTCATTTTTTGTTCATTGAATGTTGATTATTGATTTCTTTTGCAGGTAACTCGAGATGTCTTGAAGAAATCAAGGAACCTAGTCATACAAAAACGAGAACCCATTCGATGTAGTGCCGAAAATGCATCAAATATAAAAATGATCAATTTGGCACCAATCTGAAGAATCAGGGTGAATGCAATTTATGATACTTTTACTTCAATTTCTTTCTATAATTTTTCAGTATATTTTCATTTTCATTGATGATGTAAAATTCGAAACGTCGACAAATATCTTATGTGTTCTCGTTCTCGTGCGAGGTAGCTCGGACGGACAGACTGTTCTCATAGCTCGTTACTACGCCGTATACGGTGTGCACAGTTATACAACTATCTATACAGTGTGTCTCTATACTTCCAAAAACTTTTTGGTAGCGTAGTGCAGTGTAGCAAACGGTAAAAAAAATTGTACAGCATCAAAATTACTCTGTGAATCACATCAAACATTTTGTACCAAAAATGTTCATAAAAGTGAATTCTTGTAAATAAGTAACTTACTAGAGTTCGTATATATTCGAATATGTATTCTTTATAATTCACCACACACCAAATCTTTTCCAAAATCCGGCTTTAAAATTTGAAAAATAAAATGGTGTGGCCTTTCTTCGCCTTTGCAAAAAAGTATTCAGTTTTTTATTATTAGTTTTGATAAAACTTTTTTTGATTTTTGGATCCTTCACCAATTGATTCGAATACGATTCTTCTAAGACGCCCAGTAGTAAATTTCCATTGTGGTGGTAGATTTTTTATCATAGAAGATTGAGCTATTGAGGCACATTTTTATTTCAAATACAGCTTTCAAGTTTCTGGTGCTCACAATGAATGATTCCCTGTCAGTGCTGTACTAAACCGAAAAATTATTGGAGGGAACACACTGTATATTTAGATCAATTGGTAACATGGGGTGGATCGGAATAGAGAAAATTCAGTTTTTTTTTTATACATTGAGCAGTTATAGTGAGAGGGGAAGGACAGTAGGAGTGACTTACAAACAAGAACCTGGGCTCATTGATTTGTTCGAAAGAATATTGAACAACCCTAATTGGGCAGTGATCGAATTCGAAATTAAGTCATTTCTCAGGTTATAGAGAGAGTTGAACATACCATATTGTAGTAGTTTTTCAGTTCATGAATACGGAGTTGGAGGAGGATACATTTTCAATAATTCTATAGGAATGTATGATAATAATTTCTGAACTCTCCAACATGGGAAAAACTGAAATACAGCTCGTTTCATATTGTTCGAAAGATTATTGGACAATGAGGAAGTTTTTGAACAATTTACAATAAATCAGTTATTGGACAACTCCAATGAGGCCGTTATTGAACATAGCATAATGTGTTGTGAGTTTACAAGTTTATTATTTTGTTTTCCATTGAGAGTGGTAGAGGAGGACATTACATTTCCAATAATTTTGTGGAAATGTATAATATTAATATCCGAACTCCCCGCTCAGTGTAAAACTAGTCTCTCCAACATAGGAAAAACTGAAATATTGTACCAAAGATTATTGAACAACTAACTAGATTGAGGAAGTTATTGAACAACCACTAACAATGAACTATTTATTGAACAACTACAATGAAGCAGTTGTTGATCAAACCATGAGGCATTGTCTCAGTCTGTGATTTCTCCTACAAGGAATAACTGAAATATAGACCCTTCGATACACTTCGAAAGATTATTGAACAACTCAAATGAATTAGTTATTGAACAACTACAATGGAGCAGTTATTGATCAAAGTATATTGAGGCATTGTTTCAGTTTGTGGTTTTATTTTCCTTGGGAAATGGTGGAAGGAACTATTGAGACTTGTTCAATAATTCCGGAAATTGACGATAATAATTAATGAACTCTTCAGAGTGAAAATACTGAAAAACAGCTCCATTAAAATTGGTAGAAAGCCAAATAAACAACTAACTTCAGTTTAATGAGGCCGTTTTCCAGTTTGAAGGTACGTTTTTCTCAGGGAATGGAAAGGAGGTAGGTCACATTATCAATAATTCTGGAAATGAGTAGTAATAATAATTTCCGAACTACCCCAGTCTCTATAGCGGAAAAATCCAGACATACAATGGGTTGGTCAAAATGTTCATTGAGCAATTATTTTGTTATGTAGTCCTTTCTTGGGGTCGTAGAGGGGATTCAATTCTCGATAATTATGTTAATGAATGTTTTAACATCAACGTACTTATACTGGAAGAGAATCAGGCGCGGATCTGGGAAGATTTTTCGGGGGGGAGGTAAATAATTTTATCACTGAATCCTGAATCATTATTACAAATATTTTTTATTTTCCATTTTTGTATTTTTTTTCTTCTATAAACTTGTGTTGTGCCGTGTGCCACCATCCCCCGGGGGGGGGGGGGTAATTACCCTATTACCCCCCCCCCCTTGTATCCGCGCCTGAAGAGAATCACGTTCCGATCTGTATTCTGATTGTACCCCATGTTACGTTACCGAAAAACTAGAAAAAAACTAATGATAGTATGACTGTGGACAGGGCATAGCGGCGTCAACCAGCTAGGGGGGGTGTTCGTCGGCGGGAGACCCTTGCCCGATTCCACACGACAGAAAATCGTCGAACTGGCACATTCCGGGGCGCGACCCTGCGACATCTCGAGGATCCTCCAAGTCTCCAACGGCTGCGTCTCCAAAATCCTTGGCAGGTATATATTTATTTCTGCATGCGTTTGATTGTATTTATTTTGTTGTTCGTTCTGGTCGTCATCTGGCTACACCCCTACCAGCAACCCTCAGAAGTCTTCAGAAGACTTGTGCGAGCTGGGAATGACAGGGGTCTTACCTTTTAGGTGCGATCCCAAGCAGAGTATTTCCAGCTCGAAAGGGGTTGATAACTTTAATATTTGAATAGTTTTTTGTTGTTTAATGCATTGTTATAGATTTTCTTGTGAATATAGCAACGCAAGCAAAATGGGTGGCGCTTCACTTCGATAACGTCGTGCTCGGTATCACGTGTGGGTATTAATTTTATCACGTGTATTTCGCATTCATTTGATCCCCCATTTTCGTTGAAGGTTTATTCATTATATTCTGATATGAAAAGTATGATCAAATGCCTTATTATTACTACAACAAACTAAAATTTCAAGAAATTTCACAGGGACCCATAAACTCATACGACTGGTGCGGGGTCCTTTAGTACCCATACGCTGCTGGCACGATACCGGCCACGACTTCATCGAAGCGTACCACCACCAGTCTTGCCGGCGATACCGTATTACTCCTTTAGCTCTTATGGTGTCAAAAAGGGCTAGGTTTGCTATTTGATTCCGAAATATATTTTCAGTTATATTGCAAAACTGCTGGCGAAGATGGCGCTTTCATGAGTTCGAAAGCCTCTTGAAACTTTTTCTGTCTCAATGCATACGTTTCTAGCATCAATATCAACATATTTTACTTCAGACTTGGGGCCGGCGTAGTATTACTCATTATTTTGAGGCGACATATCTAGTATAGTTTCTGCTGAGCCGAAATGTATGGACATTAGACTCAAAGTTTCCTAATTTTTCAAGTAATCTTGAATGTAGTTCTCTAGTTTTTTCTAGTTCTCTAAAGATAAGCAGCCAACAACTGTTTTAGTCCTCAAGCGCAATATTGAAAAGATGCGGGTGGATGAAAATCAACTAAATCATCAAGAGAACAGCCCCCGTCTTTTATGGGATTCAACATGGGAGCAACATCAAGGTCCACTTAGGACATTGTTTTCTTTCAGCCGCCATCAGGCAGCAGAACGAAAAGTGACATATGACACATCGCCGTTCACTTGGCTGTCAGCCAGTCAGGTGCTACATTACTTTTTGGGATATATCAGCGCCATCTGTAGTTGACACTCAAGAAAACTGTGATGTGTCATCTCTCAAAAAATGTGCCAAATAGACTTTGATATTTATCCCTTGTTGAATCCCATGAGAGATGACGTCATTTCTCTTATCCTATCTACTAACGCCCAATAAGATATCGAATTGTGATGTTTATTGTCCCAACGAATTGTCCCAAAATTCCATGTTATTGCTTATGGAGGCATTCTGCAACAAATTGCCTATTTCAAGGTCACACACATCTTGACATAACCGGGCATGCGCAGACCTGATCAGAAGTGATGAAACCTCATGACGTCATTTTTATTTAGGTCATGCTCATTTCACCGTTTTTTCATAAGCTTCAAATAGGCGTCTATGTGCACTTTGATGCGCTTTGAACCGCTTTGAACAGTTTTTTGAACCGCTTTGAACAGCTTTTTGAACCGCTTTAAACAGCTTTTTGAACCGCTTTAAACAGCTCTTTGAACAGCTCTTTGAACCGCTTTTATCAGCTCTTTGAACCGCTTTCATCAGCTTTTTGAACCGCTTTCATCAGCTCTTTGAACCGCTTTCATCAGCTCTTTGAACCGCTTTTGAACAGGCCGGCTTAAGAAAACTGTTCTAGAGAGAATTTTGAAGCTTATGAAAAAACAGTGGAATGAACATGCCCTAAAAGTGACGTCATAAGGTTTTATCCGTTCTGATCAGATTCGCGCATGCCCAGTGATGTCAAGATGTGTGTGACCTTGAAATTTGTTGCAGAATGAACCTCCTTAAAAAATAACATGGGATTTGGAGGCCATTTCTCCTTAGCCTATTTACACAGTTTGCATGTTTTCTTGAACATCAACAAATATCAATATACTTTTTTTTTATTTCATTATTGCCATTTCAGATATTTGATGTCTGTAAAGCACCTTAACTTTTTCCGTTCCCAGATACTACGAGACGGGCTCGATAAGGCCGAGAGCCATCGGAGGATCCAAACCCAGAGTGGCTACGGCGGAAGTAGTTTCGAAAATTTCGTCGTACAAAAGAGAGTGTCCGTCGATTTTCGCCTGGGAGATCAGGGACCGATTGTTGCAGGAAGGAGTTTGCACGAACGACAATATACCAAGCGTAAGTACTTATACTTCTTGTAATAGTTTGTTCGGTATTCATTCGAAGCATTTAATACCTTTAACTTTATACAGGGTGGCCCACGAGATTTTCGCCAGGGAATATCTCGAAACTCGAGAGTAGTAGATAATTGAAATTTCGGGGTGGTAAATTAAAGCAATTGGTGCAGCTTTTTCTGATATTATGAGCTTTTTTTTCGGTCACGTGACATCAGATTCAAAATTATTAATGCGACAACCTGTATATTTTGGCATTTTTTTTTATTGAAGTACCTGTAGTTCTTAAACTAATCGTTTCAGACCACAAGTGTGATAGTTTGTTGGAATCGTTTTATCAGGAGGAACATAAAAATACCAAAATATACTGGTTGTCCCATTAGTAATTTTGAATCTGATGAAACGTGACCGAAAATAAAAAGCTCATTGGGTAACATAATATCAGAAAAAGCTGCACCAATTGCTTCAATTTACAACCCCGAAATTTCAATTCTCTACTACTCTCGAGTTCCGAGATATACCCTGGCCAAAACCTCGTGGGCCACCCTGTATATAAATATCTTCTGAGCATCCGTGAACTTCACCTAAAAGGCCGGACCGATTTCGAAAAAATGTGTGTGTTCAAGTGGATTCGAGAATGGTGTGAAGCCACAATTCGGTCAACCACAAAATGGTTTTTTGCCATAAAATAAAATATATATTGAAAGAGTTGATCAAATATTATTACCTAATAAAATATTTCTCGGATCATTAGGCGGTTTCAAGTATTTCTTCAAAGAATCAGCTAATTTACTGAAATATATACCTCATTAACTAATATCTAATCAAGATGAAACATGGAACATGAAACATGAAACATGCAACATGAAACATACATGAAACATGAAACATTAATTATGAAACATGAATTATGAAACATGAATTATGAAACATGAAACGTGAAACATGAAACATGAAACATGAAACGGGAAACATGAAACGGGAAACAATAAACGGAAAACAAGAAACGGGAAACATGAAACAAGAAACATGAAACAAAAATTTTCTGTGCATCCATATACAGTTCAACGTCTGTCGGGACCGCTAGTATATATATAAAAATCTTCTGTGCATTTTTGTTTTTTCAAGTGAATTCGTGAATGGTTTAGATTCACAATTCGGTCCACTACAAAAGGTTTTTTTTTGGTTAATTTTTTATTTATAAGCTGAATGTAGTAGGTGCTCCTAGCGACTTCGCCATAAAATGAGTTCGGTCATAACATTATTATATTTAGATTGCCCATTTTACTGATAGATACTCTCTCCAAACTTTCCGTATGGCTTCTTTCGACCTAGTCTGCCACCGTTTTCCTCTGGGACTTTTTTGTATCGGGGGCGTTTTTTCAAAAAAATTCTAATTTTTTTTTCAGTCCCAAAGAAGACATACAGAAAGTTTGGAGAGGGTATCTATCAGTAGAATTTTTGCCGATGGGCACTATAATAGTCCACAACTATTTTCAGATGCATTAAAATCGTGTTGCGGTTTGAATTCATGAAAATTTGAAAGTTCCTTCGGAAGAAATTGAATTTTGAACTCGAAATCCTTTCGAAATAACTCAAGAAAAAAAAAACAAAAAACTCGTCCTCGGCGTCAGTACAACAGTTTTTGTATGAAACTTTCTTGGCGACCGTCATCTGAAAGACAATCTGGAACTCGGATATCGAGCCGCTGCCGGTGGTGCGGATTTCTGCTGCGTAATGCGAGGGGTAGCAGGCAGCAAACCGTAAAGTGTGCGTATTCGAGTCGCGAAGGGTGCATAGATTTGCCGCCCGTTTCACAAGAAAAGCGCGCTGCATCGCCCGCATCCGCCAACACCCCTTCGCTCATCCTTGACCTAAACCAAATATTAACACATCGATTTCGTACTCTTTTTTTGTCCCTTGATCACGCATTGATTTTTCGATGTGTTGATAGTTTTGACGGGCAATTTCGAATCTTTATTGGAAGAATCCAATGGCAGGCATGGACGATTTCTCTTCCGTCAGCGGAAGTGTCAGTGGAAGTCATGAGTATCTAAATGCTATACCATATCACTTTAATAATTCACTATCATGAAAAAATACGGACAACTGAATGTGAGAAGCTTCATATTGGAATTAAAATGGAGAAGTGAGTAAAAACAGAAATTGGTAGGTACAAAGATTAGTCATGTTTCATGTTTCATGTTTCATGTTTCATGATTCATGTTTCATGTTTCATGTTTCATGTTTCATGTTTCATGTTTCATGATTCATGTTTCATGTTGGTTAGATATTAGTGAGGTGAATATTTCAGTAAATTAGTTGATTCTTTGAAGAAATATTTGAAACCGTCAGAAATGAGTAAGTACCATTTCCTTTATTTGGAAACATCAGACACCGAGAATAATAAAATTCTGACTTCGAAGTCGGAACAATATTTTAATGGAGAATGTTTCTTTTCGACATGAATACTTCCCATGAAGTTACTTTGAACGATGGAAAATAACAACTAAAGTTTGTCTTCCAGCCGCAGATGATTCCAAAACCGATTTATGAGCATCCCGATCATATTTTCAGACAAAAATCAAAATGAAATTGAGTAAGTATTCAATAAAATTGAAAAATGTCACATTTTTGTAATATCTAACGGAAAACAACTACTTTCCCGGCTAAATCCACGGTGGATATTGAACCACATCTGATAGATATTGTGAAAAAAAATCTGAAGGAGATAATTTGCATTTTCATTGAGATAGTTGATTTTTCAAGTATCATTGAAAATTCATATAATGGTATGCGAAAGGGAGAATGTTATTAAAAAATATCACTCACAGAAATCGTTCATTTCATTGAAGCAAGGATCGCTTTTCTCGCATTTAATCCCCAATACATTTTTGTCGACGAGAATCTATTTCGCTCTTTCAAGCTAATCAGTGAAAACGGAAGAATTGGTGGGAAGCAGGCTCTTCAGAAGGAATTTCACACAGCAAGAATGGAAAAGATGAAAATTATGTAAATATTTCTTCTGCAATGACAAGTTGAAAATTGTTTTTTAACATAAATCTGTCATTTTGATTATTGTTCGGAAATATGAACAGGATGTTTATAAAATCAGTTGTGGAATCATCTGCGGCTGAAAGACAAATTTTAGTAGCTATTTTCCATCGTTCAAGATAACCTCTTGGTTGGTATTCATGTTGAAAACGGGAACGTTCTCTATTAATATTGAATCTGTAATACAAAACAGGAAACAACTGCTTCCCTGGCTAAAGCTACGTAGGACATTGAACCAAATTTGATGGAATATCTGCGGTATAACGTCGGTAACACAAAAGAAATTTTCAATGATAACTATAGATACTTAGAAAATCAACTATCCGAATGAAAATGCAAATTTTCACCTTCATAATTTTTCTTTCAGTTAGGATTTTTTCACAATATCTATCAGCTGTAGAACAATGTCAAGCGTGGAAAATAATAAAATTCGAAATTTCATTATTTTCCGACATTGAAGTCTCAATTTTATTAAATTCTGACTTCAGAATCGGAATTTTTTTAAATTCTGACTCTGAAGTCGGAAATTTGTGAAAAATATTTAAATTATATAGCCCTTCTACGCCTTCGTAGTTTTCTAATTAAACTTTTTTTTTATACAATTTGTTACTACGAATCTCCCAGGTTTTCGTAGAAAACCCCTCAAAAGCGAGCATGTCCGAGCAAGGAGACCCGCGACCTACAGCTTAAAAAGTCAATTCCGAACATTTCAAGAAATTTCACCGGGACCCATAAACCCATAAGACCGGTGCCGGGTCCTTTCTCTTTTTTTTTCTTGAAACTTTAACACCCTTTGGACCATAGTTTATAATAGAGCAACCCATTAATTTGCCATATAGAACCACAGTCTTAAATTACATTAAGAAACACCCCGTATATTCAAGTAACTATCAGGATCATAAATTACTATCTCGATTCATTTCGAGCAAAATCCCACGACTTCTATTCGGATTACAAGGTCTCGAATCCCGCGTCTGGTTAGTTTTCGCGTCACTAACCACAGCACTCATATAACCTTAGAAGAAGTCGGGCCAGAATGTGTCATCGGGAATTAGTCACACTCGAAAGATTCACGTACATGGCGCTAAAAAGGGATTTATTTTTCAGGTTCTTTTTCACGTTAATTTAATATACCGGAATTGAAGAGATAGCCGCTGTAAAATTCGAAGGAGGCCTTGGAACATATGAATATCCTACCACCTCAATAATGTAATTAACTTTTTTCTACGACCACATGGAAATATGCCCATTTCAGTGGCGCAGCCAGGATTTCAGTTTGGGGGGGCTGAACATACAATTCATCAGTTATCAGAGTTTTTTTTTAAATAGCACCTACAATCGAACTGTTAGGCACGCGAACGATAACATCATCTTGTAGGAAATTCTCTTGGTTTTGTTTCTATATACCTATGTATTTAACGAATGTGTCTCGTTATGGTCGCAAAATGCGAAAAATGTTGAAGGAGCGCTAGGATCCAACATCCTAGCACATAAAACCGCTAACGAAAATTACTTCCGAAAATTTTAAAATTTTTTCAATATTTTTCCCTTATTCTACGCCATCAGTTTGACATAACACAGTATTCGAAAAATGAAAAATAATAAATTTTAAAATCGGTCCAACTCAAAGTGCACACGTTCGTAAAAACGACTACCAAATCTATGTTTGACTAGCAATCGATTTCAAATTTGGTCAGCGTCTAGAAAAAAGATCAAATTTAACGAATATAACATAGAAAAAAATTAGAAATAATTTTGGCGGGAAAACGGCACCTGCAATCTCTAGATAAGATTTTCAACCGACGACCGAATCGAGATAGAGCAATTCTGCGAACACCAATCGATTCAGCATGCCGAAATTAGTATATGCTGTGATTTTCAAGTCGATCGGTACAAAATGAATTTTCAGCTGAAAAAAAAACAAAGGTACCTTAAAAATCGCCAAAATTCCGAAGTCATCAGATTCACTCGAAATTACCACCGATATACTCAAAATTTCATGCTGATTCTGAAAATGTATGATTTGAATATGTTCGGATACACGGTGTACCATAAAACAAAGATAAATGTGCAGCAAAAATTGTATCGCACGAATCCGGCATCCTAGCACACATAACCATCTATAACATCTACAAGCGAACTGTTAGGCCAGAAAACAATAACATCGTCTTGTAGAAAATTTTCTTAGCTTTCTTTCTACATGCATATGTATTTAACGAATGTGTCTCGTTATGGTCGCAAAATGCAAAAAATGTGAAAGATGCGCTAGAATCTGCCATCCTAGCTCACAAAACTACCTATAACACCTACAAGCGAACTGTTGGGCCAGCAAACAATAACATCCTCTTGTAGGTAATTTTCTTAGCTTTCTTTCTATATACCTATGTATTTAACGAATATGTCTCGTTATGGTCGCACAATGCGAAAAATGTAAAAGGTGCCCTAAAATCATCCTAGCACACAAAACCACCTATAATACCTACAAGCGAATTGTTAGGCCAGCAAACAATAAAACCTTCTTTTAGAAAATTTTCTTAGCTTTCTTTCTATATACATATGTATTTAACGAATGTGTCTCGTTTTGGTCGCAAAATGCGAAAAATGTGAAGGGTGCGCTAGAATCTGCCATCCTAGCACACAAAACCAACTATAACACCTACAAGCAAACTGTTAAGCCAGCAAAAAATAACATTTTCTTGTAGGTAATTTTTTTAGCTTTCTTTCTATATACCTATGTATTTAACGAATGTGTCTCGTTATGGTCGCAAAATGCGAAAAATGTAAAAGGCGCGCTAGAATCTGCCATCCTAGCACACAGAACCAACTATAACACCTACAAGCAAACTGTTAAGCCAGCAAAAAATAACATTTTCTTGTATGTAATTTTTTTAGCTTTCTTTCTATATACCTATGTATTTAACGAATGTGTCTCGTTATGGTCGCAAAATGCGAAAAATGTGAAGGGTGCGCTAGAATCTGCCATCCTAGCTCACAAAACCACCGATAACACCTACAAGCGAACTGTTGGGCCAGCAAACAATAATATATTCTTGTAGAAAAATTTCTTAGCTTTCTTTCTATATGCATATGTATATAACGAATGTGTCTCGTTATGGTCGCAAAATGCGAAAAATGTGAAGGGTGCGCTAATATCTGCCATTCCAGCACACAAAACCAACTATAACACCTGCAAACAAACTGTTAGGCCAGCAAAAAATAACATCCTCTTGTAGGTAATTTTCTTAGCTTTCTTTCTATATATCTATGTATTTAACGAATGTGTCTCGTTTTGGTCGCAAAATGCGAAAAATATAAAAGGTGCGCTAGAATCTGCCATCTCAGCACACAAAACCACCTATAACACCTACAAGCGAACTGTTAGGCCAGCAAAAAATAACATCCTATTGTAGAAAATTTTTTTAGCTTTCTTTCTATCTACATATGTATTCAACGAATGTGTCCCGTTATGGTCGCAAAATACGAAAAATGTAAAAGTTGCGCTAGGATCCAACATCCTAGCACATAAAACCGCCAATGAAAAATACTTCCGAAATATTTAGAATGTTTTAAATATTTTTCGCATATTCTACGCCATCAATTCAATATGACACAGTATTTGAAAAATGAAAAATAATAAGTTTGAAAATCGGTTCAACTCAAATTGCACACGTTCGTAAAAACGCCCACCAAATCTATGTTTGACCAGCAATCGATTTCAAATTTGATCAGCGTATAGAAAAAATATTAAATTTAACAGATATATTATAGAAAAAAATCAGAAAAATTTTTGGCGCGAAAACGGCAGCTGCAACCTCTAGATAACATTTTCAAGCGACGACTGAATCGAGATAGAGCAATTCTGTGAACGCCAATCGATTCAGCATGCCAAAATTAGTATATGTTGTGATTTTCAAGTTGATCGGCACAAAATGAATTTTCAGCTGAAAAAACATCGCCAAAATTCCAAAGTCATGAGATTCACTCGAAATTACCACCGATATACTCAAAATTTTATGCTGATTCCGAAAATGTATGATTTGAATATGTTCGGATACACGGTGTACCATAAAACAAAGATAAATGGGCAACAATAATTGTATCGCACGAATCCGGCATCCTAGCACACAAAACCACCTATAACACCTACAAGCGAACTGTTAGGCCAGCGAACAATAACATCCTTTTGTAGGTAATTTTCTTAGCTTTCTTTCTATATACCTATGTATTTAACGAATGTGTCTCGTTATGGTCGAAAAATGCGAAAAATGTGAAAGGTGCGCTAGAATCTGCCATCTCAGCACACAAAACCACCTATAACACCTACAAGCGAACTGTTATGTCAGAAAACAATAACATCTTCTTGTAGAAAATTTTCTTAGCTTCCTTTCTATGTACATGTGTATTGAACGAATGTGTCCCGTTATGGTCGCAAAATGCGAAAAATGTAAAAGATGCGCTAGGATCCAACATCCTAGCACATAAAACCGCCAACGAAAAATACTTTCGAAATATTTAGAATTTTTTAAATATTTTTCGCATATTCTACGCCATCAATTCAATATGACACAGTATTCGAAAAATGAAAAATAATAAGTTTGAAAATCGGTTCAACTCAAATTGCACACGTTCGTAAAAACGCCCACCAAATCTATGTTTGACGAGCAATCGATTTCAAATTTGATCAGCGTATAGAAAAAATATTAAATTTAACAGATATATTATAGAAAAAAATCAGAAAAATTTTTGGCGCGAAAACGGCAGCTGCAACCTCTAGATAACATTTTCAAGCGACGACTGAATCGAGATAGAGCAATTCTGTGAACGCCAATCGATTCAGCATGCCAAAATTAGTATATGTTGTGATTTTCAAGTCGATCGGCACATAATGAATTTTCAGCTGAAAAAACATCAAAGGATTATACCTTAAAAATCGCCAAAATTCCAAAGTCATGAGATTCACTCGAAATTACCACCGATATACTCAAAATTTTATGCTGATTCCGAAAATGTATGATTTGAATATGTTCGGATACACGGTGTACCATAAAACAAAGATAAATGGGCAACAATAATTGTATCGCACGAATCCGGCATCCTAGCTCACAAACCCACCTATAACACCTACAAGCGAACTGTTAGGCCAGCAAACAAAACATCCTCTTGTAGGAAATTTTCTCAGCTTTCTTTCTATACTTTCTATACAGTTGTAGAATTTTTTCAGTATTTTTTCCGTATTCTACGCCGTCTATTCAACATGACACACTGCATGAAACAAATCAATTACATATTTATTTCGAAACATCGCTATACAAATGACATGCAAAATAATCAGAATTTGATCCCGTAAATAAAATTCCTATTTATAAACCAAATCAGAATTGTAATGGAATTTAAATGAATGGGTCATTATTTTAAATTGAACCGAACAAAACACAAAACTAAATGGCTGAAGAATGCGTAATTTTTTCCAGTATCGGTAAAAAATGAGTATTGTTTGCTGTTGTTGCTGCATTCCATGAAAATCGCTTCAACCTCTCATTTTACCAGAGTAATCATAAAAAATATTTTCATTCTTGTATTCCTTTCACCACAACCTCTTGTGGACTATTTAAATGTTCTAGAAAGTTCATTTCAATACAATTATTTTTTTCATCAGTTGTATAAATATAGGTCAAAGGTTACTTAATGTATTTAAAGAAAACATGTGTCATCATTCATGATTCATCGAGAGTTAAAAATTCCACAAAGGCTGAGAAGTTGATACTAATGACGATGAAAACGGCCAAAGTTACAATAAGAACAGAGAAATTCACAATTGGTTCAATCCTCAGTTTAAAATAAACTTTTTTTAGATCAGTACACTTTACTGACAACCAATAACCCACCAAATTGTATTTTTTGTACAGTACTGCTAATTTCAAAAAATATTAAAATCGACACGTGACCCTCCGACAATCGACCATTACACGGATTTTAGTGAGAAAAATGTAGTTTTTCATCCGAGAGAATGATCTCGAAAGGGTATTCGAACTGGTGGAGTGAAGAAGGGGGAGCGTTTAAAATTCGTAATGTGCAATAATCTGCTCAAGACACGTGTCTGGCACGCGGCCGCCGCGTTTAGCTCTATTGCAAAGCTCTCAACCAAAAAACTTATTACGTTATTAGAGCTGGAGATTAGAGAGAGATTTTAATAAAAAGTCCCTATCGAGCACTTTGAACGATATTATCGATATTTGTATCTGAAGTAGAAGTAACAGACGTGATGCCGTTAAAATGTTGTGAATTTATTGTGTGTATTGTGTGTGGAGCCAGAATGAACATTTTTGAGTCGTTGAATTTTGTGGATGACTCAGAAGTGGAAGTGACTTTCAATTTTTCTAACTTTCCGGTAGCCGGTAGCTTAGCGGTCTAAAGCCGAGTCCGCAACAAGAATAACATTGTTAGAAACGTGGGGTTTCTAACTTCTTCATTCTTATTATACTCGTATTCCTTTTTTAACAGATTTGTTTCCCGTTAGCTGCAGATGAGCTCGAAATATTTTGATGTAGGTAGTTTTATGAATTTTATATTCTGTTTTGACCATTAGACGTGTTATAAACATTAAACCAAAATAACTGTAACAAAATTCACAACAAAACATGGCAATCCTTACAAATTATAGTCCTTTCATTCACATACTTTGTGGCATTTCAAAAAAATAAGGAATATCTGAATTATAAATGTACGAAAGTCTTTTGAATAGTTATGGAACTGTAGGTCATTATTTAGAAAATTTCGAAAATTATGATATTTCGGGTTTGTTTGTAACTGAATTATTAGTTTGATAAATGATGAAACTGGATGAAAATTTATTAAAAAAAGAAATACGAGTGTAATACGAATGAAAAGAAATTATTTTATCCGATCACGGACATATTAACGTCCATATATTGAAAATCCAAATTAGTGTACCAAGGAAATGAAAAAACTAGATGAACTTTGCAACAACAAAGACGATTTTCTGATGTAGGTGCACTTATTTATTTTTCTGTTAACAGACCGATTTGGGTATTTTCTGGGCAAGATATGACGTTGATGTCTCGTAGTCATCAGAATTATTGTGAAATTTGAATCATGTTTTGATCGAATCAATAAAGCGAAAGATTCGATAAATTAAAAAAAAAATGGAAAAAGTCGAAGTGACATTAGACAGTCCAAATTTGGAGCAAAGGTATACAATTGGAAACTGAGCAATTTTTTTATTTATAGCATTTTTCGACATTAAAAAAAAAACTGATTTTTTTATCAAAGGCAGGTTTAGAGTAGCACTTGACAAAACAATAGAGACTTTTTTTACTCATTTTTCAAGCACAAACTAACTGCGGAGTCAAATTTTCATTATATTTGTTATTAAAAAAAAACTTCCATATTTATGTGGCGAACTTTATGTGTGACACTGTATTAGGGACAAAATATTGAGATTTACTCACTGAACTCCACAGGCTTCACCCAAAGCATTTTGTTGAAATCGCTGTTCTGATCAGAGGGGCCTTTTTGGTGTTTTGGGAGAAAACTCCAGAGTATATTCAGTTTTTAGATAATTGGGATATAGATCTGACTGTAGAGAAATTCATTATGCAAGCCAGTGGTTTGGCGATGTATATACCGCGATGTTTTTTATTACTCCATGAGAGCGTAAAGAATAGCTTGCTATTATGTTGAGAGAGCATTACAATTTCTCCTCTAATACTTGCTCGAGGAAGAAATGTCGACGTGAGCTGTTATCATTGCTACGTGGTCCGTTAGTGCGTCGGGAGGGGTAACAGGAGAGTCGCACAAAATCGTCTAACCGTACCATTCTACTTTTGATCCCGCAGTTCCGAATGGACACTTGTTTATACCAGAAGCGGGGTGAACCGTCAAATATGGCTGCTCCACGCGTGTTCTTTCCAAATTTTGGATAAATAATCTTTATTTCGTAACAATTTTGAATTGTTATTAGGTCTAGGTAAGGGTAGTCAGGTCAGATATGGTTGGCTAGTAATTTACGCGTTTTCAACTAGGTTTGCATGCAAACCAATTCGCGCATTTTCGACTGACTCGCGAGCTAGGTTAACTTTCTCAGGTTAGGTTTGTTTGTCAATTGCGAGCGAAAAAACAAAATCACGCAGTTTCAACTCAGTTTACTTTCTTGTTTTGTCATCTAAACACCCCGCCATACCGCCATTAAATGATCCATTCGTTACATTTTAATTCGAACTGCGGGATCAAAAATAGAATTGGTACGGCTAGACGCTTGTGAGGCGCACAGTGGTGCGTCTCTGTTATTTATCTGGTATTATCATATCATTGCGTTCCTTGTTGCTCGCGTAGATTTCTGTCTATACCCCAGATGAAAAGTTTCCGATCTGTATATCAGCATGAGCAGTACATGCTAGTAAATTATGGAGCGATGATGATCAGTGCAATTATAGAAAAAAATAATACCCAAAACTCAAACTTCAACTGTCCACGCAATAGCTCTCTTGACTCAAAGCCCCATATCGAAATAAACAAAATCGACAAGTGCTTCCCACGCCAAACGGCGCATTCCGTCAAATCTGAATGCCTTTTCGACCATATTGTTCGACGGCCTGAGACCGAAACTTTCGACAGACGTCAAATGTCAACGTACAAGACCACCTTGCTTTGGGAAGTGAAATCATTAGAAGAAATAATACCGGGACGCGCTCTCGACTGTATACAGGAGGAGAAGTCGGTGCCTATAAGAGTTTTATATCGGAGTTTTTATTATTTGCGCGACAGGGCACAATGCCGAAATGAAAAAGGTCGAAATGGGTATCACGGGGTGACAGTCAATGAAACGGAGCCCCGCGACGTTCCTTTGTTCGCATGCGACCTGCACCATTGACAGCTAGCAATCGACAGCGTGTATAATAATGGATAAGGTACTTGCAATCAAGGGCAAGTTGATTGTTTAGGTTTTAATTTCGAAATACCGATGTAATCTCGATGAGAACGTTAGGGTCTCATAACTTGCGCTCTGTATGTGTTCTTTCGGGTTTTGTGTTGCTTAGATTTTGGATTGGAATAAGATATGGACGGTATCGTTGAAGATGATAGATATGAAATAATTGATGAATTTGAAAAAATGGTGGTGAAAATTTCACACCTTACTTTTTCAGCCAATCAAAAAATTGGTTTTTATTTAGTTGCCATGGCAACCCAAAAAATTTCCGGAAATTTTTATTCTCCTGGGTACTCTGGGCAAAATTAATAAGTGGAAATTTTTCTGTCAAATATTTGACATGTGATAGTTAACATTTTGCTTTCATGTACAAATGGAATGTTATTTTTCATATGAAAGGAGATAATATTTCATAATTATATATTCACTAAATATTTCGAATGTGTCTGAAAATATTTTGAGAACTTCAACGATGAATAGGTCCTTCGGTAAAAAATGTATATTAATCAAATCTATCTATGCTTGACTTGATGAACTTAATATTTGAAACAATTTTATTCAACTTATCTTTTCGTGAATACTCGGCTGAAATTTGCAAGAATTCCTTTCCACATCACTTCCCAATAGACAATACGCAAGGACCAGTCAAAACTATTTTAGTTCTGCGTGATGTGCAATGTAATTTTAGGTTGAAAATGTCGCAAAATGAATTTTCCTTTCTCACATACAAACACCGCCACTAATACCAACTCGTAACTGTCATTATATCAACATAAACCATTCATGGCCCACTGATGTTAAAACTTGTTTTCTCTCAGAATAATCTAAAAGTCAGTTGAATTAACCATTAATTTAATATATTTTGGTGTGCAATTTTCTTACCGAATCCCCCGCGTGCTTGAATTAATTGCTGGAAATTTATCTCATACATGAATTTTCAAAAAATTCATGTACTCGAAAAATTTCCGGCAATAATTCAAGCACTAGGGAGATTATAAGTGAAAATTTGCTTGAATCGCTTAATGATCAATACATCTGACGACGAACTAAGATAGGTGCCGAGAAACAATAAAGCAGATGCTTCTGAAATGGTTATTCGAAATTGAAAATAATATCGATAAAAAGTTGTAAAATTTCATTCACCACATTTCGTACTTTCAGTACTTAGATGTCATATTACATTTTAGAACGATTTCATTTGACTTAGTCAAAAAAGTTCGAATAATCTCTAAAACTTATAAAAATTGAGTTTTCGCAAGTTTTTAAAACGGAGGCAGATATAATATCTAAAACACAAATATTTTTGAAAAAGAGAAATATTTTTCAGATTGAAAAGGGGAACATTCTCCGTGAAAATTGAAAAATGAAAAATGTGATTTATTTGTAATATCTAACAGAAAACAACTACTTCCCCGGCACAAGCCACGCTGGACATTGAACTACATCTGATGGATATTGTGAAAAGACTCTAACTGAAAAGGAAAGAAAAAATCTGAAAGTGAAAATTTGCATTTTCATTCAGATAGCTGACTTTTTTAATTCTTTCAGATGATTTCAACATATTTTTTCCATAACTCACTAGTGTCATAACTGTCATGTGTTGGATAAATAAATATATATTTATGATAAGCAATCAGTGTTATTCCTTACATTTCTACGGCATTTCAAAGAGCGCATGTTAAGTTTTTACATTCAACCTGAATTATCTAAAAGTGCCTGCGCGACCGAGATCTGCTTTTTTAGTAACATCGTGATTTTTGGAAGAATATTTAGATACGAATAACTTACTCGTTACATATGAACTGCAGTCATTTGATTGATAAAAAAAACTTAAAAGCACTCATAACAGAAAAAAATCTATGAAGTTAGAAACTAGATGTCCTGCCATACCAGGATGCCCACTGTAATTATCCTATACAATATAGGAAGATATTTGGGTACAAAATCCATCAGAAAACAACTACTTTCCTGGCTAATACCACGACGAACATTGAATTACATCCAATGAATTTCCGTAAACTAGCAATTGCGGAGATAGCCTTGTAAGAACTCTGCACGGAAGAAGGTAAGAGATTGTTTTTGTTGTTTTTGTCAAAATCATTTTTTCCGTTAACCTGCTTTCGTCCCCCTACGAACGAGAGCCAGTCGAAACTTGTACGAGCTGAGGATTAACGAGGTCTTACACCTTTTAACGTGCCATTCCTAGTACGATCCGAGAAGAATAGATCTAGAAAGGAGGTCGTCCACAAGTTGCCATCCAAACCACAACCTCGCAATGCGTCGCTTGGCTTCAGATATCGATTTACCGTTCGATCCTTCCTTTCGATAAATCGCATCCTTCTGAATCGAACCGATGCTGAATATTTACTTCAAAACAGTCCCGGCACAACCAAATTAATGAGTTTTAAATAACCAAATGAGTCTTAAATAATTGTAAGAACTTTACTAGCATCGACGTCAACCTCACCCGCTCCTAAGGACGAGGGGTTGGAGGGGTCGATACAGGATCATCTAATATTCAGAAGAGCGAAGTTTCTAAGAGGCTCGTCACGCAGGTTAAACTGATGATTACAAACTGATTAAAAGGGGCCCGAGGCTGCTGTTATCACGAGCTTATGCTGGCGTTCAATGCGGGGGAAAAAGACTTCTTCGGCCCGGAAAAACGATGATTTGCGGAAATGGAAAGTTGCAGCCGGGCGTTGAGTAGCAATTATATTCATGGGTGCAAAAGTTTCTGTGTATTTCTCGTTGATTCGTGACATTAGAATTTTATTGATTAATTTTGCCATACCTTATCATGGAGTGAATGTGATTTGAGACTTTTTGGTGTGTAAGATGCTGAGATTTTTTTTAAACGAATTTTGTTCTGAAACAATGAAACGTTCTTGACCTGAAAATCGAGGACATACAGCAGTATAGAGCATAATATATAATTTCATTGAATACAACTTTTGGAAAGGATATTAATGACACCTTGCTTCGTTTAAGTCTTGCAAAAAAGCACGAATCTGAGTCCGAAACTAATACCAATTGTTACAATAATCAACCACTTGCTTCTTCTGATTTCTAATAGTTAATTTTTGCAGTTATTTTGCCGAAACATCAAATAATTGTGCCCATTCAACCGATTCACAAGTATACAAAAAATAGTCCCACCACTTTAACCAACAGGCAACATAGTAATTTACGTAACAAGTTTTTGGACGTGTTGCGTACACAATTTTTTCGGCAACCGTGTAGAATAAAGAATCGAGACACATTTTTTAATTATATTTCTTTGTAGAAGAAAATTTCGAACATTTTAACACAGAAGGGAAGGTACTAATAAAAACATTCTAATTTTTATTTATATAAATATTTATATTGAAATTCGAACATTTCTCGGACTAGTCCGGAAAATACGTACTTCCCGGACTAGTCCGGGAAGTGATACTTTCTAAAAGAAAAATCGTCCGGGAAGTAGGTACTTCCCGGACGGTTGCCGAAAACAGTAGTTTACCTAACAAGTGCGGAAAGTGATACATTTCCGTACGCGATTGCAGATGGCCGAACGACGCGTAAGAGGAGTTCGGCCAGAAATCGCGTGCGGAAAAGACACTTTACGCTCGTGTTAGGTACACTATTTTTTCTACTAACGGACAACACCCAAAAGTTAACATAAAGAATATCTATTATTAAATATATATTAAACTATACAACCATACTTGGTAAGCTTTCTATTTTAACCTTCTGCGACACAATATTTAAATGTCAGTATAATTCCGCACTAAAATGTTTTTTCCGCACTAAAAAGAGTGTGGGAAAAACTTTTCCGCACTAGTGCAGAAAAGTGACTCTTTCAAAACTGAAATGAGTGCGGAAAAGTGGATTTTTCCGCACGCTAGTAGAAAAAAAATTTTTCCTGGGTCATTTCAATAAGTTAGATATGACATCACAATGAGTTGGCTGAAACATTGAGAACAAAAATAATATTGCCTTATTAAAATAAGATACGGCGAGTTTGGTTTGACATTATAATGAGATAGATCATCACAATTGGAGAAAAAAATTTACCGATCATTATGATGAGACGGTTTTTATCGTCCCTGATATTAATATTATGTGAGTTCATCACAACTGCCCTGCGAATTCATTAGTGAATATAACTTATTACCAATTTTGTTACCTCATTATAATGAGATAATAACTCATTATCAATGAGATAACCAAGTCACTGAAGTGAGACTCATTATTCCGTTTTTATGCGATAGTTCAAGTCATTATAATGAGAAAGATAATTCATTAGAAAAAAATCCACCTATCATGATGATTTGCTTGCTTTATGATGAAAAGGTTTCAATCGTCACATATATGAAGATTATGTGTATGATAATAACTCATTATTAATGATATAACTGAGTCACTGTAATGAGACAAATTTTCCCATTATAATAAGATAGGGCAAGTATTTATTAGTTAGATAATTCCTTACGATGCGAGACGAAAATCTACCTATTATGATGATATATATGTTTGTTTTATGACGAAGATTTTCATCGTCCCAAATATGAAGATTATATGAGTTTATTACAACTTCCAAGAGAAATGCTGCTTCATCACTGTATAAAACTTATAACAAGGTTTATGCTACCTTATTATAATGAGAAAATAACTTATTATTAATGAGATAACTTAGTCGCAATAATAAGATACATAATGAGACAGGGCAAGTAATTATGAGTATTAGTATAATGATATAGATAATTAGTTACAATGAGAGAGAAAAAAAATATATATATTCGCTGTATGACCAGAAGATTTTTATCGTCCTAAATATGAAAATTATATGACTTTATCACAACTTCCCTGGGAAATGCTGCTTCATTAGTGAATAAAACCAATTACCAATTTAATGTTACCTCATTATAATTAATAATGAGATAATTAAGTTACCATAATAAGACACATTATCTTATTATAATGAGACAAGGAAAGTAATTATGAGTTAGGTATGTTATTATGATGACATAGCTGATTCATTGCAATGAGATTATGTGAGTTCATCACACTTTCCCTGCGAAATGCTCATCACTGAATTATACTTGTTACCAAATATATGTTACCGCATTATGATGAGATAATAACTCATTATCGATGAGATAACTGAGTCACTACGTATAATAAGACACAATCTATTATAGTGAGATGGGGTAAGTGATTATAATGAGATAGCAAACTCTTCATTATCATGAATAGTTTCATCAATAGAATCATTTTATCCGAACATGGATTTCACGACGCCCTGTACAGTTTCCGGATTCGGATTATCGTAGGGATAAAGTTATTGAATGGAATGCAAGCGGGTATTTCGAGGAATCTGTTCGCGTTGAGGCACGAGCAGCGTAACAGAACAGAGGACGAACCGCATTGATTGGAGCGTCTCCCAGCCAGTCAAGCGAGAGAAATCAACTTTAAAACGGCGGGCACGGAACGCCGCGCCGCCCCTCGCCCACCCTCGCCTGCTCCCCCTCGCCATCTGCACTCCGAAATATACAGAATCGGTTAAGCAGTTCTGATAACAACTTTTAATTGCATTATATCGAACCGGTACGAAAGCAGCTATTATTGTTGTGGAATTGAAAGTACGGAGTTGGAATTCGCGGGAATTATTGATTTGTTGACCAAGGTTAGTCTGAAGGGGGATCAGAGTCATAGAAATCCACGACTAGAAAATCCTGTGAAAATTAGCAAAATTTGTAGAAAAGACAACAAACAATATTGAATGTTATCGTTTTGATGGTTTTGTGACTAGTCTATTCTGGGTGAAGTATAATTTGAAGGCATTTGACCTTAACCTTAACCTAACCTTTTACCATAAAAGTACAAGTGTTAGAGAGAGATGAATATATATGTGAAAGTGATCTCGATCAACTAGAGCGGACTTAATTGAACAAGCCTGTAAATATATTTGCTATAATGCCAAAACAATATTACCGAGTTGACTGTGCTTCAAACTTCGTTTCCTCTCTCTATATCGCATACTGCGGCTAAATCACCCCCCTTTGCTTTTCACCGACTACCTACACGATACTCCAGCCCAGATCCAGCTCGAAAAACCCATTCGACGGAAGGGTGTATATAACTCCAGCCGCACAAGCAATTCCATTTGATAAAACAAGACATTTCAGAAATTACAGAAGGGATTCCGTCCCAAGAAAGCGAGTATACTTGCGCATTTAGCTAAAAAATCCATAACGTTTTTGTTTTGGGGAATAGAGACATAGCGAAACGCCGTGTTGGGGAGACGTTGCCATGGAAATTTGCATGCATCCAATAAACGGTGAAGCTGCGAAGATACACATTCTTTAAAAAATAAGCCCCTCAGGTCAGAAAGCGGAGCCGGAAATTGTGGAAGGAGAGAAAACTATTTGTTTCGGATTGTGATATGTTTATTCGAATCCTATTCACAAAAAGAAAAAACTCTGGATTTTTTATGTTTATAGAATAAATGAGGTTGCTATGAAGTGAGCACGCAAAAATAGTAGTTATTTATGCATCAAGGGAGTAAAGTGATACTTTGTTCACTTTCCATTTCTACTTACATTAAATAGTTATTAAGAATTCGTTATCTGGATAGTTGCCCAATTTCACAAATTTCATTAATTATTGATGCCAACTAGTTTCTGGCGGCTAAGATGTCTAAAAATCCTGGTGGATTCGATTTTGTTTAGATGATTTCGAAGACGAAACAAATGAATTAGTGGTGTGTTTCTATAATTGGATCGAGAGATGGCGCCTTCATAGAATTCAGTCGTTGACAGTACTGAAGGTGACTCTTCATGTACATTTAAATACTCCTATATAAAATTCATTATAAGTAATTCTAGTTAGCTGTATTTCAACAAAAATTGAATATGATATCAGTAACAACCAAAACTACCTAAGAATTTATATGTTAATTAGTTGCCACAGAAAATAAGAGGTGAAGGAATGAGCAAATGGAACAACGTGCTCTTCAAGAACTAGGAAATCGGAAAAAGAAAAAGTCAATTCCCAAAATTATAACCCTGTATATTAAATCAAGTTTTAAACGATCACCAAGTATACATTTATGATCACCAAAGTCGCGTATTCACTAGAGCATTTGTTCCCCGAATGAGCACCGAACGAGCCAATTCTCTAAAGGCCGATTCAGATACATGGGTGCCCGAGAAGAGTTTATGAAGCACGTGCAATTTACAAGCATATGGATTTTTTACCCTTGTGCCTGAAAACTGCAAGACCATTCATATATTCGTGCCTTTGTCTTGCGTTTCTATCACAAGGTCATATTTTCTCTGGTTCAGTATTCATTTTCTCAATACTGGAGGAACGACATTTTAGTTTTTCAAATTCACCGAATCTTTCATTATGTGAACTAAAACTTGTTTTAATTCCGTGCGGGCTCACTCCGCGTTTTTCACGCAAGCCGACAAGCTCAAGTGTGAAAGATGATGGGTGTGCATTTCTCATCCAGGGTCAAAAATGCAGGGTGGGCACCCATGTATCTGAATCGGCCTCAACAGTGTGGACATTGATTTCAACAGGGACAAATCACGTTTCGCGAGATGGTGATGCGAATGACAAAATGTCATTCTGTAGGAATCCATTCATAACCTGCAATTAAATAACATTATTAATTATTTGTCTATAATTGCCCATAAACTATCCAAATATATCACTTTCGATACATAAATGACCTAAACTAACATAAAAGGATCACATTTCAGCCATATAAACACAGACGATCAGTTTGTTGGTCAAACCACGAGTATTTCGAACGAATAAAAGTAAATGTCGCCCACTCCGAGATCATTACCTACTGCAGCCCTAGGGTTTGGCCATCTACACAGTTCCGGGGTAACCTCACCTGCCCCTCTTGATACCCCATTTCGCAAGGTTCCTCCCTGCCCCAGCCTGGTTACCGGCGTTCGGGGTTTGGATGAAGGGGGTCTTGCTCTAGGCAATCCTCCACCCTTAAAATTGAAATATCACAAAATAATTCAAGTTTTCAACGCACCAAAGGCGATCACAACACAAGAAGAATTCCGGTTCCACGAGGCATATATCCTCGTACCATCTTTGTGGCCGGACGAAAAAGTATGTCCGATAAGCATCTCTAACAGCTGGTAAATAAAATATACCTATGTGGATGAATTGTTGTGTGGGATATTTGGGGGTGGGCGGTGCAAAGTTGAGTATCACAGAAAATGTGTAACGAACAATTTGACTCGTGACTTCGTCTTTTCGCATGTAAATCTGACGGCAAGTCTGTCAAGGTCGACGCGCGAGTATGACGACCAGTTTCTTGAAATCTCTTAGTGAACTCTCTAGGTGGTCCTTATT
The DNA here is from genome assembly GCA_958298965.1 of Chrysolina haemoptera. Classification (NCBI taxonomy): domain Eukaryota; kingdom Metazoa; phylum Arthropoda; class Insecta; order Coleoptera; family Chrysomelidae; genus Chrysolina; species Chrysolina haemoptera. The sequence goes on along the minus strand of OY282597.1, from coordinate 2,144,846 downwards.
AATCCCAAAGTTGAAACAGAAGAGTGTAAAAAAATCTTGGAATCATTATATTCGTGGTAAAAATTTTGGAAGGAACTATGTTGGCCAAACAAGAAATCTATTAAAAGAGCATAATGTTCATTTTGGATAAGTATAAATTGAATGTAACTCAACATGATCGCCAATTTGATGACGAAAGTTCAAGTGCTACTAAACAAGTACATGACCAAATACTACTGGGATAGTCCATTGTTTCTTATTAAATTTCAATATTATATAATATGGACTCTATGACTAGCTATCCATCTATCTCAAGTCATGTTTTTTTTCAGGTATCATCAATCAACAGGGTACTGCGCAACTTGGCAGCGCAGAAAGAACAGTCTTCAACGCCGCCATCTTCGAGCGGTAGCGACAGCGTCTACGACAAACTCAGGCTGCTGAACGGAAATCAAACGAGTTGGCGGCCAACGCCGTGGTATTCACCGGGAAACTCCACGTTTCCATTGCAGCCTCTCAGCCCGCCTCCTACGATCCTCACGGACGATATAACCTCTTCGAAGAAAGGTCAGTGGGAGATTGGTTTTCACGTTGCGAGTTTTCGCTAGTACGATACTTCCAGAAATCAATTAGTAGTTGGTTTATCGTTTTTTCCGATCCGTGAAGACAAGGATATACCTGTACTATTTTTTTGGTTGCATTTGAGTCGCGGAAGATGCACTTCTTCGCCGTGGTGCAAAAATAGTTCATTATGCATTTTGTATGATCGTGACCTACGTTTGAAATGTAGTTGAAACGTAGTTGAAACAGTAATCAGTTGAAGAGGAATGAAATAGCTCTTGCCAAGAAAAAAAAACAAGTTTTTACGCCAGCGGGAGAAGAAATTAGTTTATCCGGTAAAGAGAGAGAGGAGCAAAAGTGAAGTATAATAGTCTAGGGAGATAATACGTTATATTTCTAGGTCTATACAAAGGAAACATTTTCCCAAAATTTCAACTTCAACAAACCATTCCGGAACATCTTCAAGTAAGAATTGTTTTAGAGCTGACCAACTCGAGAACGGTCAGAGATAGACAAATTCTGCGGACTCCAATCGATTCAGAATGGCCAAATTAGTATGTACTGAGAGTTTGAACGAGAAAAATACACGGACAAAAAAGTCGAGTATATCACGATGAATAATTTTTTAAAACTGATTCAGAGCTGACCAACTCGAGAACGGTTAGAGATAGACGAATTCTGCGGACTCCAATCGATTCAGAATGGCCGAATTAGTATATACTGAGAGTTTGAATGAGAACAATCGACTGACAAAAAAGTCGAGTATATCATGATAGATAAGTTTTTGAAAACTGATTCAGAGCTGACGAACTCAAGAACGGTTGAAGATAGACGAATTCTGCGAACGCCAATCGATTCAGAATGTCGAATTAGTATGGATTGTGAATTTCGAGTCAATCGGAAAAAATTAAAAATTACTCGAAAAAGTTGCAAGGGGTTGTTCACCCCTAAATATCATGAAAAATACTAAGTCATCACATCGACTTGAAATTTGCACTATATGCGTAAAATTTAATGCTTATTCCGAAAATTTATGATTTTTATGTGCTCAGATATAAGATTTAGCCGGAAAAGGGTGTTTAAGGTAGAAAATCCAATTTTCTGAGATTTTTTATTTTCAATTTTTCGAATTTGAAATGTTTGTCCTCGAACGTATTTTGACGTGCTGATTCCGAATCTTTGAACGAAAATGTCGAAAACTCATCAGATATATTTTTGACAGGAAAAAAACCATGTAAAAACTGTTTTAGAGCTGACCAACTCGAGAACGGTCAGAGATAGACAAATTCTGCGAACTTCAATCGATTCAGAATGGCCGAATTAGTATATATTAAGAGTTTGAATGAGAAAAATCGACTGACAAAAAAGTCGAGTATATCATGATTGATAATTTTTTGAAAATAACTGATTCAGAGCTGACCAACTGGAGAACGGTTAAAGATAGACGAATTCTGCGAACGCCAATCGATTCAGAATGTCGAGTTAGTATGGATTGTGAATTTCGAGTCAATCGAAAAAAAAATAAAAATTACCCGAAAAAGTTGCAAGGGGTTCACCCCTAAATATCATGAAAAATACTAAGTCATCACATCGACTTGAAATTTGCACTATATACGTAAAATTTCATGCTCATTCCGAAAATTAATGATTTTTATGTGCTCAGATATAAGATTTAGCCGGAAAAAGGTGTTTAAGGTAGAAAATCCAATTTTCTGAGATTTTTCATTTTCAATTTTTCGAATTTGAAATGTTTGTCCTCTAACGTGCTGATTCCGAATCTCAATAAATGGAAAATGTCAGTTCTGACAATTAGTTATTGAATTATTTCAAGAGCAATGTTGCCACTTTGCATTTTTTGAAAATAATTGATAAGAACATATTATAGAAGATAACTTCTAGATTCTAGATTGAAAAAAATCAAAATGTACTATACTACATTACTCATTTCTAAGCATTTGAAAGAATTTAAATATTGTTTTCAGGAATAGCCAAAATTCCCCTATCAAAAGCATACCCTCCTTTGTATTCTTCCCTAATTTTTTTGTTTTCGCCGGTGAAAAAATGTATACAGAATCGAAAAGGCATTACAGGCTGGTACAGAACTTTTCAAAAAATTCCAAAATCACGTCAATGTTGACATGCCCTGCCATAATTTTTGTTTGATTATTTTGAATAATGATTAGCTTTTTTCAAATAAATATCATTTTCATAGTTGTCTCCTATCCCTCATAAAAATGGGGTTTCCTTTTTTTTCGTCCAGCTAACTGTTTTTGATTTGAGAAATAAAATGTTTTCATTGGCTTGTACCCACGTGGTTTTTTGTTAGTGTCAATGAAATGCATTTTCTTTTTTTAATCGAAAACTGTCCGACGGATGGAAAAAGGCATTTTTTTATGAGTAGATAGAGGACAATTATTATAAATATGATATTTATCATGGAATCATGGAGCGAGTATTATCATCATCATTACTTTCTACTTTCAAATGATAGGGAGAAAGAAAACGTTTTGGAAGGGTGCTTTTATGCTACCGAAAAATATTTTGAGTATGGTCACCTTCCAGTAGATCTACTTACTTTATTCCGAGTTATAACTCGAAATTTTAAAATTCCGTGGTACAACTCGGAAATTTGAAATAAAATTCCGACTTACAACTCGGAATTTTAAAATTCCATGATATAACTAGGAATTTTGTAGTAAAATTCCAAGATATAACTGGGAATTTTGTAGTAAAATTCCGAGTCGTAACTCAGAATTTTAAAATTCCGACTTAATTCGGAATTTTAGAGTTCTGAAATAAAACACGGAATTTTAAAATCCGAGATTTAACTCTGAATTTTGAGAGTAAAATTTCGAGTTGTAACTCAGAATTTTATATTCCGAATTATAAGTCGGAATGTAACTTCAAAATTCCGAGTTGTAACACGGAAATTTGAAATTCCGAGTTACGACTTCAGAGTTTCGTAGATATCAATACATCCTCGGTCATTTTTATATGTTTCATATTCAAATTGACGATTCCTGTGTAATCGTGAAATTATCATCACAAGGAATAAATATTTATTATTACTATTATTAGGATCCGTCGGCGTCCAAAACCATCGAGCGCATCGCTCCGACGAAATCCGACGGAACTTCCGGATTTATTTATTCTTCTTCCGTGAAATCGGCTCGTCCATAGAAAGTTAGGCGTATCGGAAGTGCGGGAAGCGTCCCGGCAACGTCCCGACGCCCCGCGGCGTGAAAACGGCGAGCGTCGCTCGAATCAAAGTGTCAACAAACAAACGACATTAGGAGAAGATCCAGTGCAGTGTGGGGTTAGGCCGGAGAAAAGCCGATCGATTTCTTTCCGGCGGTACACGACGAGGTTTGTCAGGAATTACGTCAACGAGATTTTTGAGGGGGGGCAAAAATTATGGTACAAATGAGTTGAGGGTTTCAATAATATTTTGGATTGAGGTAATTTTGATTTATTTTGGATACATACTTGGTGTTGGCGCGATTTCTAGGTTTTACATTGGACACATGGGTATATAGTACCTTCAAACGAGAATAACTGAACATATACAGGGTTTATTCTAATCTCTTGCACTCCCGTGAAGGACGTGTGTATAATGCCATTTTATAACGAATGACAGGTGTGAAAAAGTAAAAAAAAAATTGTGGAAATTTAAAATTTTGTTGTAAAATACGGAAAATATTGGAAACCGCTGCTCGAAATTACACAGTTTCTTCCATCCGGCAGTTCCAGTATTATTGTGGCTCTGCTCCGGTCAGCTGACGTTCGGAGGACAGCGGTTCCCGAAATTTCGACGAATTTTCCAACACATGAGTCAAAATAATTTTTGAATTTTTTTAGTATTTTATTTTATTAATTTCGCGTTTTTATTGGGGCGCGTTGTAGATTAACCACCTATTCGATATCATTTTGTCAGAATAATATCATTCGCAGGGGATATTCGGTATTTGGCATTGTTTAAAAATAATAAATATATAGGGTTATCCGCATTTGAGTAAAAATGACTTTCGTGATATTTTCAAGTGGGACACCCAGTATATTTTTCCATATTTGGTTAAGGATCATCATTACGAATCCAGTGGTACCAGGTTTGAAGAATTTTCCATAATATCTTATATTCAGAAATGTAGAATTTACGGAAAGTATCATCCTAAATCAACTTCATTCAAATAAGACATTTTGATGTCAAACAGATTTTTTTAAACCATACAGGCTTATAACAGCGAGACAATTTGGACCTATTTTTAAATTTTGTATTTTTATTTTTCAAATAGTGTGTCATGTTGAATGGATGGCGTAGAATACGGGAAAAATATTGAAAAAATTCTAGGACTGTCGGAACTATTTTTGTTGGCGGTTTATGTGCTAGGATGCCAGAGCCTAGCGCACCTTTTACATTTTTCGCATTTTGCGACCATAAACAGACATATTCGTTAAATACATAGGTATATAGAAAGAAAGCTAAGAAAATTTCCCACAAGAGGATGCTATTGTTTGCTGGCCTAACAGTTCGCTTGTAGGTGTTATAGGTGGTTTTATGTGCTAGTGTGACGGATCCTAGTACATCTTTTACGTTTTTCGCATTTTGCGACCATAACGAGACACATTCGATGAATACATAGGTATATAGAAAGAAAGCTAAAAAAATTACCTACAAGAAGATGTTACTTTTTGCTGGAGTAACAGTTCGCTTCTAGGTGTTATGGGTGGTTTTGTGTGCTAGGATGGCAGATTCTACCGCACCTTTCACATTTTTCGCATTTTGCGACCATAACGAGACACATTCGTCAAATACATAGGTATATAGAAAGAAAGCTGAGAAAATTTCCTACAAAATGATGTTATTGTTTGCTTTCCTAACAGTTCGCTTGTAGGTGTTATTCATAAGATCCGACTGACAAAAAATAAAGCTCTGGTAACTCATGAATTGTATGTTCAGCCCCCCAAACTGAAATTATGTCTGCGACACTGTGTGGGACATAACAGATCACAAAAATATTTGTGATTTCCCTAACAATGTCTACATTTGATCTCTGGATATATCTTGACCATCCATTCGTACTGATCCATGTTTGCCTTCCATCCGCATCACCAAACCAACATATCCGCCGCAAATGAATACTTCACACCTCTCTAACCCTTCTCACATATATAATCCACTTACCGACCGCCTCCGGCCTTTCTAGCATCAGTGGCGGCCTCCCGCCAAGATATCTGCACTAAATAACATAATAAGATGTTCTGTGAGAAGTGGAAAGCTGAAATAGACGTTTCTCCAGCATCCTCTCGAAATACATATGTTGCAGGGCCGGCTCTATAGGAACATCAAGACACGTTGTTGCATGAAGAAGAAAGATATTTTCATAAATAGGATACTGATTCAATGCTGGCCGCGGCATAAGCAAAGGAACTAGTTAGTTTCTGCGAGATATTACCTAGTATATTGTTTTATTTACAAACATATATGTTATGCTTTCATTACTAACGTCATTGAAGGTTGGGAAGTGTCACATTCATCTCTACTTCCCGACCTCACTTCCCGCCCTCATTTCATCTATTCTAGATGAATATTTTTCTGACATTTATTGACTTTATCTGACATTTACTTATATTGGTGACGTAGTCACGGTAACATATCTACTTGATTATTCTGATCTTGGTAATTTGTCGTTGAATGTAATATTTTAGGTATATTCCGAACGAAACAGAGATTTATTAATTTTGATCGAAATATGATGGTTGTAGGTACATGAAACAGTATACAAACCTCGGTAGGAAGTTTCATTCCTGTCTCGAAATCATAGCTAACTAACTAATCTCACGACAGGAATGAATCTCTTCCCACCTCGGTGTGTAATATACTATTACACGTTTATAAAAGAAATATTCTCGCCTGTGTCGAAGAAATACTCATTAATAATTGGTAAATATGATGCAATGCACTAAAAACTGTATTTAACGAATGTGTCTCGTTATGGTCACACAATGCGAAAAATGCAAAAGAGCCCTAGAATCCGGCATCCTAGCACACAAAACCACTTATAACACCTACAAGCGAACTGTTAGGTCAGCAAACAATAACATCCTCTTGTAGAAAATTTTCTTCGCTTTCGTTCTATATACATATGTATTTAACGAATGTGTCTCGTTATGGTCACAAAATGCGAAAAATGCAAAAGAGCCCTAGAATCCGGCATCCTAGCACACAAAACCACCTATAACACCTACAAGCGAACTGTTAGGTCAGCAAACAATAACATCCTCTTGTAGAAAATTTTCTTTGCTTTCGTTCTGTATACATATGTATTTAACGAATGTGTCTCGTTATGGTCACAAAATGCGAAAAATGCAAAAGAGCCCTAGAATCCGGCATCCTAGCACACAAAACCACTTATAACACCTACAAGCGAACTGTTAGGTCAGCAAACAATAACATCCTCTTGTAGAAAATTTTCTTTGCTTTCGTTCTGTATACATATGTATTTAACGAATGTGTCTCGTTATGGTCACAAAATGCGAAAAATGCAAAAGAGCCCTAGAATCCGGCATCCTAGCACACAAAACCACTTATAACACCTACAAGCGAACTGTTAGGTCAGCAAACAATAACATCCTCTTGTAGAAAATTTTCTTCGCTTTCGTTCTATATACATATGTATTTAACGAATGTGTCTCGTTATGGTCACAAAATGCGAAAAATGCAAAAGAGCCCTAGAATCCGGCATCCTAGCACACAAAACCACCTATAACACCTACAAGCGAACTGTTAGGTCAGCAAACAATAACATCCTCTTGTAGAAAATTTTCTTTGCTTTCGTTCTGTATACATATGTATTTAACGAATGTGTCTCGTTATGGTCACAAAATGCAAAAAATGCAAAAGAGCCCTAGAATCCGGCATCCTAGCACACAAAACCACTTATAACACCTACAAGCGAACTGTTAGGTCAGCAAACAATAACGTCCTCTTGTAGAAAATTTTCTTTGCTCTCGTTCTATATACATATGTATTTAACGAATGTGTCTCGTTATGGTCACAAAATGCGAAAAATGCAAAAGAGCCCTAGAATCCGGCATCCTAGCACACAAAACCACTTATAACACCTACAAGCGAACTGTTAGGTCAGCAAACAATAACGTCCTCTTGTAGAAAATTTTCTTTGCTCTCGTTCTATATACATATGTATTTAACGAATGTGTCTCGTTATGGTCACAAAATGCAAAAAATGCAAAAGAGCCCTAGAATCCGGCATCCTAGCACACAAAACCACCTATAACACCTACAAGCGAACTGTTAGGTCAGCAAACAATAACATCCTCTTGTAGAAAATTTTCTTTGCTTTCGTTCTGTATACATATGTATTTAACGAATGTGTCTCGTTATGGTCACAAAATGCGAAAAATGCAAAAGAGCCCTAGAATCCGGCATCCTAGCACACAAAACCACCTATAACACCTACAAGCGAACTGTTAGGTCAGCAAACAATAACATCCTCTTGTAGAAAATTTTCTTTGCTTTCGTTCTGTATACATATGTATTTAACGAATGTGTCTCGTTATGGTCACAAAATGCGAAAAATGCAAAAGAGCCCTAGAATCCGGCATCCTAGCACACAAAACCACCTATAACACCTACAAGCGAACTGTTAGGTCAGCAAACAATAACATCCTCTTGTAGAAAATTTTCTTTGCTTTCGTTCTGTATACATATGTATTTAACGAATGTGTCTCGTTATGGTCACAAAATGCAAAAAATGCAAAAGAGCCCTAGAATCCGGCATCCTAGCACACAAAACCACCTATAACACCTACAAGCGAACTGTTAGGTCAGCAAACAATAACATCCTCTTGTAGAAAATTTTCTTTGCTTTCGTTCTGTATACATATGTATTTAACGAATGTGTCTCGTTATGGTCACAAAATGCAAAAAATGCAAAAGAGCCCTAGAATCCGGCATCCTAGCACACAAAACCACTTATAACACCTACAAGCGAACTGTTAGGTCAGCAAACAATAACGTCCTCTTGTAGAAAATTTTCTTTGCTCTCGTTCTATATACATATGTATTTAACGAATGTGTCTCGTTATGGTCACAAAATGCGAAAAATGCAAAAGAGCCCTAGAATCCGGCATCCTAGCACACAAAACCACTTATAACACCTACAAGCGAACTGTTAGGTCAGCAAACAATAACGTCCTCTTGTAGAAAATTTTCTTTGCTCTCGTTCTATATACATATGTATTTAACGAATGTGTCTCGTTATGGTCACAAAATGCGAAAAATGCAAAAGAGCCCTAGAATCCGGCATCCTAGCACACAAAACCACTTATAACACCTACAAGCGAACTGTTAGGTCAACAAACAATAATATCCTCCTTCCTCATCCTCCGAAGATGATCACTTGGTGATTGGAACACGTGTCTAGGTGTTTGGATTACTACACCAAAGGTTCCAAATAGTGCAGTGCAAGTATTGAATTCGTATACGTTGAAACTCTAGAATAGATTAGATTAGATTTATTAGGTAACCTTTAAGCAAATTGTCCTGGGACGCATCTTGTGCTCCAGACGGTCCTGTAAGGAGCTTTCGAGATACGCACACACACAAACACAAATAGTCAATACACAAAGAGCCCGACTCCAGGGTCTTGGATGCCTGAATCCGAAACGTGGGAGCTGCTGAATCCTTTGTGAGAATTTGTATGCGTTTAGCTGAGATACTTATCTGTTTGTACCGATGCATGGAGGAATGTACGAAAATTAGATTAATCGCGAAGGAGCTATGTGGGAAGTACGGGGAAAAGGACAGACAGGAAGTGCGAGGAATAGAGTTCCGGAATTGAATATACAGGGTAGCCCACGAGGTTTTGGCCAGGAATATCTATCTCGAGATTGGTAGAGAATTGAAATTTTGGGGTTGCAAATTAAGAGGCCATGAGCGCCATTACATTTGGGACGTTTTTTAGGGTAAAAAAGTCGATACTCAAAAACGGTTCGTCGTATCGATTTCAAACAAAGGCAGGCTTCTAGAGCACTTTTGATTCAGTGTACCTATGTCTGCGGCAGCACCTCAACGTGCTTTTCATAGATATTCGAGGTATCTGATGCAGTAGTATTTCTCTTCCATTAAAATTTGAAGCAATCTATATCCAATCGAAATGAATTTGGTATCAAAAGAAAGGTAAAACGTTGATCTATGTAAGTGCTGTGATGTTTTTTTGAAATTATTCGTTCATCTATCCAAAATATTGCTTCAAAGTAACTGCATTTTTGGGACATTTTTGAGATTTTTTTTGTGAAAAAGTGGATTGAAAATTCAATTTCTATAACAGCACGTACGTAGAATTAAACGTCCTCTAGAAGCCTATCCTTGTTTGAAATCGATAACACGAAACGTTTTTGAGTTATCAATTGACACTTGAAGTCTGGTTTTGAGGAACAGACATTTTTTTCGCGATAAAAAAGGACGCACCTCTTTTATCGATGTCAAAATGACTTAGTCGTCATATTAAAAAGAGTTTCTTTCTATAGAAGTATAAAATGTATATATTCAATTTGGCGAGTTCATATTTAGATGTTCTATATAGCTATGCAGAGAATTTGGTTACTTCTTTAATTTGTGTTCTGTGTCTGTGGCTCTCCTATCATTCATTCTCTGTTAACATCTTCCTGTTTTAGTAGTCCATGTTTAATTTTGATTTTGATTTGGAAAAAGGGCTTTAACATGAAATTTTTCCCCCTTCATGTAAGTATATACTACAATTCACAGGGTCATATTGTTCTTCTTTATTGTAGATTTCAACCCCCTTTCTGTTGAAATGTGGGGACAGTTAATTTCATAATTCCATATCACTAAATATTTGTTTTCTCCATGTGAGTAGTACTACACCTTACTGGATTACCAATAGTTATATTTTTCTTCTTTATTGTAGAATTAGCAAATGACGAGGTTCGAAACATGTTCGAAATATTGATTATTTGATTAATGGTTTTGCCATCAGACTATCACACAACATCTGATGGAATATTAAATTGTGGAGATGACTTCTAGTTTTTCTGTATTGTCAAACTAGAATGAAGAGCTGGATAGCTCAAAATTCACAATAACAGGCCTTGTAATAACCATAATTAAAAAGCACAAAATAAAATAAACAAAACGAATATTTTGAAGACTAGCTTTTAGTCAAATGCGCCAAAAAGTAGCAAATATTTTTTAATGGTTTCATTTTTACCTACCCTTTTTGCCTGTTTGCATTTAACTTGCATAGCATTCTACAGTATCGGAAAGTTTTCATCTGGGGTATGGTGGTTTTATGAGAGCGTAAAGAAAACCTTGCTACATGTTGAGAGAGCATTACAATTTCTCCTCTACTCGCTCGAGGAAGGGATATCGACGTGAGTTGTTAATTCGTCGGACGAGGTAGTAGGGGAGGCGTACAGTAGTGCGTCTCTCTTATTTATGTGGTATTATCATATCATTGCGTTCCTTGTTGCTCGCATAGATTTGTCTATACCCCGATGAAAACTTTCCGATACTGTAGACCACAGATGAAAAGTTTCCGATACTGTTGGTGCATGAATGAACTGCGAAATTGATCGAAATGCATTTTTCAACTGCTCGAAAGCGAATTTGAAAACAAAATTTTTACTTGACTTTTCTCGAACTATTGCTATCGTTTTTCTGAACGTGACTGACGCCGAATGCACAGATAAATAATATCTGTCCGTTTCAACAATAGCTCGAATTAACGAGAAAATAGCTTTGAAAGTGAATCGCAAAAGAGATAACGGTAGGCGAGGTCGGAGAAAGTCTGAACCAAAGAGCAGATATTAAATTTGGGGAATTCTGCGGTGTTCCAGCTTGTGCCGTAATTGGACCGAAAGGAGTATAATCAGAGTTCCCTCGAGTAGCCGAATTCCTCGAATAATTTACCGTTGGTAACGTGCTGGGGGATTATTTTGGGAAACGCACTTTACCTCACGATGTTTTATAATATTATTAATTCAATGAATGCTAGTTCATGGAATACCAGGATGAAGGGTGAATACACAAACAAGGAAATCACAGTAACGAGTATGAATTATTCTGATATTGGAGATTGTTCGGGTCTTCAATCTATTTTTTTTTTGTTTTTATTTTGTTTTTCTTTTTTCTGGGTAGGATGTGTTACTAATTCTTTATGCCTCTTTAGGAGCAGCACAACGCAACTGTTCAACTATTCCCAGCCGGCTATGACATTCAATCATTAAGACTTCCACATCTGAGAAGAAAAAAACTTCGCGCCGGCTGGGAATCGAGTCTGGTACCTTTCGGTAACCAGGCAGTGAATTTATTATTGAGCACCAGGATTTTTTCCATTTTTATGAATGATTCTCACTAGTCGTATCGTTATGATTTGATTATAATATCATTTATCTCTCCCTTGAGAGCTTAATTTAATTCCATAAACACAGATTTAGAAATAAAAAAAATATATCATCAACCTTTATACATAGCTCATTGCCTAATAACACAGAAATATATTGAAGTAGAAAAATGAAGTATAAAACCAAAAGTGAAAAAACCTCGAGGACGCCAGTTTAAGCATGCTTTCAATTTAATAAACGATAAAGTAAAGTGGTACTTTCCTCCCTAGTAATACACATAGCTATTTCCGTTAACCAGCTGTCGTCCCCTTACGAACGGCACCCCTCAAAAGTCGAAACTTGTGCGACCCAAGGATTACCGAGGTCTTAACTTTTAACGTGCGATTCCTAGCACTTTCTGGGCCATCAGAATAAAAATCTGTAGCCGATAGGAATTAAACCTACCCGACCAGCAGCATCAATGGCTTTGAACGCGACAGTCTTAACCACTGAGCTACCTGGACCTCCTATATCCTGTATATGGAGTCAGTCGTTTCTTCAGAGTATACTCACGCACGATCGTACACACAGAATCAGCTATCTCAGCCGTCCAGGAAAGCTGACAACTTAACAATTGTTACATTCTGAGAGACAAGTCAGACAAGCCACTCATAGTCCATGAGCCAGAGGCAAAATATTTCTCTGATTCAATAAGAGTAGATTTTTTTTCTGAATAGTTGATTACAGTAGTTGTATGAACAAACATACTGTGGTCAGTCAAGCAGGTACACTATCAAAGTTGTCGTATAGAAACAAACCAGTTTAAAATATTCTTTTTGTATTCACCAATCTCCCAACATTTCCGTTTGCTCGAGTGGTGATAAACTTGATGATTCTTTATTTTACTTGACAAATGTCAAATAATTTTTATAATGATAGGACTGTCATATTTGGAGGAAGCGAAACACCAAATCGATTGCACCACGACGACAAGGTTATATTATTTAAGCGTATCAATAAGTGGTAAATAGGTAAATTTTGCAGTTGATATTGGCTGATTTCATGAGTTGTATAATCAGGGATAATATAATAAGTGGTATGATTATTACCGATATTTTTTTGGAATATTAGTGAATTGGAATTCCAAAGCTAAAAATGCAACGAGTCCGCAGGTCGAGTTGCATTTTTTTGCATTGGGATTGCCAATGAATCGATATTCCAAAAAATTATAGGTTATTCATCATATCACAAATTATATTCAGGTGGACAATATATCGATTTAAAATAAAGAAAAATCGTGTCACCTGGTAATTGACGCTTTACTTCTAGCCGCATTCAACGGAATACTCTTTTCCACTGCCTCATTTCTTTGTCCCCAACGATCATTCATATTGATAAATAAAGATAACTAGTCAAAACACATAAATTTGACGTTTATAATTTGAATCATCATTTTCACTTGACAGTTAGTAAAACAAAAACTAAGCAGGTTTATCACAATGAAAATACATCAGCGACAAGCTATATTTTCACTGTAACTCCGATTCTATTGGTTGAATTTCAAAATTTGAAATCCACTGATTGGTCGTTAAGCAAGGAGATATATTGTCAGGGGTAATATAATAAGTGGTATGATTATTACCGATAATTTTTTGGAATATTAATGAATTGCAATCCCAAAGCTGAAAATAGTATTTTCTTGCATTGGGATTGCCAATGAATTGATATTCCAAAAAATTATAGGTTTTTAATCATACCACGAATTATATTTAGGACGACAATATATCGATTTGAAATAAAGAAAAATCGTGTCACATGGTAATTGATGCTTTACTTCTAGCCGTATTCGACGGAATACTCTTTTCCACTGCCTCATCTATGATACCAATGGACATTTGTCCCCAACGATCGCTCATATTGATAAATAAAGATAACTAGTCAAAACACATAAATTTGACGTTTATAATTTAAATCATTATTTTCACTTGACATATAGTAAAACAAAAACTAAGTAGGTTTATCACCGTGAAAATACAGCGACAAGCTATATTTTCACTGTAGTTCCGATTCTATTGGCCGAATTTCAAAATTTGAAATCCACTGATTGATTGTTAAGCAAGGAAATATATTGTCATTGGAATATGTTTTGACGAAGATATTTTTTTTTTTTCAATACCGAACGAAGCGGTTTATCGATTACCTCATTATCACCATTCAGGTTCATAACAATATGCATCGTCAACGACCAATGAAATTGCGATATCCCACATTCACCTACCCCACAGCCGTTCCGCAGCGGTTTGGGCGGTATCGCTAAAATATTCACGAGCAAAAATGAAACGACGGTAATTGCAATCGCAAAAAACACCGAAAATTAAACGTGCGCGATATAATTGCAGAGCGCCGGTACAAAGCATAACTCCGTTCGACCGAGCAAATTGAATGCATTTTAATTAATGCGTGATAATTTGATTAAAGCACCAAAATTGAATTGTTTGAATTGTTGAGAATCGCCCATACGTTCGCAACACAACCAATTAGCTGGCGTCCCGCGGCGGCCACAAGTTTCGTTAGCATTTTTAACAAATGTGTCACTTGCAGCCAGACCTGATACTGTAACAAAGTGCCGCCCGCGGCCGGATTCGGTTGGATTACCGCAAAGTTCCGCTCCGGCTTTTGATGCGGATCGCGGTAAACAGTTGTAATTCGCAGTTTTGAAAGGCGGCGCCGGCAAGTCCCCTCGACGTACTAACGACCAATTTGGTGCTGTGTTTGATTTACTTTGACGTCTTCTATGTTTGATGTATCGGCAAACTTAAAAACTGATTCGCGCCCTTAGGGCGCACGTCTTGAGTTTGACTTTTTTTTCGGAGACGGTGCGTTAGCGAGCCCTAAAGGTATTCGGAAGATTTCATATTTCTCTGCGATAATTCGACTCATGTAAAAAATCGTCCATAAGAAACGTCAGTTTTGGTAGTTTAATATCAAACTGAATCTTCCTGAGTAGCTTCATTTTGTCGAGACGCCCAACTTTTTCCTTTACGGAATTTCTCGATAGTGGTAGCTAATAAACTAGGCAGGCGTCAATCATGTAGATTTGGCGAGTGCAAAAAAGTCGTTAATAAAACTTTAAAAAATTAACTGTTATTAATGACTTGTTGTGCACTTGACGCCTGCGCATTTGATATACCTACTCGTCAAAGTTGAAATCAGATTTTTTGAGATTTTTTTTCATCTAGCTTTATAAAATATATGCTGGTCACTATAAATGTGAGACATGGCTTTGAGAGTGTTTGCAATTGTAATAAAACACATTACTTATCATCTTTTTATCCATTTAATACACACATATATATAACAGTTCACAGCTTAGTTCCTATCATAAAAATAAAATTAGAAATGAAAAACAATCCCAAAATGAAATTTAAAAAAATATAATTTTTTTTTTACAACATCAAAAATAGCCACACTGAAGAATTGGTTGGGCTATTTTGTGAAAAAATTTGCCAGCTGATTATTTACATATTGAAATATGAATTATTCAAAAAAATAAATAATAATTTACGTAGTCGTAAAATGTGAACGCATTATTGGTAAATCTGGACAAAGGATGAGCTATACGGCGATATCACTTCCGTTCTAGACAGGTGAGAACCGTAATTTCCAAAGGGGAACACTTGGATTCGTTGATACTGTACGGACTGCGGATATTGTTCAACTAGAACTGGAGCAGGTGCAGCCTGTATTTTCGCCAGAGCTGGCACCGCTTGAACTGGTACCGCGTTAGGTTCTCTGACCTCGACCAACTTCTCGGGCCTGCTGATGGCAACTAGATTCGGGTCGAACGCTTTTAGAGGAGACCTGAAGAGCAGCTGTGGTGCTTGGGCTTGTTGTATAACTACGTACACCGGATTTACTTGTGCCGGAGCATTTTCCGTTTTTTCCGATCGGAGTTTCTCGTTTCGTGGGGCTAGTTTTATGTTTTCTGCCTGAAAAATATTAAATGTTAACTTTGAGTTATATGAAAAAAATTGGTTAATCATCAACTAGTTTTCGAAATCGATGTTGAAACTTGTACACTGAGAGAAATTTGGAAAACATATTGGTATATTCAAGAAATTATCATAAAAGTTACAATAATTTTTGGTAATCCTAATAACTAGTAGGTGGTAAAATACCAATAGATAGTTGAAATATTTCATGGTTAGGTTAGTATAAATTATTGCTGTCACATATAGTACCAGAAATTATTGTTAATATCACTATACATTTTTCTCCGTGTAGTAGTTCTCCAAAGCTTTTGATTACATTTGACACCAACATATGCTTTGACAGATGTACAACCATTCAAAAAGTCTAAATCAACTATTATTCCTTGGTTCACAATATGTATCAAGATCCAAGATTTTTGTTTGAAAGTTTTACACAACGATGTAAATTGATTACTTTCATTGCGGACCTCCATCGTCTGAATTGTACTGACCGCTTGAATCAATGAGAGAAACTTTATATGTCTTGAAGTTATAAACAGGACTACCTGTATCGTTAATTGGCCAAACTCAAGCGTGGCAATTGGTAGGGGCCCTGATGGTGTTCTTCTAGAAAAAACCTGTTATCAAATAATGTTTTCCATACATTCTTAATCTCTACGTTCGGTTGACTGGAAGCGTTGATGGCTAGGATGCGTAGGGACTCTTTGAATGTTCGTTAAAACCAGTGTTCTTCCTTGTCTAGGACGTTGTCATCTTTCCACTGGAGACGGTGGTGTTCCATCCAAGCGTGTTCTGCGATTTTGACGTCTTTCCCCGCTTAGTCCAGCGTTTGTGTTCTAAAATCCTAATGCTGAGCGGTCTTTTGGTCTCACCGATGTAGCGACGTCCGCATTCGCATGGTATTTGGTCGACGCATTTTTTTAAATTTTGGCCTAAATTCTCAAGCTTGGTTGTGGTCAGAAGACTTCTTGAAGTGTTTTCTGATCTTACTTTCACCTTCTTACGCTCTTGGATGGATTATATCTGGGTACCCGTTCTGTTTAATGTCGCTCTTTATGTTGGTGAGTTCAGTTCATAAGGAGAGACACGCAAAAGAACTGGTATCCAGATAGACTCGTGGAAGACGTTCTGAAACAAGGCAACAGGAAACTAATAATCAAAAACCAAGCCGCATGTTGTTGATGTTGTTGACGTCAAAGTTGGGAGTCACAGAACTAGCTTGGACAGGATACCACAGAGGATATAGACAAGGAAGAATATTGGTTTAAACGAAAATTCAAAGAGTCCCTATATATCCGAGCCAACAACGCTTTCAGTCAATAACAGGTCAATTCCAAGGGGCCTCTACCCATTACCACGCGTAAGTTTGGCCAAGTTTTGCTTTCATGTAAACTGTAAAATAAAAAATAAGTACCTGAGACTGTTCAGTCGTTATTTCAGTGGTAGCTTCAGTAGTTGGTGTTGCTGCTTCAGTGGTGGTCACTTCATTGTCTGGAGGTCCGTATTCCTGTTGAGGGGGGCCGTAAGCTGCAGGTGGAACTGTAAAAAAAGACACAGTTCATATACAGTGAGTATATGAAATTTTGCACTATATGGAAAACTCGTTTATTATCCATTTGTCAGAAAATTTTATTCGTCATAAAAGTTGGTGCATTGCAGAAAACTTGCCTATTGAAATTTATAAACGGTACACAGGGGATAACAAAAAATAGGAAAGGGGAACATTCTCCTTGAAAATTGAAAAATGAAAAATGTAATATCTAGCAGAAAACAACTTCTTCCCCGGCTAAAGCCACGCTGGACATTGAACTACATTTAATAGATATTGTGAAAAGAATCTAACTGAAAAGAAAAAATCTAAAAGTGAAAATTTGCGTTTTCATTCAGATGCTTAATTTTTTTAATTATCTCTAGTTTTCATTGAAAAATTCATTAAATAAATTAGATAGGGAGAATGTTACTGAAAAATATCACTCACAGAAATCGTTCATTTCATTGAAGCAAGTATCGCTTCTCTCGCATTTAATCCCCAATACATTTTTCTCGATGAAAATCTATTTCGCTTTGCCAAGCTCATCAGGGAGATTGGAAATATTGGGAAGCAGGCTCTTCAGAAGCACTTAAACACATCAAGGGTGGAATTGTTGGAAATATTCCTCCTGCGGTGACACTTTGAAAGTTATTTTTAGACATAAACCTGTCATGGACATTGCATTTTGATTTTTGTTCGAAAATATGAATAGAATAGAAGAAAAAATAATGAATTCCATCAAGTGTAAATTACCCTTATTTTTGACATTATCAAAAAAATTTATTTAGAAAAGTTGTTTTGAATCAAATCTAACATTCGAATTAAAAATAATATCCACCTACGCGGAAAAAATAAAAAAATCACATTTTTTAGGACTGAAGTGGTCGTAAAGTTGCAGATTTGAAGCAATCTTTATCCGATAGAAATGAATTCGGTATAAAAAGAAACGTAAAACGTTGATCCATGTACGCGTAATAATGTTTTTTTGAAATTATTTGTTCATCTAGCTAAAAAATTGCTTCAAAGTAACTGCATTTTTGGGACATTTTTGAGATTTTTTTTGTGGAAAAGTGGATCGAAAATTCCATTTCCATTACAGCACGTATGTAGAATCAAACTTCCCCTAGAAGCCTGTCCTTGTTTGAAATCGATAAGACGAACCGTTTTTGAGTTATCATTTGACTCTTTGACCCTTAAAAGCGTCTCAAACATGATCGCGCTCATGGCCTCTCGACAACTTTTTTAAATTAACTTCTTTGATAAAATCGAAAATTAGGGGAAGTTTACTCTTAATCAAGATTCCTATTTTTGTTCTCCTCTGTACACCGTTTGCAAAATCAGGATTTTGATAATAAGTTTTCCGTAATGCACCACTTTCATGAGGAATAAAATTTTCTAACAAATGTTTAATGAAAAAGTTTCCCATATGGTGCAAACTTTTTGAATTGTTTATTCGATGTAAGGACTAGACTTTACCCTGGGATTTTTGGTATCGAATAGGAAGTCGAAATGTTGGACCATCTGGTTTCCATCCGCTTGGTGGATAGGAACCATCTAAGCTGGCTTGGCTCTGCTGGTATCCTCTTTTCTGCGGTTCTGTCGCTGCTATAGAAACTACGAAGAGGACAACTGCTACGAACGACTATAATAATAATAATAAGAATTGTATCACAATTACCTAATACGTGAAGAGCTTGCATTTAACAAGGTATGTTCTGAGTCAACCTTTGTTACTACTAATAGAATAGAGGTATTAAATCTGAAACGATATGCTAAGAGTTTCTGAGCAGCAAGAATAGCAAGATATCGAACTGGATGGTATCTTCTGAAACATCGTGGTCCAGATCACAGACCCAATTTAATATTGAAATAATACCCCAGGCCAATGTCTGGGGTGTCTGGTGTCTTCGAAACTTTTTATTACGCGAGTAATCTGATTATTATTCATTTTTCATCACAACTAAGTGGAAAGAAAATTTTTGATAATTGTTGGAATTCATGAAATCCTCAGTTTTCTACTGTATCGCACTTTGAACTTTGAAGCTTCCTCTGGTAACTTCTGAAGTCGTTTGTCAGTTGTGATGATTTAAGTTAGAGTTTCATGGCTAACGTTGTTGCTGGATTGAACAATCAATTGTATCTCCGCCATTTTTCAACCTATTTTGAATAACAGTTTTATTACAAATTCTATTGGCATTAAATTATGCGTATTCAAGTACTATAGCGACATACCAAATTTGAAATCTCGTGGTCACACGGTATATATATATTCTACCCCTAATCTACCGTATATACTTTTTTTTACCAATTCCATCGTTATGCAAACAAAAATACTTCATATTTTTATAGGATTCCCAAAGAAGAATTGAAATCGACACTTTTCACCACACTTTCCATAACACTGACAAAATTCCACCTACATCAATCTTGTCGTACAAATTACCATTCTCGCTGGCCACCGTAAACGAATGTTTTTTTGACATTACCGCGCCGTTACGAGAATTCTTATGCCTGGTTTGGTCGCATCACTATTAATTTATACCATCAGTCAGCAACTCACCAGTAGTGGGTTCATTAACATACCTTCATTTCTTTTGGGAGATTGTCAGCTGAAGATAACGAACAATTAACTGATGCTTATCAAAAGTGTACCAGGACTATTTATATGATAAACAATGGTGTAACAGGGCCGGCTTTAGAACGAGGCGAGGGAGGATGGATATGCAATTGCAGTAATTTTTTTACTTTGAATAACATTTTTAACGTAAAACAAAATATATTCGAGGACTAAAAGTGTAAACAGTGAAATTTCAGATGATTCTATACTCACAGGCAAAACACATGCAGCAAGTTGATTTGATAACATTTGAGGTCTCATATTTTTTTATTTTCAGTAAAATTTTCATATTTTTCGCTGTAGAATAATTATGTGGCCAAATTCTTTCAAAATACCAATTCTTGTTAAAAATCATTCCTATCTTATGTTTAACATTTTGGTTCGTCTCGTCTACCAAGCATGCTCCACATATGCTCCATGAGGTTGAAATCAGGTGAACATACTGGCCAATTCATTTTTGTTCTTCCGCGAGGCATTGTTTTATATGGCCGCGCATTATCCTGCATTAGGAGAAAATCATCGCCGATAAATCCACTAATCGATACAACGTAGTTCCTTAAAATATCATTAATATGTCGGTGGATTATTTCTTCCCAAACAGTTACTGTGCCTACTCTTCCGTCTATCTGGAGAATGTAAGAGACAACGTTGCATTTTCGATAGTGATTTTAGGTCGAAATATTTTGTGTGTAGGACCTGGTTGTGATAAATTATCAATTCGGTCAAAAAATATCGTGAAATGATTTCAGGTCGTTTGAAATTAGCACAGCTAATGTTTATGAAATGACAATTCTTAAAAAAAAAGTTAGCTGAAAAGATAATGGGGGATTATACGTCAGCTGCCCATAAACCTCTAAACAAAATAAGTAATGTTTAATAATTTCAGCTTCGTTTCCATATCACCTCTTCAATAAAAATCCCCGGGGCGCCACGGTAATATAATACTAGACGTCCTCTACCCGCACAGGCTGAGGATCCGAAGAGTTCTAGGGGAAACACTCGAGTGAAATTCTCGAAAGTTAGATCACCAGAGTGACTTTGGAACTTTCTAGAAATGTCTAGAGAATAAGAGAGACAACTCTATAATGCTATCGGAGATTCTGGAAGGTGCTGGAAGATTCTAGAAAACTGTGGAATGAACTTCTCCGGCTACATCAAGAACGTACTCAAAAATAAACTCGAATGAATTTCTCGGAATTTCCACGAATCAGGAGTGATGGTTATAACTTTCTGGAAATGTCTAGAATAAAAGAGAGATATCTCTTCAATTCTCTAAAAACTGTGACATTGTTATTGAATTTTTTTCATTATCACACACTGTCACCACCCACTATGAATCAGATTTAATTGCTGGAACCAAACCAAGAACGTTCTAAATTATAATTTAGTATTCTGTTTCATGTTCATTATTTTGTACAAGTGCGATTTTAAAGCATCTCCTTTTGTTCAGTGTGAGAAAGTATACGTAAGCCAACGCCGGCCCTGTGTTTTCTACGTGAGAGACAGAAGGCGGTGTGGAATAAAAAATAAATAGCCCGAATTTGATTGCCGATAAAATATGCAACCGGGTAAGCGTAGAACTCGACACTGACCCGCTAACGTGATCGTAGTGTTACATGGTAGAAAACGAACGTTTTTTGTTTTTATTGACAATGACCAGTCATTCACCTAAATTTATGAGATTTAAATGAAAGGAAGATTTAGCATATTTGGCATTTGATTCATCTTCACTTTGAAGAAGGAAAACTTATTTCGAGTGTTACGATGTCACAAAAACAGTCAGACAGTTACGTTAAACTGGTATGTAGACTGTTCATGAACATTTTCAACAATTTCTCGAGGGGGAAACTACTCTTTCATTAGGTGTACATCATAACATTTTCATTATTTTTGCACAAGAAAAAAAATTTGAAAACTGATTCAGAGCTGACCAACTTGAGAACGGTTAGAGATAGACGAATTCTGCGAACGCCAATCGATTCAGAATGGTCGAATTGGTATATATTGTGGATTTCGAGTCAATCGAAAAAAATTAAAAATTACCCGAATACCCGAAAAAAGTTTCAAGGGGTTACCCCTAAAAATCATCAAAAATACCAAGTCGTCACATCGACTTGAAATTCGCACTGTATACGTAAAATTTTATGCTCATTCCAAAAATGTATGATTTTTATATGTTCAGATATAAGATTTAGGCGGAAAAAGGTGTTTAAGATGAAAAATAAAATTTTCTGAGATTTTTTATTTTTCATTTTTCGAATTTCAAATTTTTGTCCTCGAAAGTAATTTGACGTGCTGATTCTGAATATTTTAACAATAATGTCAAAACTCATTATAAAAATTTTTGGCGGCAAAAAAACCATCTAAAAACAGATTCAGAGCTGACCAACTCGAGAACGGTTAGAGATAGAAAAATTCTGCGAACGCCAATCGATTCAGAATGGTCGAATTAGTATATATTGTGAATTTCGAGTCAATCGAAAAAAATTAAAAATTACCCGAATAACCGAAAAAAGTTGCAAGGGGTTACCCCTAAAAATCATGAAAAATACCAAGCCGTCATATCGACTTGAAATTTGCACTGTATACGTAAAATTTCATGCTCATTCCAAAAATGTATGATTTTTATATGCTCAGACGTAAGATTTAGCCGGAAAAAGGTGTTTAAGGTGAAAAATTCAATTTTCTGAGATTTTTTATTTTTCATTTTTCAAATTTCAAAATTTTGACCCCGAACATATTTTGACGTGCTGATTGCGAAATTTTCAACAAAAATGCCGAAAATTCATCAGAAATATTTTTGGCGGCAAAAAAAACATCTGAAAACTGATTTAGAGCTGACCAACTCGAGAACGGTTGAAGATAGACGAATTCTGCGAACGCCAATCGATTCAGAATGGCCGAATCAGTACATACTGGAAGTTTGAACACAAAAAGTAGCCGGACAAAAAAGTCGAGTATATCACGATGAATAATTTTTTAAAACTGATTCAGAGCTGACCAACTCGAGAACGATTAGAGATAGACAAATTCTGCAAACGCCAATCGATTCAGAATGGTCGAATTAGTTTGTACTGTGAATTTGAGCCGATTGAAAAAAATTTAAAATTACCCGAATACCCGAAAAAAGTTGCCCTAAAAATCATCAAAAATACCAAGTCGTCACATCGACTTGAAATTCGCACTGTATACGTAAAATTTTATGCTCATTCCAAAAATGTATGATTTTTATATGTTCACATATAAGATTTAGGCGGAAAAAGGTGTCATCAATGAAATTTTCTGAGATTTTTTATTTTTCATTTTTTGAATTTCAAATTTTTGTCCTCGAAAGTAATTTGACGTGCTGATTCTGAATATTTTAACAATAATGTCGAAAACTCGTTATAAAAATTTTTGGCGGCAAAAAAACCATCTAAAAACAGATTCAGAGCTGACCAACTCGAGAACGGTTAGAGATAGACAAATTCTGCGAACGCCAATCGATTCAGAATGGTCGAATTAGTATATATTGTGGATTTCGAGTCAATCGAAAAAAATTATAAATTACCCGAATACCCGAAAAAAGTTGCAAGGGGTTACCCCTAAAAATCATCAAAAATACAAAGTCGTCACATCGACTTGAAATTCGCACTGTATACGTAAAATTTTATGCTCATTCCAAAAATGTATGATTTTTATATGTTCACATATAAGATTTAGGCGGAAAAAGGTGTCATCAATAAATCGATTCAGAATGGCCAAATTAGTACTATTGGTTATGTATTTGGGAATTATTTTATGACAAGGTACTAAAATTAACCTTTCTCCTGTTCTCCTTATGTAACCATCCAATCTCCTTCAATTTATTTGATACTCGTTGTCGCCTACTTACACCAAAAATCATACGTGGGCATGAGCTTCGAACTTTCTGGATCTTATTTTTGTACATAAGTGTTAAATTATGTCCATACAACGTATCCGTTTGATTTAGCTTTTTTATTCACAATATTGAAGGACATTTTGAAAGTTCCTATTGTATAGAGTTCTTCTAACCAAAATGTATCTGTAGTTATATAGAGTTGAATTGTTGGTGTATCATATGGAAGACGATACAAGACTTTCAAGGCATTTTTATATAAATTGGCAATTTTGTTGAAATTATTTTTAAAACATGTTCCCCAAATGTTGATGAGATAGGTAATTCTACTTATTATATGAGAATGTACAATCATATCTACAATTTTTGGATTGAGTTTGGGACATCTTCTCAGGGCTCCAATTAACGGAGAATTTTTTTTCATAGGCACTTCAATATGTTTCATGAGCACTTCAATATGTTTTTCCAATTTTTCATCAATCCATATTCCTAGATATATATGTATTATGTGGAGTTTGTTTTAAAACATCATTTTTTATTTTCAAGTTGGGATTGATTTTTTGTATATTTTTTTGTTGAAAAATTAGGTATTCAGATTTATTTGTATTTAATGACAAAAGATTAGAATAAATCCACTTTTCATATTTTTTTATATCTTCGTTGATCATGGTTTCTAAAATTAAAGGATTAGAGTTCTCATATAAAATCACTGTATCATCTGCATAAATGGTGTATTTACCTTCTAAACCCATTCTGGAAATATTTTGAATATATAATACATATAAAATTGGTCCCAAAACAGATCCCTGAGGAACTCCTTTATTACTAAAAAGCGTGTTGGTTTCAAAGTAACAAGATTTAGTGCTGATTGTGCTATAAGATAGATATGATTTAAGGAGATCATTAACAATGCCTCTGATTCGCATAGACTCCAAATTTTTCAAAAGTGTTATGTGATCAACGGTATCAAATGCTTTTTTAAGGTCCATGAAAATCGCAACCACATAATTTCCTTTGTTTAGTCCTCGAATTTTATCAATTACTTGTAATGCTGCTGATTGAGTACCACTGTTTTCTTGAATTCCAAACTGGTTTTCAATTTTCATCAAAACCATATTTTTCATTGATGAAATTAACTATGCGTGTTTTCTATAGTTTTTCAATAATTTTTGAGAAAATGCTCAGTAATGCTATGGGTCCATAGTTAACGGGATTTTGAGGATCATAATAATAAAATAAAAGGGCCAAAACTCAGCATCCTTGACCAAATTTTAAAGCCACACACGCCTCTTATAGAAACCGTCACAAATGGTACAATGCCCATAAGTTCGATTTCTAATGGGCATATCGCATTTCAAAAAGTTCGGTGACAAACAAAACCGAAGCGTACTAAGCACTCTCGATTGAATCAAACAACGAGAAGTGGCACAAGTCAAACAAACCATTGCCTATAAAATTCCAAACGTCAGATGTGACCGTCGACGCTGCATTTCGTCATTTGCCCTTTCACCATCGTTTAGTACCGCTTTATTAGTGAACAATTCACAACTGGGTACACAACAATACTAATTCGATAGAGAGAAATATATTTCTATTATTCTATTAAGAGGAATGCGACCCCCTAATAATTCATAAAGCATAACCGATACTTACGGCTCTTCGGTCGTAAATTATACGATACATTTTCGAAAAGGGTGTTTCAATTCTTCCAGGACCGCCCCCTGCCACTTACTTTCAGAAGTGTGCATTGATATGTCAACATTTGTGTTATTGTGTGTTAGTCAAAAGGCTAACGGTGATAGTTTTCGTCGGCTCGGCCTGAGAACTACTCAAATTTTTCTATATGTGATGCTATTGTCGACGTAAAAAAGTGGCAATGGAAAATGCCATTGTTGATTTTTTTAATAAGTGTATAGTTGAAAATATTTTTAAATCCACTAATGGAAATTCACAAACAATTGATGAATTTGAGTAAAACTCTTGAAAATTTCCTATGAACAGATTAGGTGTCTTAAAAAAAGTTACTCATTGAAAAAAAAAAACGAGAACAGAGATAAAAGAGTGACAGACCTGTTTAGTAATGTGATTATATTGTCAGCAATTGTACCGGAAAAAAAAACATGATCGTCAGGACTGTCGACAGAATCTTCCGCTTTTACCCAGTTTTTCATCGAAGTATATAATAATAATTCTCAGGACCTCTATTTGACTGGACACTTTTCCAGACACTTTCCTATGAAAAATTCATGAAGCATTTGTCAGTGAGCTTGAATTATAGAATTTCTGAAGTTCGATATTATTCTGTATTATAATGTATCAGAAGAATGTACAAAATGATAATAATGATAGTTTATTTCCGTACAATACATCATATTTAAAATATTAAAAACAAACAAAACAAACAATTTAAATCAGAACTATTTTGTAAAATTATGAAAGTATACCATTAAAAACATCAAAACAAGTTTACCATATAACATTAGCAAGAACATATGAAAACATAAATGTATAAAATATATAAATAGAACAAAAATATATAAAGTTTATGTACTGAAATTTATGAGAGTATAAATGTCAGTTCTTGAATAATTTAGAAGCCATTTGATGAGTCCAGCTTTTTTCTTTCAGTTCAGTTGGGATATGATTCACTACACGCCGAGTAATGGATGTAAAACAACGCTGACCAATAACTTTTTGTTTTCTGGGAACATTTACTTGTTCTCTAAAGCGAGTATAAAAGCAATATATTTTTTTTATTACTATTTGTTTATAGAATAATCTAGTATCAAGAATTATGCTTTCTTGAAATAAAAGGTTGGAGGAAAATAAGAAAGGTTTATTGACTTTTATAATAAACTACACTCTCAAAACTCTATAAAAGGAGCTTTTTTACACGCTTTATATTAGCTTCACTTGTATGTTTGTTTTTTGTATGTTTGTTTGTATGTTTGTTTGTTTGTATGTTTGTTTGTTTGTATGTTTGTTTGTTTGTATGTTTGTTTGTTTGTATGTTTCTAACTGACTCCTTAGAGCGTGATTTTCACCCATTTCCAGACGTCCGAATAATTTGAAATTTGGCAGGTGTTCATAGTTCCGGTGACAATGCAATATGACATTTTTTTTGTTATAAAAAAACAAAATGGCGGCTCCAAGATGGCGGATGAGATTTGTGATAATGGTCCGATTCCATTCAAAATTGGTATATAAGGGTTTTCGGAGTCATAGATTATGATTTTTTTATCAAAATTCATCAATTCAAAATGGCGGCTCCAAGATGGCGGACGAGATTTGTGATTATGGTCAGATTCGATTCAAAATTGGTATGTGAGATTTGTTTAGGTAGTATATTTCGAATTTTCTGTCAAAATTCATAAATTAGAGATGGCGGCTCCAAGATGTCATTATGGTCTGATTCGATTCAAAATTAGTGTGTCAGAGTTTTCTTGGTCAGAGATTGGCCCAAGATGATGACAGAGTATTGTGATTATGGTCAGATTCGATTCAAAATTGGTATGGTTTTCGGGTTAGTTTAAAAAACTAAATAACACGCTTTACTTCCCATGGACTAAAAAGTTAAAAATAATTGACAATATAATTTCTCAGATATAAAAAAGCGTGGGGTGCTTAATAAAGTTCTCTTTAGCTCGTGAACGCTCTGTATTGTAAAATTATACTAAAAAATATGAGATTATAGATCGAAAGCACCCACGCTTTTTTTACATTTGAGAAATTAAATTGTCAATTTTTTTTACTTTTTAGTCCATGGGAAGTAAAGCGTGTTCTTTAGTTTTTTTAAACTATTATTTTTTGATTACTGAGCTTCAATAAAGTAACTTCGAATTTATTGCCTGTTGTTAACCACAATTATAGTGAATGTGTATAATTCTCCAAACCAATTCTTTGATCTTTCATCTATTTTCAATTGTTAAAAGTCCGAGGTGGTAATCCCACATGTTTACTTGTCATTTAAACACAATTCAAAACTATTTGTATATCATACTTATCCGCAAATACCCTTCTCCCTTTCAGAAACGAAATATACAATCAACATATCCGTTTCCTGCTCTCAGCGGCTTTTATGAATTTTGTGTAAATTGTAACCCCTGTCTGTACTTTCTTAATACGATATGAATAGAATCTATTCAGACAAGCAAATATCTACTTAAAGAATCTTTACATTGGCAAATAAATTGAATTTTGAGTTCGTTAGTTAAATGCAGACAAACTACCGGAAAGTCGTCAAAAGAACCGACGAGGATAATATACCTGAATATTACTTAGTGGGTATAATAGAGATTTTCAACATGGATGGATTGTGTTTAATGGAATAACAATACTATGCATAACTACGATTTTGTAAGGAAGGTGCGGTGAATATTTTTCTCCAAAACCGTTTCAGAATTTCTCAATTCTGAAATCAAATTTGATAACAGAATGGTAACATTCTTGCTCTTGATATTGAACACAAATATTCTACAAAACCTGCTGTCTTATGACTTTTGCGTGTATTTCATTGTGATTTTTGTTCGAAATTATGAATAGGATATTCATGAATCAATATCAATATGTTTATTAGTTGTAGTATTTTGCTTTCCGATATATTTACTTTCCAAGCATTACAAATATATAAATACTTTAATTCCAATATATTTACAAATTCGATCTATTTTATCTCGTCAAGAGATGGCGCAACCGACGCGATTTGTCCAAGCTCGAGCATGTGGCAACATGGCAACTAGGCAGTCATTAGTACATAAAGTGGCCAACAGATAGCAGTAGCACAGGCAGTTTTGTTTTTGTGCAGTTTTCTACTTTACAATTGAGCAATTGATTGAACGGCACGGCCTTCTAAATTCAGTGACCCTAATGTGTGGGTCAAACGAAGGCCCTCTTGGATTAAATGACCCAATCTGAAATATTATATAGCCGCCATCTATTCGGCAATTTCTGTACTAATGATTTTTCTTCGTTCCCATGTTGCCATATACTCGAACGTGTCACAAATCGTGTCGATTACGCCATCTCTTGACGACATAAAATAGATCAAATTTATAAATATATGAGACTTCACGTTTATGTATATTAGTAACACTTGAAATGTAAATATATTGTGTTTGATAGAAAATAAAATAAATATATCAGCACTCAAAATAATATACAGGGTGTTTCAGAATTCAGTATCAAGATTTCAGGGGCGTGTTTCTTAGGCCAAAAAAAGACTTTCTTTCTCATAAACATGTGTCCGCAACCGCTTTATTTCTGAGATACAGGATGTTGAAATTTAACAGGAAAATCAGTTCTTTTTCAATATCTCTAAACCACTTTGGCTTTTCTTTTTAATTTTGGTACATGCAAAGTACACATAAAAGTACATTTTTTCCATGGCGAACGTTTTTTAATTTTCATCAGTGGCGTCTCTGTAAACATGCTCTGTCATTTTTGATCAAAATAATGATACGCTACTGTTTTTTTTTTGTCAAATTAGTATCATTTTCATAAATTTCTTCTATTTTTCCACAAACATGGTCTCTTGACTATTTTCCGTCCGACGGACGGTTTTCGATTTAAAAAATAAAAGGTCGTCATTCGCTTGTACCTATGTGATTTTTTGTATGTCTCATTTTGCTTTTTAAATCGAAAACTGTTCTTCGTAGGGAAAAAGGTCAAGGGACCATTTTTATGAATAGATAGAGGACACTCATAAAAAATATAATATTCATTTAAAAAAAAACAGTAGCGTATCATTATCATTTTTGTTAAATTTCAACACCTTGTATCTTAGAAATTAAGCAGTTGCCCCCTAATTCTTGATACTGAATTTTGAAACACCCTGTATATTGCTACAATTAATAAATATATTAACAGAAATTATTTATATTTGCAAAAACAATTTTTACTTGAACGGCGCCTCATAAGGAGACGGTTGCATTGCCACCCCAGATAATCTCTAATCATTATAAAACAATCGATTTCAGAAGAATGAATGTTTTCTCTGGGGAACGTATAAAATTCCAAAATCCAAGAAACTGGGTGAACAGAAGGCCTGCTGCAAGCAAACGGCTGGAGGGATAAGTGCCTTTTTTAATGTCCACGTCAATGCGCAATAATTTATTTGGAAACGTCCCCGTCAAACGGCCACCTTTTTCAATTATATTCCTAATATAGCATATTCTGCCTGAGCGCGCAAATCCAAAAACAGTTCTTTCTCGATTCATAAAGGAACACATGTCCTTTTTTGTGTGCGCTTGTCCCGGCATTGTGAATAATTTGTTGTATGAAATTTGAGTGTGTTTATGTATTTTCTTCGGTACGTGTCGGGGATATTGGGTGATTTATAGGGGGACCGTTATAGTCAGTTATCAATGATACAAGTTTTCATTTTAATTATTTATCGAAGAGTGTCACATAAATGTTCAATTAATGATTAAATTTCCAAAAAAGTTGACATTGACATTATATGTAAGAAAAAGTTGTACTATAATTACTCTTTGGTAATTTAACGTTGGTGTTCCTTTTCGTTGGAAAAAAAATGAGAAATTCCATATATGATATATTGAAATGTTTCAATCCGTAAAAACCAAATTGCCAAAAATATTGGTTTCATACCGGGCAAACGGGGTCAAGTATTCTTCGATATATATGTATATATATATATATATATATATATATATATATATTTATAATTTACCATAAATTTACCTTAAATTTCTTATATTGAAATATATTAGTAACTGTATATGATATAGCAAATAAAGATTCAGTGAGATTGACTGTCATTAGTGTAAAAAAATCTATCAATTTGTTTTTAGTATATTTCCATCGGGTCGCATGATAATATTCATTTGTTTCCTTTTCATCTCTAGGGTGAAAAACTATCACTTTCATGTAGGTGCTATCTGGGCTATTAATATCAATAGGAATTTTTAGGCCACTTAAAATAACGTTCGAAAATAATAGATTTTTCTACTCATGTATATTTTTCTACTCATGGCTGAAATTTGATTTCAAATTGGACCAATATGGATATATTGTAAATGTAAATGTAAAAGTAATATTGAACCAATATGGGTGCATTATTGGAAAAACATTATTTCATTAATAACATTGGTTGAATATTGGCTTAACCTGTTCTAAAAGTGCATTGTTTCATGAAATATTGGGTCAATATTGGTTCAATAATTTTTAACAATATCGATAAAGCGATAGTGCGTACATATTGTTTTCAGCATCTAGCTCCAATATTGCGATTCCAATATTCTTCTCATATCGACTTTTTAGTCATTAAAAACAATATTGTATATCCAAGTTTGAAAGAACATTGGTTGAATATTATTCAATCCATATTCAAAAAATTATATCAACCCTATACGAAAATCTCACGCCAATAATTGAATGACAATATTGATAATATAGGTATAGAAAATTATTGGCGGGATTTTCAATAAACAATATTGAAATGAATTATGATCAAACTTGGACAAAAACCGCTAGGTGGCCCCACATATGGAACGACAGCTGAATCATAATAACATGTATTAAATAAGGCTTCTCACAAATGCGTTTACAAGATAATCCAGTGCTTAATTGAAGTAGAAATGAAAGTGTAGAATTTTCAAATTATCCTATATTTTCTGGAAATATTTCATCAATGTTTCCAAGGCACCATATACACTTTGAATATTTTACCAAATACCAATATATACAAATGATATTGATTGAAAGTTTGATTTTGTGGAGGAAATCCAGTTCTTGACATGATTTTTTGGGTTTATGACCTTCCACAATCTGAAAATGAAAAAATGTTTTAATCCAAAGAAATCTGTACAAGTGTAAAAGGGCAATTTAATTAATTTGCCCGATAAGTTACTGGAAGGTCATAAACCCAAAAAATCATGTCAAGAAAAATACAAATGATATTGTACCAATATCGCTGAATATTTTGAGGTCAATATTGCTTCCACAATATTTCACTACTATCATTTTTATAATGTTCAAGTAATATTGGATCAATATCCGGAAATAATTATAATTTTATCTCGCCAATATTACGTTTGAATATTTTGCCAATATTTTTATAATATTTTACCAATATTATTCCAATATATATAAGTGTGTTACAGCGATATTGTACCAATATAGCTCAAATTTTGAGGGCAATATTGCTTCAAGAATATTATACCTATATTATTTTTAAAATATTGGACCAATATCGCCGAATGTTCACATTTTTTTTGTCACCAATATTGTTATTTGAATATTTTGCCAATGTCAATATTTTTACCATATTGTATCAATATTGTCCCAATATGAGTGTGCTACTTGGGACAATTTGCAACGATAATCTTCATGAAAGTGATTGAAGATAATTATGTATGGTGTATGCTGTACAATATTCACTTTTATGTGTGATTGTGATTTCGTTATGTTACGTTACTTATGAGTATAGAGAAATAATAAAATAACTATGAAAAATAAAGTTGATTTACCCATCGTTTTCGATGCCTGTTCCGTTTTCAATACGGAAATCATATTGTACTTCTAATCGAATCTCGCTTTCATCCGAAACCACCCCTCCCGTTTTTACTTTCAGGTTTAAACCGCGTTAAAACCGATAACAAACGGCGTCGGTAACTCGCGTCTTTCCGTTCAGGTTAGAGAGATAGAGTGAGCGGTGCAGTAAAGTGATCGAGCCCCGAGGGGTTAGGCAGCATGCAGAGAGGCGGTGGGTCCTTTCTGTCTGTTCGGGTGGGCCGGTCCCGCGAAAGATAAGACATACAGATCTACCGTAGCGAAGTCAACCAACCAGAAACTGGTGATAAGGGCCGAAGGAAGAGCGGAGGGGAGATAGAAGATGCCGGCGAGGATGGCATGGCAGGGCCGGGGCTAGAGGTTTCGGTTGCTATAAAATATTTTAAAAGAATTTGTTCAAAAACTTGGTCTTTTGCGTCATCCGTCTGCACCATTACTAGTCACCGTCAGAAGTAACCTGGAAACTTGTGGGAGGAGAGAGCCAGTATTGGGCCTGGGGCAGAGTACCTATGGAACTGGGCCCCTACCTTTCCTTTTCTATTTGTATGCATTTTTGCTGGAGTTTTTTTTTTATTCGGCAGATATTAAAATAAATGTATGAAGTCTCGTAACTATAAAATGAATGAATGGAACATTTATTTTCAACAATAGGGTAAAGTGGGGGAAGTGTGATCTAATGACCCTGAAATAATAAAGAAACGAAAATCGGTTGAAAAATGGCGGAGATATAGTTCAATCGAACAAAGTTGGTCATGAAATATAAACTTGAATCCTCACAACTGACAAACGACATCAGAAGTTACCAGAGGAAGCTTCGAAGTGCGATACAGTTGAAAACTGAGGTTCTCATATAATTGCAGCTCCCATATATTCCACAACAATTATAAAAAAAATCCTAAAAACGGAATACTAATACTCATAAAGAAATTCTCAAAACTGCCATTTTTCAAATGGCAACATGTCCTTTTCACTTAGTCATGATAAAAATGATTGCTTATCAGATTACTCGTGTGAAAAGTTTTGGGAGGTCCGAATCACCAACCTTTAGTTTTTTTCCTTTATTTTCGATTTCTGAAATCGAAAATTTTCTTAATAGCCTTCAAGACGTATTTTTTTTCATTATAAAGAAAAAAAATCCAAATCGGTTGAAAAATATGTTTTATATATAAGAGTGCTTCCATTCTAACTCTTCCGCACGATTTTTCGTTTTGGAAGTTGTACTTTTCCGTACGATTTAAAATCGTGCGGACAAGTTACTTTACCGCACGATTTTTACTTTTCTATGTAATGATCTATGTAACTATTCTGTCTTATTAGTCATTTTGTAGCATTATTATAAAAACTTGTTTATTAAAAACCTTGTTTTTTAATTCATAAATAAGATGGACAAAAACACTCTTAGGAAAGTTTGTGTTTCAGTCGCAGATGATTCCACAACAGATTTTATGAATGTCCTATTCATATTTTCGAACTAAAAAGAAATCTATCTTGTGTTTTTACTGATGATAATTAAATAAAATCGTCCATAAGAAACGTCAGTTTTGGCAGTTTGAAATCGGATAAATAGGAACGTAAATGTTTGCAAGTGGATAAACTGTTATTTACCTTCACCACGGCAACAACTAATAATTTTCATATGACTTATTTATTGAATCCGACGCTGTACCAAGGACGCGTTGCTATCAACAAAGCCAAATGACAACAAATTTTCATACTTTTTGTTACGAAGTGTTGTTTCTGATTTCAAATAAGCGTTAACGTTAGATTTGGTAGTGCAACTACTTAAATAATAAATTCTGAAATAGACAGTGCCATTCCAAAAAACACCAAAAAAACCAAATCATCAAATTGAATCATTTTGTCGAGAAAAGGGGTATGAACTATTACCTTCGACGTCGCAGCCGGAAATCTCAAGCATATTGGCAGATTATGTATATGAAGAAATCAGACGAAAATGACAAGGAGTACGTAGTTAAAACAATGTGGAATACTGTAGGCAAAATTGTGCAAGAAAAATATTATGTGGATTATAAGATTGTGTTTGACCCAGTCAAAGATGTGACATTTCAAGCCGCTAGAAACGCTAAAAATGCTAAACGCAAGAAACTGCAGAGCAATTTAAATGAAAGAAGACAAGGTTCTATAGCATTAAGTAAAGAAGAAGTTATAAAAATGGCAGAGCAGTGTGATGAAAATACTCCAATGGAACTTCAAAAAAACTTTTTTATATCGCCGCTTTTGAATTAGCCTGGAGAGGTGGCGAAAGTGCGCAGTGGAAAATTTATTATTTCAAAGCCGAAAAATACAATAATGGAACATTGACAGGCAGAGTGGAGTACAACAAAACAGCTCAAGGTGGAGATAAAAGGTGCAGTGAAAGTAAGTGGTTGACTTCAAATAAAGAAAATCCGAACGTGTGTCCTGTAAGATTGTTGAAAATGCTTCTAGAAAAACGAAACAAACATATTTCTTCAGATAGATTGTTTCTAATACCAAATCCGTTTTGGAAAAATTAAAATGCCAAGGGATGGTACAAAAATGTGCCCATTGGTGTAAACGAAATTTCAAAGTGGACCAGAATTTCTGCAGAAAAAATTGGTCCAGATCTGAGAAATAAAATTACTAATCACTCCCATAGGGCTAGCACTATTTCTACTCTTGCCAAAGCAGGAGTCTCAGACCAACAAATTATCAAGCTGACCGGACATTCGAACGCCAATTCTCTGAAGCCATACCTTCAGTTAGACTCACAGCATCATTCCACTTCACCAAATCTATAAGAGAGGAAAATAATCAAATTCAGCAGTCTTCTTCGGGTAGGATTGTATACCAAAATTGTACTTTCACTAATTGTACATTTAAATAATATTTCCTGTTAAATGTACTTTTTGTTCAATGAATTATTGATTTAATTTAATAAATTATGTTCTATTCACTTTTGTTTAATAATTCATTTATTTTATTTGTTAAATTATCTCACTAAATACCACTCAAGGTTTTGTTTTCATCGTATAAACTTTAATTTTGTTCCACTCAAACTTGGTAGCTTGTAATATGACTCGACCAAATAACATTAGATAAAATCACTCCACCTTCGGTGTCGTGATTTTATCATGTTATTTGCTCTCGTCAATTACCAAAGCAACCAAGTTTTCGTGCAAAATGAAAGTTTATCCGATAAAATAAAAACCTCTTGTGGTATTATCCTCGACAAAATCGTCGAAAGTGGGGCTGAATTGTTCTAGCTTTTATACCCATTATTTATTTTCAGAAAACTGGGTCAAGACATCCTCGAACCTTTAATGAATTCATTTATCCATTACTTCACGATAGCACTTCACGAAAGCGCGTGTATTACTTTATTGTATAAAATCCAAGAATCCGCTAGCGGCATGGCGTCGAAATCAAAAGTGCAAACGGACTTCTAAGTAATGCCTAAATCAGTGCCGAATTAATCCCACTACAACCCACCTGTTTCGAATACAAAGTAGATCACGTATAATTGGTGTACGCCGACGAGAGACTAATTTTGAGGTCCCTGCTAGTTTAACACGAGGCGAACCTCGTTTAATACGGTCAAGGTCCATTAGTCGTTGCACCCCCGATGCTATAGTCTTCTCTCGGGACTACTTATTGTATTCGGGCTGTTTATTAGGTTTTCGAAGGGTGGAGGAATACATTTTAAATTTCGATTGGAGATTCGGGATTCGAGATTATGAGTGCTGCTGATGCGGGATTAATTTTAACTGGAATTCCATCGATAGAATGGGGTTGGAATACTGGTGCGAAAAAATCTCTGTCGAAGTTATTATACGCTCGTAAAATAATTTTTCTACTCAACCGTTACAGAGTTTGCCAATTCTGAAATCAAATTTGGTAACAGGATGGTAACATTCACGCTTTGAGATAAAGATTTTTTTCGTCGACCTCTACAAAAAATGACATTTTATGTACTAATTTCCGGACGAAAAATCGACTATTTTTGAAGGCAAATACTTTTCGTCCGCAAACGCTTTTCGTCCGCTGTGGTCACTATGCCATCATAGTAACCACAGCGAACGAAAAGCGTTTGCGGACAAAAAGTATTTGCGGACGAAAAGTGTCTGCGGATGAAAAATACTTGCCGGAAATTATTGGGTAATTTGTTGAGGTCGACGAAAAAATGTAATATACACCTCGGCGAAAAACTGTCTATTATAGTCGAGCCTGCAAATTGATAGCAAGCAGGCGAGACATAAATACATAAATAACTATTTCCGTCGACCTCTAAAAAAAATTACATTTTACGTACTAACTTCCGGACGAAAAATCGACTATTTTTGAAGACAAGTACTTTTCGTCCGCAAACACTTTTCGTCCGCAAACGTTTTTCGTCCGCTGTGGTTACTATGTCGTATCATAGTGACCACAGCGGACGAAAAGCATTTGCGGACGAAAAGTGCGGACGAAAGGTGTCTGCGGACGAAAAAACCCTTTTGTGTAATTCAGATGATATTCGAAGGAAATAATTTTATTTTTAACAAATTGCATTTTCTAGTAATTTCATAGTCCATTATATAATGAATATGATGAAACATGCAACTATTTAAAACGTAATACAATCTCACAGAAAATGGGCTAAATGTGGCGTCGATTTGAAAGTTTATGTCTGTCATGATGACAGAACGCTATAGTAGAATGACCGTTGAGTGCAATAAAGTCTTTATTGCACTCAGTGCAATAAAGAGACAGTTTTTCCACCAAATATAGTTCAATAAAGTTTTGTTTCTTGCATGAACGTAGAAAAAAGCTATTAAATACTATGATTCAGATTTCAGCGATTTTAAAACACCACGTGAGTTATTTCGAACTTTTTTTATCGATATCAGAAGTGATCGCGTTATGGTTTCCTATTTCCAGTTCGTAATTGATTTATTTCTTCCAGTTTCTAGACAAAAATAGCAATATTTCACCAATGGAGAAAGGTGCACATTTTTAAACGACCCAACCACAGAAAAACAAGGAATAACGTCAATGTTGCCTTTTAAAAACACTTCCGATGGAATGAAAAAGTGACAACGGAAATATCGACAGTAAACCAACAAAAAGAACAATTTTTCCGACAGACACGCCTGAAATTCTCAATATTTGCCATAGATGATAATGGCGATAAAGACCCGATTGTTTGCGACGCGTCTCCCTTTGGAAATATTCTCTCGGAACATTCTCTCATCTCTGGCTGTTTGCAGCCCATATCTGATACATGTATATGTATCGCGGGGCCCTTCTTTTGTCCTTGCATTGAAATGGAACCATTTGGGCGTAAGTAATTCGGTTGTCTGTTGCCGTACCCTAGCTGTTGTGTGTCCTAACTACGAACATGGGCGCAGTTCGGGGGATTCAAAGAGGATACTGATCGGCAGCAGCTTTTTGTTATGATCCGCTAAAACCAAACGTATTGGAAATAACAGTTCCCCAAAAATGTCTTTGGATGGAGTTTTATATTGATAAACACCTGACGCTAGCCAATAAGATCCTATATAGGGACGTTAGACCAGCTGAAAAAAGATGAACAATATAAGTTTGTTTGGCAAGTTAGAAACTAGATATCCTGCCATACCAGGATGCTCACTGCACTTAATTTTCCCATACAATATAGGAATATATTTGGGTCAAAAATCCATCAGAAAACAACTACTTTCCTGGCTAATACCACGAAGAACGTTGAATTACATCCAATGAATGTCCGTGCACAGTTTCTACAAGGCTATCTCCGCAATTGCTAGTTGCATGAAAAATGGCAATAGAAACATATGGACCACCTAAAGATCGATTTCTGGGTTCTTGCCCTCATCAGTATAGGGTAGGTCTCTGCAGACAATAACTTATGTCTGCAACAAATGATTGAAATATCAATCCATGTAATATCTGAGACGTTATTATCCTTGTCTCTCTCCTACGCCAAGACCTCTGACAACTTATTAAGAATGGTCTCGCGTGCATCTCACGCTGAATGCGATAATAATTAAAGATCTTTATCAAAGACTTCTGAGTCAATTTCAGCTTACGTAAAGGAGATTTAACAGTTACTTCCCAAAAAAACTATACAATATCGCATTATAGACTCCATCAAGGAATCATTTCAACATTCAGTAGGCATGTTTCCAAAGTTTACGTAGTCTATAACGTTTGTCTAACTCGTACGATCGATCACTCACTATTGATCCACTTACATCTAGTATTTGATTTTTTCTGTTTCAATTGTCGAGGACGAGGTATGATGAGGAAAGATTGCACAGGCAAGATTTTATAGTACTTTTGTTTCATTGATCTACTTTTGTTGATGAGAACGCAATAAAGGATGTTTAACAAGAGATCCTTCACTGGTACAAACAGTGCTGGAAGGTTTTACACTCAAACTACAAACAACCCATTTCTGCAATATGTGAATGATAGCCCATCCAAGGAAAACCTCGCCTACACCAATGGCCCCATTTTCCAAAGTAATATCTGACGCGTTATTATCCTTGTCTCTCTCTTACGCCAAGACCTCCTGACAACTTATTACCAACAGTCTCGCGTACCTCTCACGTTAAATGCGATAACGAGTTTCATATATCTTAAGCTGAAGTTGATAACGACTTGGCGTATGCAAGACGGGAAGGAGATAAACATGCTTGTATAATGAATACGTCGGCGATGAATTATTAGTTATCGATTTATCTAAGGAGGATAAGCAATCGGCAAAAGGAAAATTTTGCCTCGGCATGTTCAAAACGAAATTTTAACGCGCGTTATGAACGGAGACTTTGGCCCAACTTTCGTTTAGCTGAAATCGGTTATGCAAAAACTGTTGCCTTGGCAACCGTTGCTATGGTAACGAGTAAACAAAAACGCAATTCCGATCTTGCGGAAATGCGCGGTTGCCAAGTTATCTGCTTAAGATTAGCTGAAATCGGTTATAAAAAAACTGTCGCCATGATAACCGTTGCTATGGTAACGAGTAAACAAAAACGCAATTCCGATATTGCGGAAATGCGAGGTTGCCAAGTTATTTGCTAAAGATTAGCTGAAATTGGTTATGAAAAAACTGTTGCCATGGTAACCGTTGCTATGGTCGAGAGTAAACTGAAACGCTATTCCCACTTTGCTGAAATGCGTGATTGCCAAGTTGGGTCAGTTATAGTTTAGCTGAAATCGGTTGTGCAAAAACTGTTGCCATTGCAACCGTTGCTATGGTAACGAGTAAACAAAAACGCAATTCCGATATTGCGGAAATGCGCGGTTGCCAAGTTATCTGCTAAAGATTAGCTGAAATTGGTTATGAAAAAACTGTTGCCATGGTAACCGTTGCTATGGTCGAGAGTAAATTAAAACACTATTCCCACTTTGCGGAAATGCGTGGGTGCCAAGTTGGGTCAGTTATAGTTTAGCTTAAATCAGTTACGGAAAAACTATCGTCATAGCAACCGTTGCTATGGTTATGAGAATACAAAAACCAGCTTCTCTTGGTGCGGAAATGCGTGGTTGCCAAGTTGGCTCAGTTATAGTTCAGTTACGGCAAAAGAAGAAAGAGAATAAAGAAAATGGACAAAGTAGTAACATGAAGACGAGCGGGTCCGGCCGATATTTCGCAAATCCGCGCAAATGTCGGTCGGATTCGCTCGCTTCGCTCGCGTTTACGGAAAAATTGTTGCCATGGCAACCGTTTTTGCATAACCGATTTCAGCTAAACGAAAGTTGAGCCGGCACTGGTTTGATTCTCCAGGCCACAGCGTGTCTGCCTGTTGGCAGTGTTTCAGGCTGTAGACCTCTTATCAGTGATTACCAAAATAATTTTCATTCCGTCTTGTTTTGTCATATTCTACTTTCCACTTCATTTATCGCTCCAGTTTTGGAAACACCTTGTATATACTTACTGTTATTTTCAAGTTCACAATTTGGCAACCGCGCTTTTCCGCAGCACGAAAATTGCGATTTTGAATGTCTTTCAACGATATCACCTAAACTATAACTGACCCAACTTGACAACCACGTATTTCCGCAAAGTGGGAATAGCGTTTCAGTTTACTCTCGACCATAGCAACTGTTACTATGGCAACAGTTTTTTCATAACCGATTTCAGCTAATCTTAGGCAGATAACTTGGCAACCGCGCATTTCCGCAAGATCGGAATTGTGTTTTTGTTTACTCGTTACCATATAGCAACGGTTGCCATGGCAACAGTTTTTGCATAACCGATTTCAGCTAAACGAAAGTTGGCCCGAGACTTTTGTAACGCCAGTTAAGTTAGGGATGTGCTATCAAAAAATTACCACCACTTGTGTAACTACTGTTGACTATCGTATAATTGTATAATTACTTATGCGTTTTTGATTAGTGGACATTTTTTTATTGATAATTGAAAACAACTATATGTTTTCAGTTTTGTAGTTCGGCTCTTGATTGGCTATTGGATACCTATTTGATGTATTTTCGATTTTGTAGTTCGCTTCGTCATTGGTTGTTTTATAAACCAAACTTACCATGCACCAGCAAGCTGCTGACATAACACCGAACTGTGACCAAAACCATAATAAGCACTCACTATTAATTGATATCAATTTCATTTCACATACACGTGGATGAATACAATCACTGAAACCAAAACTATTTAAAGACATAAACTAGACAAGAAGACAGTAAAATGCAACAAAGACGCGCTCTGTGATTGGTCACTCAAATAGCGGGAAATTGTGGAAAAAGCAAGATCGCTGGGTATCTAGTATTCTCATCCACGCGTTAATATTATGGTATATGATAACTTATGGCGAAGGCGCCAATGCCCCCTGCCGTTATTCTGGCGAATGTTGTGGTTTTAAACCTTCCATCATATCAAAAATAAATCAATTGCTGAATTACTAATCTTCTAATAAGGAATTTTTTGACATAAAATATAATATATTGCACATTCCTAGGTAATTTGTTTCTCAGCTGAGGAATATATGTATAAAAATCTGTAACTCGACTTATATTGAACGCATAGTAAAGTAACATTTTTTTTTTCAGAACTGGACGGTATCCATTCGGACGAAACGAACTCGGGGGATAACTCGAATGCCGGTTCGAGTGCGGGTCCTGATGACGATCAAGCTAGGTTACGTCTGAAGCGGAAGCTACAAAGAAACCGAACGTCTTTCACGAACGACCAAATTGATAGTTTAGAAAAAGGTAAGCGAAATATAAGAGGAATTTTTTGTAACGTCAATCTGTCTCGAAAATCGCCGAGACACATTTTTTTTGTTTGGAGGAGTGAACCGTTTGACGTCAAGGAAGAAGTACACATACCCCTAGGGCAATTATCGACTCGACTAAGAGTAGAATCGCAATACTCTTGCTGAAATATTTCTGAAATGAAATCGTATAAAATTTGTTTCAAAAAAATTATTTGTGGTAAGATCTGGTGAACGAGGAGGCCACCGTGGATCGGTATTTCTAACTGTCCATTTATCACCAAATTCCCCATTTAACAATTCAGAAACAAGTCTAGCCAAATGAGCAATGTACAAACCATAATTTATATTTTCTTGTAAACTCATATAATCCAAAAATTTCGTCATTTTCCAAATACTGTGGAAAAGTATCACTCGTTTTTTTTGGTGTTATGTCACTTTCCCTATTATTACCATTTATATTTCATGGCGCCCAGTGCTAAATTTTTCCCTTAATTTTCAAGAATTCGAACGTACCCATTATCCAGACGTTTTCGCCCGAGAGAGACTAGCGGCGAAAATAGGACTTCCCGAAGCGCGAATCCAAGTATGGTTCTCGAACAGGAGGGCCAAATGGAGGCGGGAGGAAAAACTGAGGAATCAACGGAGGGGGGCGCCCGCGCCCGCTGAACATCCAGGACCGGCTTCGTCACCGCCCAGGCTGCAGGGCTTCAACAACACCTCCATGTATTCGCCGATAGCGCCGCCAATGTCTATAGCTGACACATACAGGTAGTTTATGTTTAGTTTTTTGTGCAAAACTTCGTATTTTTCTTTTCTCTTGATGTGTTAGCATCGACTGCTATGGTTATTAGCCACGTGTACTGGATATGCCTTGTTACTAACTCCATACGCCACCTTAGGAGCAGCACTATTAATTATTAACGCAACAGTAAATTCATTATTAGAACTGTGCCTGTGTTCTCTAAGGTTGCAATAATTTAGAAAGTTTCAGGCTAGTTTTATTCTATTACACTCGAATCGAATGTTGTCTAGTGTAATGACTATGAATTTCAGAGTCAAAAAGAAATTTGATTTTAATTTTTTATTCGAGTGTAATATTAAAAAGAAATTTTGAGGCTAATTATTTAATTCAATTGTCTGTAATTGCATATAATTCATTAGTTGGCATATCAAATGGCAATAATAATGCTGTGTCCGTGCTGTATTTTCTATTTAAAATAATCAAATTCGTTTCATTCCAGCTCGATGTCCGGCATGTCCAGTTTCACCCACGGCGGTCTTACGTCGAGCATGGGACCATCACCAGGCGCCTGCCTACAGCAGCGAGAAAGTCCGACGATGGGCAGTGCAATGGGAGGTTACTGCATGGGTCGACCGCCCAGTTACGATCTCGGAATCGGTTACGGATCAAGACCTTCGCCTT
Source organism: Chrysolina haemoptera (assembly GCA_958298965.1). NCBI lineage: Eukaryota > Metazoa > Arthropoda > Insecta > Coleoptera > Chrysomelidae > Chrysolina > Chrysolina haemoptera. Next base: position 2,101,797 of record OY282597.1, on the reverse strand, counting down.
GTAGCCCTTCACAACCATATCAAATGAATGGACATCAGTACAGTACTAATGGATCATCTTCTACTGGTAAGGAATTCGAGATATTTAATCATTCGGTCTGGGCATGGTCAACAATTCCAAAATTTTCAAACGTCTTTCCACATGCTCGATTATTCTTACGAATGATGATCTCTTGGTATCTCCTATGTAGGAATCTTCCAATTTTACAACAGACTTCGTAAATACAGTTTTACTGGATTATCTGTTCTGTATTCTTGTTTCGTCTTGATGAGGTCAGCCGGTTTTTAGGACAACTGGCACGGGTCTGGTTCCAAACTTATAAAAAAAACACGTGTGTCGCAACTTTTTTATAAAATCCCAGATATGTAGAAGTCCGGATATTGAAAAACAAACTAATGCCTCATTCATTTTTCAGGATTGATATCGCCTGGTGTATCCGTGCCCATAGCAGTACCCGGACAAACAGACATGGCTTCCCATCAAACGTATTGGCCACGAATACAGTGACCTTGGTGGAACTAAACGACTAGTTATTGAAAATTGGCTGTTTTCATTACCTTCAATCTGCTGCATACATCTCGAGCTTTCACCATATTTTTATAAGTTTTCGTTAATCCGTACTCCATACATGTAAGAACCGAAAAAGTGAGGTGCACAGTGAGGAGGAGTGAGAAATATTGTATGTAATCGCATAGAAAAAATTAACCAATTTCATCTTGACTCTGGCGCTATAGTTCAAATCCTAAAATTGAAAGAAAATTCTAATACTATTTCTACAAAATGAAAAAAAATGGAGAAAGACAGAGAGATCTAAGAACGAGGAAGAGAAAGTTAATTTAAAAATAGTAGAGATAAAAAGGAAAGATAGGAAGGTTAGAAAGAAAGAAACTTGAGAGAATAGAAAACGCGAAGGTAAGAAATAAGCAATAGATGAGAGAAACTGAAAAAGTATTAGAGAAAAAGGGAGAGAAATAAAGGGATGTTCAGAAGATATATTGATCAAAAAAGAAGAAAATTCAGACAGAACGCATGAGAGAATAGAGTATCAAGAAAAAAGAGAAAGTTAAGAAAGGCATGGGGAAAAGATAAATAGAAGAGTGGATAGAGAATTAGAGATAGAATGAAAATGATAGAGTGAAAAGGACAATATGAGAATGCGATAGCCACAGCATGGAAAATAAGATTCTCGATGAGTGGTAAGTGGAGAAAAGGAAACTAGGGAAGGCAAAAGAGAGGAAGTCAAACATAATAGAGGGAAGATGAAGTGGGGAAGTAGAAGTGTGAGAGAAGAGGAAAGGAAGAAAAATAGGGTGAGGTGGGAGGAGCTGAAACGGGTGGATAGTGAAAAAGCAGGGGTGAAAGAACAAGAACAAAAGAAATATCATTCAAAATAAAACTGATAAGAAAGATGAAGCGGGGAAAAAGGGAAAGAGGGAGATAGGAGTAAATGAGAAAGGAAGAATCTGGAATCTGGATAGTGATGAAGAGTTGAGAGAAAAGAGAAGGACGAGAGAGAAAATGGTTACAATATGGTTGAACAATTTTTCGATGAACAGTATGTTGGCCATCTTTTGTCGAAATTCTGACTATGTATCAGAAACAGAAAAAATGTTGACCTAGGATCAAGGTGCAATATCAAGACTAATAATCTTGAAGAGCAGAGTTACGAAACGCCAGTTCATACTGAAATTATCCTTATAAATTTCATTAAAATGTGATAGACATCTTTACGAACCTCCTCAGTAATTGGCCAAAAATAATCCAAACAATTCTAAATGGAATGAAATTGTAAATTACCGAATTTTTGTGAATGTAATTTGAGTTATTATTTATTTCTTACAATCCTGTAATTCCTTCTTGATTTTGTGTATAAAACATATCCCAGATATCAGTATTGTCTATTTCATTTGGAGGAAATAAAATGAATCTTTGTGCATGTGATTTTTACAAACACTTTGAATTGTGTAAAATAGTTTTAGCAATCCAAACCTTATTTTGGGAATATTGAGTGTAAATATATTATTCGATAATAAAGAGTTGTTTTCATTTGAACTGATTGAGGTTACCGCAGCCAGTGTTTGAAATAGAACATCTTTTTGACAAATAAAGGCCACGAGACTGAACAGTAGATCACACGAAAAAATAATATCACGATAAAATCAGTTTTTAATTACTAGGAACTGCAGAATAAATAAAATATCAACAACGCCATAACAAAGACAAATTGCACCTTAAAATAATTGCGTCATCAATATTGGACGGAATGAGGCTCACTTTCAGCTTATATTACAAAAAATAATGAGATCAATAACGTGAAATGAGAATGAGGTTAGATAACCCGTATACAAGTCACTCGATGTTCAAATATGGCTTTGTGTTTCCTATCTTTATCAATCTCCTTGGTTCGACTTTTTCCGAGCACATGGGACATTGACCTTCATTTTCGAGAAATCTGAAAAGAAAAGAGATTAGGGAATAAAGAGTTTTTAAATTTGTTGACGTACGTACTCGTAAAATTCTGTCAGGAGAGCTGGAAAATCACACTCGGGACAGGCAGTCAGATCAGTGTTCAAAATATGACGACCCTGCAAGCAAAAATAACATATTGTCAAAAATACCCATCAACTATAACCAATGCTATAACAACCCAGTCACCAGATTATTATCATATGCAGTTTTTTATCCTGAAGTAGATAATTCATGAAATTCCAAAATACGTCAAGTATATACAGATTAGTCTACTGATAAGTCTCCAAGGAATAAAGTTTATACCGGGTGACCCGAAACCAATTTACCCCCCGCATATTCGTTGTTATTTTGTATAGATGATTCAAATTTTGTACATTTAGTTGATGTCATGAATGTACAATTTAGCAAGTATCAGACCAGACCAAATATGACACTTCCGATGTAACTAATTTCAAGACGTTTGCAAACAGAAACATTATCGTCGGCTAAATTCGCAAAACTGTGCATTTTTTGTCATTTTGCGTATTTCGCGTCAAACGATTGTCTATCTAATTCTGCGTGTCTCGACAAGCTGCATAAGTCCAATAATACACAAAAGATTGAATATTTCAAGGCACGAATATCTGCTATATTCTCTGTCGCTCGAAATTGAATGAGTATTTCAGCTAACTCCGTAAAATATGTGTTAGTTTCCATTGGGTGACGACCAGAGAGCCACGGTTAAGTTGGGTGTGTACTTTTAAATTAATTTTTGCTGTAAGGCGTTTTGAATGAAATAAATAATAAAGTATATTCAGTGAAGAATTATTGAAATTTAAAACGAGTATGTCTTATTAGTCTTATGTAAGGTATAATTGTTGCAGGCCACGTTTTTATGGGCTTTCTGTCCAAAATTGTCTATCCAAAATTCTCTAAAAAAAAGTTTCTAAAACGCTGCTATGTCCAAAAAAATGAGAAACGAAAAATTCTGTCCAAAGATAATAGCAAGTTCTTGCTTACATTAACAAAAGTAAGGTCAGTACATTCTAAGAAATTACGCTGGTTTATAACAAGTATAAACATTAAGTTTATTGAGTTTTTTGCTCTCCTGTAAAGTTAGCCAAAATGGACATTTTACATTCTTAGCCGACGTTATGACTTTATAAGATGCCAGCTGTGGATAAATGAAATTTCACTCACCGTAATTATACAGAATGGTATATTATTTTTACAGCTGCTACAAGTGACCTCAGTTTCTGGTAACATGTTCTCACAGTAGGGACACAGTGTCAAAGGTTCAACAGGATCGATAATCGGTTCGCCGTCTTTGCCATTTTTCGGAGGTTTTCTAACTACCGCCTCTATTTTTTTACTGTACTTCGGATCTATACTCTTCCTGTGTTCGGGATTCATCAAAGTCGTAGCGTATTTGTAGGCGGCTTGTCTCAAACCCGCTCTGTGACATTCGATGACGGTTGACGTCAAGATTGGTACCACATCTACAGAAGAAGAATCCAATCAACATCATAAAAATATTACACCTACAAGAGAGATTCAGTAATAAATCACGGTTAAAAGTGGTTTTTCTGCCTTGTACGCCGTAGTCTAGAGAAATATAACTTACTAAGTCATAGTGAAGACATGAATCTAACACGCACACCTTGAATATGCTGGGTATCGACGTTCCGATATATAGGAGCTTATTGAATAGCATTTCCTTGGTAATGAGGATTTCATAAAAAATGCCGTGGTTACGGACAGTGGGACATACAAATAATTATTTTGCGCCATGTCGCTCCACCCATTACTCTACCAGTGTCCCTACACGGTGTTTCCAATTTTTTTTCTATTGTTTTACCAAATACTGCATTAAGCTGCGACTAACTTATTTTCAGTTCGATACAACGGACCCAAGAGTTTGAGGTTCATCGGGCCTAAAAGTTCTGCCTTTTACGCACACATCCAGATTACTTACGTGACGGAAACTTGGAGATATTATTGGCCACCCTGATCAACATCCGCGCCCCCTTCAAATGATCCCCTCTTCTGACGTGCAACCTCACCAAAATGTAACTGTGCAGTAAGGTCAAGTTAGCGTACATCTCGTAGGGGATTTTTATGCCGTTCTGTTTCAGTTCCTGACACATGGCGAAGAGTACGTCGTGGGCGTTCCTGTAGTTGCCGTTGATTTGCTCCTCGTTAGCGATGATGAGCGCAGACTTCGAGGCCTCCCGGTACTGCTTCTTCGCCATGTAGAGCCTGAATAGGTACTTGGGGTCTTTGGGCAAACCGTCGGTCTCACCTAGCAGAAATTCTATTAATGTGTTGGACAGAGAGTTGTCGTTGGACGCCGCAACGACATCTATGGCGCTGGTAATGGCTTCCTTTTCTTTGGAGTTAGATTTGGCAGCTTTCAGAAGGTGCTTCATCGCCTGCAAAAAGAGATTTGAACACAAACTGAAACAGCCCAACGTTCATGATGAATATGATTTTAATCTTGGCTATTTTGGTTGGTTCGTAGGGTTGAAAATATAGGTAATACTCGGTGTAACCCGTAAAGCACATATTCGAATTCAACTTACTTTTTGGTAATCTCTGGCATGAAACCAATACTTCCCAGCCAACAAGTAATTCCGCTCGTTCTCGAAATATACAGCAACCGAAACAAAGTCCTGCGGTTTGATTTCGTCTTCCGAAAACGTATCCAAGAGGATTTCGCCGTACAGCGACATCTTCCCGTTTTGTTTCGCCAGATCGAAAGCTTCTTCGCAGCATTTCGAAAGCACCAGAAACTTTATGGCCGACGTCACGTCGTTCAAACGCAGGAAAAACCTCGCCACCATTTTGGCGCCCTCGACACTTTTGGTTTCTTGTACCAGTTCCACGGCGATTTCGGGATTATTCAGATGATCCAGATGCAGCCTTATGACAGAATCGAAATCTTTGGCGGTCTCGTAGGCCTTTACAGCGTCTTCGTATTTTTTCTCGCTTTCTTTCGCTTGGGCGTACTGCAAGAGAATCTTCGTAGAGGTGATGTTGGGTAAGAGCTCGCCTACTTTAGTCCAATTCTTCAGCTTGATGTAGTTCGAGGCGGCCTTTTCGAACTGCAGGCATTTTTCGTACAATAGCGCGGCTTCGGAGAGTTGCTTTTTCTTTTCCAAGATCTCCGCGCATTCTTTGAGAAGCTGTTTGTTGTCTTGTTCTATGGCGATGGACATTCCGTGTCGGTAGTTGGAACAGTGCAAGTTCGTCCTCGCTATGCCAGCCTTACAAGTGAATGTGTGTTCCGGGTTTATGTTCTCCTGTAAACCCTTTTCGTAATGCCTGAGAGCTTCTGAATGATTACCACTGAAAAAAAAAGAATCTTAATATGAAATTTTATTCAGTATGGTTATCATCGAACATAACAAAGGATATTTTGTATTAGAGCTACATAAGCCCTTTGAGTATTTCACGTTATATACCCCTCTACCATATCCAGAATGAGTCCAAACTTTTAGCACTGAACTACTTTTCCGACATGCAACCCAGTAACCAGAAAATTTTTCCTTGCCCTAGTACTGATTCCTGTTGCACACCAGACGGCAAACTCCTGAATATCGAAAGTTTAAACTATAAAATGAAAAAATCGATTTATTATCGGGGATTCGGTCAGTGAAAAGAAGTTTTCTGTTTTTTACTACACGAGCTTTCGTAGATGTAAATTTGCTTTATCGAGGGCTACAATATAAATGTATTCATTTATTGTTCTTTGCCTCGCGCTCACTATCTCTCTCCCTCCCTGTTCGTCTCTTTCCACCACTCTCAGAAAAGTAATCACCAATGCCTAAACAACATTTCAACTTACATGAACTCCAATTGCTGTGCATACTCCCTAGAAATCATCGCGACTTGTTCAGGAGCCATTCGCTTCGCTAACTCTAACGCCTGATCCCACTGCAACAAATCCCTTCGCATGTCCAAAGCAGCTTCCGGGTAACTAGATAGCAGGAACCACTCCTGAGCCTTATCGTACTCGTTCAGAAACATCGATACGAATCCGCATAACAGTTTGTAGTCTTCGATGTCCGATATGCTCTCCAAATTCCAAACCATTGAGACTTCCTCTAACTGTTTGTAGATTCTTAAGGCTGAAAAAACACTGATAGTAAGTTAACAAAAATACTTTCGTGATGTAATATGTTATGTAATATGATGTTCAAGGTGACTTTCCAAAGACTTCACAGGCAGAACAGGTAGTTCAATGTCCAGCGTGGCTTTAGCTGGGGAGGTAGTTGTTTTCTGTTGAATATAACAAAAAACTCGGTTTTTCCTTGAAGTGGTTGATTGGAACAAGACGTTGTAACACCTACATTTTGGTTTGATAAGGAAATATTTGTGAAACCCCAGTTATTCCTTATAGGATAGTATACATGAGACGTTGAAATATCGGGGGTGCTACAGATACTCTGAAGTGTAGTCCAGTAGGTTCTGCGAAGTAATACTTTTTATTATGCTACTGCAATAAATTATATGGAATATCGCTATAAGTTACCAATTATTTTAGGAAAAATTGCATTCCTTACCAGTTTCGATTTCCAAATACTTGAGCGTTTCCACAGCCAACTTCCTGAGAAGCTCATCCGAGTCCAATAACACACTTGTTTCAAACGCAGCATTGAATCTAGAACGAGTGGTTTTTGAGTCCAAGAATCATTTCTAGTTTGAACAGTAACTCACCTGTGCAAAGCCACTTGCTTGTTGAAATTCGCTTCCAATATAGCTTGATCCCTTTCGTTGGTACCAATCGGCACAGAGTCGTGAGTGGCCAATGTAAGCTGAGTAAGCTGCCCACTAGAAGTAGCAGACATAACCTCACCCGCATACATCAACAGAGGTGTTTGTTTGGTAACTAAGGCAGTTTGGCCAACCTTTTTGACAGAAGAACCTACAATGCCGCAGATATGATGAATTTAATTTGGAAAAAGCTTCCGACATACCTTCGATAGAGTGTTTGATGTAGATGAATGTGGAGATTTCCTGTTCATCGTGCACAATGAATATGTTCCTGTCTGTAATATTACTGTCCCATGTTACCCCGAGTGCTGTAGTTGGCAACGATGGTATAGGTACTGTTTCCATCGAAACCTTCAGAAGCATATTTAATAAATACAAAATATTTTCCTATTTTTATATTCTGATGGAAAGCTTGTCATTTTAGACATTAGACATTTCTTGAGAACTATATGTATCAAAATTAACAGTAATCAATAGACCATTGCAACCATCATAAAACCTAAATTAATTTGAAATATGTCGATCGTGACAAATTAATTGGCTCTTTTTCTCAGAATTGTTAGGAATCCTACACACATGTGGATTATTTCATTTCTCGTATACGGATATATATAGTTATGGTGTAATAAAAGTTATTAATCGGCCTAAACGAAATTTGAGGATGAAAATATCAAATAGAATTATATCAAAGTAGTTACGACTTCCTTAGGAAAGATAACCATATTTTACAATTCACCAGATTTTCGTTTAAAATGCAATGAAGTCCTATGACTTCCTCTGCAAGTTTTACATCAGCTTGAGCGACATTTGCTGATATTATGACTAGGTCTTAGGCAATTTATACAACGTTTATTTTTCTTTGTTTGTATGGAAGTCTGCGAGTCCAAAAAACTGTTTTCGGACGTGTTGCGTACACAATTTTTTCGGCAATCGTGTAGAATAACAAATCGAGACACATTTATTTATTATATTTCTTGGTAGAAGAAAATTTCGAACATTTTGATTCTTATTTGTATTAAATATTGAAATTGGAACAAAAGATAGGTACTAACAGAAACATTCTAATTCTTATTTATATTAATATTTATATTAAAATTTGATCATTTCCCGGACTAGTCCGGAAAGTACGTACTTCCCGGACTAGTCCGGGAAGTGATAACTTTCTCAAAGAAAAATCGTCCGGGAAGTACCTACTTTCCGGACGGTTGCCGAAAATTTTTTTTTTTCACAAAAACCGAAACAGCTAATTGAAGCTGCAGCTACGAGAGTTTTGAAATATGAGACTTGGATTTGTGAAATTTTTTACTGCCTTCTATGGTTTCAAGTTAATTTGCACGGTCTGTTAAAAGTGTTTTCAGATTTTACAAAGTAGGTTTCTTAGAAGAACTTTTACTTCTCGACCCCTCATTTTCGCTAGAAGTGGTAGAAACTAATTTTGTGACGACGAGGTGAATAATAAGTATGTCCCAGTTGGAGGTACATTGTCTACTAGTGTTCGAATGGATTCGAGAGATTCAGAAAAAGAACCCCTGGAAGAAAGAAGGAGTAATTATTTAGTATGATTTAACCAGAAAGAACTAACCTTAAGCATTATTGTTCGTAGGGTTTTTTTCCCGGTTTTAATGTTGCCGTTTTTTTTTCGGGGGTATTTTTTTTACCGTTTACCGAAAACAGTATAGTACAACGGCAAAACAAGTGAATAATTAAAAGAAAAACCTGGATTACCTGAGGGTTTCTAGTACTACAGCATACTTACAGCATTGAAAACATAACCGTTAGTTTTGATATCAATGAAGATCAATCTGGTACCAGCGGGATCGACATAAATATTAGCAATTCCAACTGAGTGTTTGAATTCCATGGCACGTGTCCAATCCTCCAGATGGAAATAGACAATTTGACCCATGTCCGTCGCATATATTAAAAAATCTGTTGTCAATTCGTGACAAGTAATCACCGTGGATTCGATGTCGTTGTCTGGAAAAATTATGGATTCTTTTTCCTCTTGGCTCACTTTCGGGGGTTCGATCTGTTCACAAATTAAAAAAAAGTCATAGTTGGATTCGCACAAAATACTACATCATCAATAATTAATAACGAAAAATGGATTATATAATCAAATCTTCTGCAAAAAACCCTATACAATAGGTAAATCGAAAGCAAGTATTAACAGAAAACAACTACTGCCCCCTGCGATCGTTGAATAATATCTGTTATATAATTGGCAAAGATTTTCCGATAGTGATTTTACGTAATTGTGGATAGTGTCTACGTCAGCAATTTCGCAGAATGCATCCAGTCGAAGGCGTAAAAACCTATAAGGGAGAAAGAGCTAAGCTTTCTTCATCGCAGTGCCTTCGTCACACTTTTAAATGGATCTGCAAAAAAAAAAAAGACATTGGCCCATGAGGGGATCGAACCCGCGACCTTCGCGTTATTAGCACGACGCTCTAACCAACTGAGCTAATGGGCCTGCTTGATAATAATATGTTCAATTTTCTTTTTATATTGTCAACTGTTTGATACACTGGGTGTTTCATAATTGAATGCTGATCCTAAAGGGCGATAATTCTTGGATGATTTTAAGAGAAATTCTTGGAAGATTTTAAGAGAAATTCTTCACATGAATAAAGATCTGCAACCGCTTTATTTCTGAGATACACGATTTTGAAATTTAACAAAAAAACACGAAAGCCTATAATTACTATTTTTGTTCGATTTCAACACCCTACATGTCAGAAATGAAGCAGTTGCGTACCTAGGTATGTTCATTTCAAGAATTTTTCTTAAAATCATCCGAGGATATCAGCATTCAATTATGAAACCCCCTGTACAAACAAAAAACAAAACCATAAATTACTCTGATCAACCGGTATAATATCTAGTGATTTGAAACCGCCAATTCTCAGATGAAAAAATTTATAAATTGAATTATTGATTAGGTATAATGGACGAATATAAAACTTAATCAGCTTCCATCAATCCAAAAAAATATGTATAATCGTTGGGCTAAACCCAAAATTACTTAAATATTTCCAAGATTCTTATATAAGACCTTGAAAATGTCAACTAATTTACGTGCAACAGTAATAACAGCACCTCAACTCAACTGAACTGAACTGCACTGCAGTCTTTACGGATAACCAAACGACGATAATCATTATAATCCGGTATAGTCTAGTGGCTAGGATACCTGGCTCTCACCCAGGAGGCTCGGGTTCGATTCCCGGTACCGGAATATTTTTTTTATTTTTATTCATAATGCTAATTTTTTTTTTCAACCCTTGTTCGACTATTAATCCACATCTCCAAACATTGTCAGTTTCAAATGTTTCACACTTCTCCCATCCATCCCGACCGCTCGCAGGAAAGAAGAAAAATAAAATCGTACCATATAATCGTTGTTTGAAGAAGACAAAGGGTGCGACATCTATAATTATTTGGTTGAACTGAATTTGCCATTGACGGTAGATGGCGGTAGTGTATCTATTCATTCTTTGGTGTCAGGGGCAGGCACACAAAATTGTTTAGGGGGGGGGGGGAGTTTAACAAACAACTCCGAGAGTCTGAGGGTATAAAAATTTATTTCATCCATCCTAATGTCATCTAGTGTAATCTTCATCCCTGTAATGATTCAATAATTTTTTGCTATAAAATCTTACTGACAGTTGTTATGGATATACATAGAGAGTAAAATATCAAATTTGCACAAAAAAACTACTAAAAAGTCAAATAATTTTTAACAAACGTCGATATTTCATTACTATTATTACAGGAATATGAGGGAGCGACCTTATGAGACCTTTTTGCGCGATTTCACTCAAGCTACCACCCCCTGACTGTTGATTCGCATAAATCTTGGTGGTTTAGGTGTTTAGTACAATTTTTATGTTGTAGTGACGTTTAATTTTTTCACCGATCTCGTCTAGTTTTCCATAACTCGCAATAACGGAATCAAAATATTTGGGGGTGAAACTGAGATGAGCAAAACATTCAGCTCTATATTCAGCTGCAGTCTTTGCCACTCTAAGACCGCCTGAATGTACCCATTGACTCTGAATACCAACAATCTATTCACATACCAAATGCAGCTGAAGTCGTCCTTCGAACAGCGCACAAGCGTATTCGGAATTCAGTTTCATACTGGACACCGCTCCTATATATTGCCTCCCCTTGAGCTTGAGCGGAGCGTCTTCAGCACCAGGTTCGGGTTTGGTCAAATCATAAAACCAAACGCTGTTATTCATACCCGCCGCTAGATGGAACTGCCCAACTGCTATGAAGCTAGGTTCGATTTCCAGCATGACTGGTGTAGCCTTCAGTTTGGTCTGGAAGAGAAATTTAGTTAGATATTGGAATACATCATTACAGGAACTCGTACCTTATCAGAACTGTAATTATACAGGCTTATTTCAGTCAGACTAGACAGAAGTGCAACCCTCGGAGGACACACCGACGTCAAAACGGGCATGAAAGACACATAGACATTTAGCGAACCCCCTCTAGTGCAGACTCCCAGCAGTTGTCCATCACTGCTCCAAGCGATGCGTTCAATGCCTGCCTCTTGCGCCAATGTGAGAACACTCGAAGTTTCTTGTAGATTGGTCAAATCATGTATTTTGACTCTGCATGGAAACAATTGGAAAACTAAACTACACTTCTTGGATGAAATGATTTTTAATTTATTTATTGATTGATTATTGACAAAAATTTCCTGTAATGTGATTGATAATCTTGAAAAATTCTAAATGGAATTTCAATGAAAATGAAAATTACTTACGTGTTATCACCGCACGATGCAGCTTTATCCGTAATCTCACATATAGCTATATCGGTCAGAGAGTTTTTGTGATTTCTGATCTGGAACAACTCCTGTCCCACTTCTTTGATATGGGTCGAAATGGCTATGAAATATCCAGCTGCGAAACCGAGCAATATATACCCATCCCCGAACCACTTATAGTTTATTATAGCACCATAATGGGATTGAAAGGCAAGTTCGATAGGATTTTCCGGATCCGCCAAATTATACAGGTACAACGTCTTCTTTCCAACTAACAGACTGATCTGAAGAAAGAAAATATAAACTGTATAGGTTGATGAACAAGTACAGTCAGTGTAGAAATTTCCTACACAATTACCAGGCAAGAAATAGTTCTTTCATAAACTGTTAGTAGGGGTCCAATTCATTTTAAGACCACACTAGTTTGTTTTGGAGGGACATGTCTTCACCCCTTTGGTCAAAAAAGCCTATTTATTCCGTCAACCGTTGGAAATATCAAAAACGTATTTATTAAAAAAAGAAACTTAATAAATTTCTTAAAACAATTTTTTCAATAATTTTTCTCTATTAGCTACAGTTTACGAGAAAATCGATGTCGAAATTTTGATAAGATTCCCAATAAAGATTTGCGCGCAGCCTATCAATAAAAAAATTGCTCGAAAACTATGCAAGCTAGTATGAAAAATCGAATTGGGTTTTGAAGATGAAGTTGATTAGAGTATTTCATTTATTTTATACTCTTCGGCAAAAAAATTTTGAACTCAGTTCACTCACTGGTGTCTTTGCTACCGATGATTGCTTATTGGTTTCCCCACGGGTGGCGCTGCAACTGACTTTTACTGTAAGTCGCTGCTTCATTTGTGAGGAAATATTAGTTATACAGTGGATTGTACCTCAACTAGCTGGGGCAGGACGACTCTAATGTTGTGTTGTCCGACCTACCCTGACACTGGTGAGCGACAAGTAACGCGTCTGCAGCCAAGATGAATGATAATACAAGTATGCAATTAGTGTGGGTTATTTCCATAATCGGATCGGATATGGCGATTCGAGTGATTGCAATAATCGGAACATCATTCGAATAGTTGTCTTGTTTTATACTGCATTATTTAATATTTATTTATACTTTGGTTCCTGTTTGTTATGTTTGATATTTTTTAATAAAAATGGGTTTTCTATTTTTTATCAAATAATGCATTTTGTTTTTTGTTATATTTGGGCATTTTGGTTTTCATATTAATCACATAATTGGGATTTGGCAGATTCCGCCGAGTTTATACAAGATTATTTCGACAAATGACAGTACACAGTACTGACAGCTGACAGTCACGTGGCAAAGTGTAATAGGTTATTTTTCATTCGAATTCTCCCAAAACAATAATCGGATTACACCGATTATTTTTAATTCGAATTATAACATCACTAATTGGGTCTTCTTGATAGAACGTTGCACAAATATGTCAGATGTAATTCAATGTCCGTCGTGGTATTAGCCAGGGAGGTAGTTCTTTCCTGTCAGATGTTTGCCTCATATTTTCCACATGGTGGAAGTATTTGGAGAGAAGGGCACTTCTACATTGTCGATTTTACTATTTCATTTATTTGATACTCTCCGGCAAAAATTTTCGAACTATAATATAAGAGTAATCAATAAAAAAGTTATCCACTGTATTCAGGAGGTCTCGATACATCAGTGTTGAGAAATATGTTAATGGAATATCAGGAAAATTTAATTCTATCTCATAATTTTTTATTTATGAACAGATTTCGATTGAATTATTTATGGTCAGTGATATTTCGAGATTCCCTGAATCCAGTGGTGTAGTCAAAGTTCTGATAAATTTTATTCCACTATAACTTTCTCATTGATTGACGCATTCCAACGCAATTTCAACATGTCACGAATCCAGAGGTGTAGTCAGATTGTTTCTAAAAAAATCGCTAATAATTTTTTTTTCCTTGAAAAATCAGATTAGTTCGTCCTGGAAATGAAAATTTATTCATGAAATTTGGTGTCCTTGTGGACTTTTTGAATGTCTGAATAACGAAAAACAAACATTCCAATCAGTTGAAAAATGTAAGTTTCATAAGAGTGCTTCCATCTTAAATGGGTCACACTGTACAAAACATTCTGTGGAAGTAATATTTATTGTTTTTATTACCCTTCCTTTTTGAAATGTACAATCCTGGCATTTTATCTGTTTCACTCTGAATGTATTTTATTTAAATTTTAACGTGTTTCAGAGTTATGTTTGTTGATGTAGGCTGAGTTTTATATGTATATCTGTCGAGACAGAAACCTGTTATGGTAGAACACTTTTTCATTTTAAAACGAAAAACTCTTCTAATGTTAGTAGAAATACTATGTTCAATTTATGTATGTCTATTCATTGTCAGTCACCTGAACAATATCCAGTAGGTAGATGTTTCTAGAAAAGTATTAGCAATGTCCAAAAAGGGATGAAATTAGTTCATATATATTTTCTTCTCTTTCTGTTTATAAAATTGTAACATCCCCATTTATTTTACAGTGCCCTGAAGATGTCAAAATAAATTGCTGAAACGTTGGCTTTCAAGAAATATAGTTTTCTTTAATCTAAGGCCTAAATCCTAGACACAACTTCGCAGTCATAAACTATACTAGTTGATGAATATTGAAATTCTCAATGAGCTTACTGTGTTCTCACCACCAACTCGTTCGTCCATTTTCATTTCTGAAAAATGTATCTCTGAAGGTTCTGCTCTCAAGTTCACTACTCTCAAAGTATCCCCTTCCACGTTACTGACGGATATGGTTTTGTCATCAGAGCCCAGGGCTAATAAATTATCATTATTCCAGGAACCACATGTTATTTTCTTTGAGTGTTTTCCAAGTATAGGTGTTCGTCTGTAAAAGAAAAATAAAAGAAATTCATTTATACTGAGTTACAAAGAGCCAAAGCCTTATTACATATTTACAGTGAAATATATACAGTTTCAGTCCAATATTTAAATATATGCTAGGTACTAGTGTAAAAACTCTGTGGCAAATGGATTCTCTGTTGCCAACTCACTTTTTCAAACACACACACACTCCTGGTGTGAAAAATAAAATTAAAATTATAAAATTCAGTAATATTATATCTGAAGAATCACATATCTTAGCTCTGTGTGTTGTAGGATATCATAGATGGAGAGGTTAAGTTTTTCCTATAATACAAACATCTCAAAAGTTTCTCTCGAACCATTTTTATCATTTAAAATTGTAAAACTGTATTGAGATTCAAAATGGTTGTGGCATATTCTAGTTTAGATCTTACGTAAGCATTATATAGAACCAGTAGAGTGATTCATTTAAATTTGTTGGTATTTCTTAGTATAATTCTATGGGCATCTTTAACAACATATTTAGTATGCATGCCAAAATAAAGTGAAAAGTTGAAAATAATTCCTATAGATCCTTAATTTCTTCTGATAATTCTAGTGATCTCTCTTATTGCATATGATGATTGTAAATAATATCTTTTCCTAGTAAAAGTGATCACCTTACATTTTCCCTAATTTAATTGTAAGTCATTCATGGAACAGAACTCGACAATGCCAGCAAGACTGTTTTAAAATAGTTCACAATTGACTGGAGTATTCACTTTAGAGGTATCAATATATCTGTCAATATCATTCACAAAGAGGTCCAAAAATAGTGGGCCCAGTATTGATCCTTGGGGAGCTCCTGATATTGAGCTTTGGGGTTGAGCAACCTGATAGCGTGAAAATAAGACAAGAACCATATAAGATAATATGGATAGAAATAACACCTACTTAGACGTATTGTGGTTATAAATTGAGACATTTCCTTTCGAAGTGCCTACAGCTAAAATGGCAGTGTTCTTTGCCCATATCAAACAAGACATCATATCCTTCAGTCCAACATCTATAACATTCTTCTTCGTGGTATTGGCATCCCACAATATCAACTGTGGGGACTGACATATGATGGCCAGAATATCCCCTTCGGTGTCCCAAGATAGGCCGGTACACAGACTTGGCATTCTTATACGCTCCTGAATTTCTCCATAGCGATCGAATATATTCACCATAGAATCGACTCCTGTGGTAGCCAAATACATTCCTGAACCTTTTTGCCATGCGATGTATATATCTCCGGGGCCGTGAGGCTGTTCAAGCCGAAATAACATCTGAAATTGAAATAAAGGAATTAAATCCATCTCTTAATGCCAATTCCACGAATGTTCTGTAATAACTCATTGAGTGGGAGTTGATAATTTAAATTCCTTGCCTTTTCACTCATTGTTTTTCAAGTTTCATAGGAAAATATGGAATATTGGTAATTATTTTGAGAATTTTTAACAATACAAACACTTTTGTTTTGATCGAATATAGGTCATATGCGTTGAGATTAGGTTAGATTTTTGACAATCATATTATTAATCCTTATTCATTCAGAAAAATATTACAGCCTTTGGAATTTTTTTTGTGAAGTTGAATGTTGAATATATTCTGTTGAAATAAAATTCATAACAGTTTAAAAACAAAAATAAAAATCCACTGAAATTTAATGCGGCGACATCTATTAGCGGGATACTGAACTCATGCTCTTCAGTAATTTTAAAATCAATAAAATCAGTATTTTTTCATTTGAATGATAATGTCAATATATAACTTGTCAATGATATAACTCTTGTTTATATCACTGGTATAGCTTCAGACAATTATATAATTTTTGTCTACGGATATCTAAGGCATTTTTATCTCTAGGTATTTTTCAGAGCCTCGCCAATCTCGCCATAGATGTCTCAACTTTATGACCATCTCCGCCATCTATAATTATTCGGCTGAACTGATTTAGAATTTAGCAGCTGATCGCCTAAATTTTTACTGCCATCTAGCGGAAACGAATTACGCGAATATTATTTCGCAACTGATCACCACTAAATTGTAGCGCCATCTATCTCTCAGGAGTTAAAGTGTACAATAGAAGAAGAAGACTAACAAGTAAGGCCAGGTTCATATGCCAGCTTTTTGTAGTTGAGCTACAGCGTATTATTTTTCGATTGGTTACTGAATGACACAGAACGACATGTTCTCAGTCAGCGGCCAATCAGAAAACAATAAGCCATAAGCGAAAGCTATCATGTGTACCAGGCGTAAGAATCGTAAGATTTGTGAAGAAATTGTCAGTTGTCACGTGTAGTGACGTACGACATAGTGTTATTGTTGCTCTAACCTCAACTCAACGGTTGTTGAAAATGTCCAACAAAACTAAAGAAATCGGCCTTAAAGAAAATGCTGTGCAGGCAATAGTAATTGCGGACACATTTGGAGATGAATTCGTTCCCATTTCAGATTCTATACCACTGGTTACATATTTATACCAAAGAAATGATGCAATAATAGCACTGCATTTTTTAGTCTCTTCTACCAGTCCTCAACAAACCACTAGTAGATTATACTCTGGAATTTTTATCTTTAGGAGGAATAGATGAGACGTTCTTATTCTGCTGTACACATGTAGATGCCATAAGGGAGCATATCAAGTTGGGACAGGATAACGTCCAAGGATATATTTATTCACTATTTGAATTTTTTTTCAGTAAATGTATTCGTAATGGAGACAGTTGGACATTAACGATGAAAGTTAATATTATAGTCTCGGAGTCTTGCCATTCTTTTGGAGACTGTCTTCGAGATCTGGATGCGAAAGGGCTGTTGCGGGGAGACTTTGTGCTACTAGAACCAGGTACTATATCTAATGTGCAACTGTTACCATTGCTAAAAAGACATAGGTTTGTGACTATATGATAATATATAGCAATATCAAAAACACTTCCCATTTTCAGTGAAACTACAAAACATGACAAATATGCCGCTATGACACTGGTATTACAAGAATCAGGAATTGGTTATATAGGAAGATGTCCTGATGAGGAAATGCTGATTGCAACAAATTCCCACAAAAGAATTTTATTTCACAAAAACCTTGGGAAAACAAGAGATAGGAAAATAAAATTTCCTTTGGTAGGTATTGGCATAACTGCTGAATTCAATATTAGACCAAGCTATTGACGTTTTTTTCCCCACAAAATTAAAGGCGCAAATGGTCTTTACTTATTTACATCTTGCAATATATGTAGATATCAATATCTACAACGTGTATATTTTAATTTTCACCTGAGATATTCTACAAAAGTTGTATTGACTCTAAAACGATTCCTTCAATACCTGTTGAGATATTTGTAAAAAATCAAAAAAGTTGTATTTTTTTTCACTATTTCTTTAAAAAATTTCACAAAGGAATTGTTCTGGGGCGAAAACCTGGGTTTTCATTTACGAACTATCTTTAAAAAGTAGTATAGGCCATTTGCGTCTTTTATTAGTGTGTAGTTGTTTGCTTATATAGCTGTACTTCATTTCAGGATATTTTTCTGGAAAATTCATCAGTTTCGGTATTTCACAATTTGAAAGATACCCACATTGCCATATGTTCACCTTCAGTTTTGCCTCTTTTTTCTGATAATTTCGATTTTCAAACAAAAGATGATTTGATAAGAGGGCTGTTAATGAATGAAGAGATTTTAGAAGGAACTGTTTACATCAATATATTGAAAGGCAGCCAATCTGGGGGAGGTGTCACAAGCTGGAGGATGTATCAAGCTCTTAGGTACTAAAATTTTACAAAATCTTCAAATTTCGTCTTTTTTTTTGTCCCAACGAGTTGTATATATTGGTTTCTTAATATGACATTGTGTAATTACTTGTCTTCCCGTCCTGTCCCAATTATTTTGACAATAAAAATTTTGTAGGGTTGATAAAGTGAGGTTCCAGCAGTGGTAAATTGAAAAGTTTCAAATATAAAGCGCTTATTTTAAATAAGAAGATATTCTGATGTATATTCTACCTAAATTTAATTTGTGAACTTTAACAAATAAATTATTAGAAAAGTATTTAATGTTTACAACCAATTTTTTTTAATTTTTATAATTTTGGGGTAATGGTAAACACAATTCGAGGTAAATAATAATAATAATAATAGATGTAAGTAAAAACTAATTTGCATCACTTCTCAAAGACCTCGATTGTTGTTATTATAGGTGTTCCCATTTGCCACACTCATATGTTTACACATATCCCTTCCTCAGAAAATTCTGGGGCCAATGTAAACACCTCCATTACACTCATTGTCTATAGTGGTTTTATTAGCATGACGTTTCAATCGGTACAGTATCTCCGATATTTTTGTTAAAAAATCACTCATTTTATGCTCTATTGATTGGTGTACTACACTTTAACCTGCCTCATAGCCACATATTTACTAATTTACTAGTGTTTCTTATTTATTTTGTGACTTTTTTAATATTATATACTTACTTTCTGCCATATTCCTAATATAATTTACCTACAGTTTTATCTTATTGTAAAATGCAAACATTTTAGAGCAACACAATTTCTTTTTGATTTTATGTATATCAACTCTGTATTTCTATTTTTCTACTGATATTATACATTCATATAAGTATTTTTCTTTTTTTTAGTCAAGAGCTGAAAAACAAATGGATGTATCCTCTATGTCCACCCAGAAAAAGGTAAATAACTATGTACTTCCACTCCTCCGAACAACTACTAACAAAATACGTGAAAAATATTGAGCAACAAGTCCTAACAGGGATTTTATTACAAGAAACACATTCTGACAAATAATTATGCTGTAAATTGTACTAGTTTTTAAAATAATTTGTATTGATTAGAAAAAAGCGGTGAGAAATTTTTCTTACATCTTTTTTTTTATCAAATACAATACAATTTTTTTGCCCCCTGATATTAAAATAATAAAAACCAGAATTTTACTTATGGGCAGAAGGACCTCGGTCGATAGCCTTATGGAATGAATTAAATGTAATTCCATCATTATTATCATCAAATATAGCTTAACCATGCTGTTTCGATTTCATTAATATTTCTTATTGTCGTACTGTAACGAAGTTACTAAAATCCCCAGATGAGCAGAAGCAACATTACCTCTTTATTATCCATTTCTATCTTGCCACAATTATTATTAAGCCCCCTACTGCCATTTATCCTAAGTTCAGACAGCGCAGGACAATATGAATCTATATATGCCAGCCCGATAGATGTGAATTGGAAACCCTATGTTTAAGATGTGTAAAAACCCTGGTGTGCCGACTGATTAGATTTTGTTTAGAATTTTTTGAAGACAAAACAAATGAATTAGTGGTCTACTTTCATAATCCGCTCCAGAGATGGCGTCATCTTCCTCGTGTCAACACTGTCAACATTTCAAGGAAATGGTGATTGTGATTGCTAATTGAATTTTAAGGAATTTTATTAAACTTTTTTATTACCATACGAAAGTAATAGTCCATACTCGAAATGGAAGATAAAAAGTTTTATTGAAAAAATAACACTACTAAAATTGCGTAATTTTTTCCAAAAAAAATCTAAAAATCAACTCTGGATGCGTTTTTATATCTTACCGTTTCTTGAAATCTTCCATAAGTAGCGAAAGTCCGCGATAAAGTAAAAAATATAAATTGTTTCGCTTTACAAAAGCTTCTTCAAGTGGTAAAGATACACTACACTTTACCACTTGAAGAAGCTTTTGTAAAGCGAAACAATTGTCGTGGTTTTGTAAACCCTTTTGATGTGAAAATCATTTAAACTATAGTTTCATTATAGACATTGGGACGTTGCTTTGGCACGCTCCAATAATAGTTTTGTAGTTACTAGTTAGTCATTTGGGCCGTTGCTGTGGCACGCTCCATTAGTTTGTATAGTTAGGCATTTGGGCCGTTGCTGTATGTAGCACGCTCCGTTAATAGCTTAAAGAGCTTCACAGTACAAACTCCTTATCCCTCATTCAATTTCAGAAACCGTATAATGAAAAACGATGTTATCTGTGGCCAAGATACAATTGTCCACGAATCAGCTAACTTGCAGAGGACTGTGCTGGGAGATAACGTTAAAATCGGTCCTAACGTTAGAATAGAAGACTCCTTCGTGTTTTCCAACACAAAACTGGAAGACAACGTAACGGTAACACACAGTTTGATTGGCCCATGGTGTAAGATAAAATCCAAGAGTAAAATAACAGCAGGTAGCGTACTGGGAGAAGGAACCGTCATAGAGAAAGATTCATTCGTTGAAAACACTCTCGTGCAGGCTACAAAGCCGGAGGATTGTAAGTATAATTGGTTGAAGGTGGTTATGTATGAAGAGCATATATTTTAAGTCGAAGAAGGAGACAAGCTTGGCGCC
The DNA here is from genome assembly GCA_958298965.1 of Chrysolina haemoptera. Taxonomy (NCBI): domain Eukaryota; kingdom Metazoa; phylum Arthropoda; class Insecta; order Coleoptera; family Chrysomelidae; genus Chrysolina; species Chrysolina haemoptera. The sequence goes on along the minus strand of OY282597.1, from coordinate 2,080,520 downwards.
AAAGCTTACCGATTGAGGATTAGCTGTGAAGATGATGAAGATAACTCCATATCGGTATTGTCTAGGAAGTTCTCACATATACACATTGATGAATCAGACAAAACTGACTCAGAAAAGGAGAGTGAAGGATTCAGTGATAGTGATGATGAAGAATTATCTTATACCCAGTCCCCACCTCCTGATGACACTAAACGTAAGCTGATAATTTGTGAATTACTGATTGACCATTGCAGAAATTTAACTGTTATTTATAGTACTTACCAAATAATAAGCTTATTGACTATAATGATTTCACTGTTGTCTTTGGTTTGCACTTATTTTTTATAAATATTTGAGTTATGGATTTTTTATTCGCATAATTTCTTTGGGGCATGTTCTTGTAGAAAGCTTGAAAAGTTCCTAATTCACATTCAAATTTTAGTTTTGCATTTTTCAATGCTAAAGTACTGGTTTTTCTGTCAATATGAAATTTACCACATTTATAGGTCTTCATGTATATGCTTGTTTATACTTTTGAACAGGAAAAACGTTGCATATTGGTTGCCTCATCTAGCGGTGGAAACTAATTGAAAATATCAGGGCTAGGTTTTGAGATATGAAAGAACGAAATTTGATCATTTCGGTTTTTTGGTTATGCTTCAATTATTTTCAAAACTACAAAAAATATATTAGAGGTTTTTCGTTCGATGGTAAATTCTCTTTCATTTAACGTTTTCAGATTTTGCTTCCAGTGTTTCCTATTTTCCCGTCAATTTATTTTTTTAAATACGGACCTAGATATTTTATGACACTATTCGAAATAACTCCTCATTCCCAATCCAGCAGTGTATCATGTAATGTTATTCAAAAAGCATGGTACTATGTTGATTAAACTGAAGATTGCAGAAACTAACTGTGAATGAAAAATAAAAAAAATCGATTACGGTCTATATTACCCAAAAACCGTCTTTGAATGGCATTGTATGATACTCGCCAGATTCAGGATGAAAATTTATTTCGAATTTTAAAGACTAAGTTCATTGTAAGAGTGAGATAATTGACTAATAAATGACGGTCTTTTAAAGACTTTTACTGTACCTACCTGATGAGGAAAAAAATTGAACTGGTTTTTAAATTGCACGCAGAAAATAAAAATATAAGTCTCGAATTGGAGAGTGAATTAATTTGTGTATTATAAATTAAACCATGGTTCCTCGGTTTTTCTCTGTTTTGTTCACAATATACCAAGGCATATTTACAAGTTACAACTGTTAAGAGGGTTACACTGAGGTTCAATTTTAGGTCCGTATCTGATTATCATTAATATCAACGATTTGGCACATTTAAGGATTTTTACCACTTAAATTTTCTCAATAACTAAGGCCAGTTTCGTGTTAACCTATCAACATTAGTATTTTCAATTTAATTCATAGTAAGTGCATATTCAGGGTGTTTCCGCGAAATTGGAGCGATTGAGAAAATGGGTTGTTATATGGATCAAAATGTAACAAAAAATAGCAAGAATTTTCGTTTTTGATGCTGATCAGTGATTACCAAAAGTGTATTGTCAATTTTAAAATTCAATATGTCCCAAAATAATTTTGTTTCGACAAAAATGCATTCTTTCATTTCGTTTTGTTTTGTCATCTTCCACTTCCCACTTCATATATCTCGCCAATTAGGAAACACCCTGTATATTTAGCAAGTTTTGAAACAAGTTCTCGAGTTTTCCTTTAACTTTGACCTACCTACCTAAAAACCATGTGCTTTTCAGGGCTATTAAATTTATCACTATCATGTTTTTAGTTATTTTTAGTTAATGTGAACCAGACAAAGATTGATAATTTGTAAATATGTAATGGGATGAGGCTAATCTATTTTTGATCTTGATCTTGAAAAATTCATGGCTTGCTTTGCTTTTTTTTCATCCCGCTCAACGACAAAAATATTAGTAATGGTTTTGTTTTTTTTAGTGTTCTTTACTGAAGTAATCGACAGCCTAACCAGGGGTTTTGACGACAATCTACTATGCGATAACCTTATTCTTGAAATCAATTCATCCAGATACGCTTATAATGTCACCGTTAAAGAGGTGAATAATCAACTTTTTTTTTTTTCTCCAAAGGATGTTATTGATTTCTTTAATATCATTTCCTGTAAATTAAATATATTCAGCATGAAGAATATCAGTGCTGTCACTGCTGTGAATGGTAGAACGTAATGTAAAACAGGGTGTTTGGGCCATTTTGGGTATGTCTGTCCTAATTTCAACAAAAAATGATTCCTCAAACTCAACCAAGCAGAATAGTCTGACCATAAATTATAAACACCCCCCCCCCTGTCAACTTTTGACCAGATCAACTTTTTTTTTTTAATTTGTTTTTATAAGAAGGTAATAGTCCATACTCGAAGTGGAAGACCAAGTTTTTTTGGAAAAAGAACACAAAGTCGTCTCCACAAAATTTAATAGAGCAAAGGATATAAATCCAATCTCAAACAAGACATGTTTCGAACATATATATGTTCATCTTCAGTTGGGTACAATTAGTAATATAGAAAAGAAAGTGTGGAGAGAAAAATACAAAAATAGTAGGACTAACTAATTGAGCTATTGGTACATGATGTACTTCTTCTTTTCTTTTCTTTCTTTCTTTTCTATATTACTAATTGTACCCAACTGAAGATGAACATATATATGTTCGAAACATGTCTTGTTTGAGATTGGATTTATATCCTTTGCTCTATTAAATTTTGTGGAGACGACTTTGTGTTCTTTTTCCAAAAAAAAAAAAAAAATTTGTTTTTGTTCAAATGGTAGGTTTACAAACTGCTCTTCGACAATTATAAAAAACATCTATCTTTCTCATTCAAAATGTGAAAAATTGGGAAAGAAAATTTCACACCTCACTTTTTCAGCCAATCAAAAAATTGGTTTTTATTTAGTTGCCATGGCAACCCAAAAAATTTCCGGAAATTTTTATCCTCCTGGGTACCCTGGGCGAAATTAATAAGTGGAAATTTTTCTGTCAAATATTTGACATGTGATAGTTAACATTTTGCTTTTATGTACAAATGGAATGTTATTTTTCATATGAAAGGATATAATATTTCATAATTATATATTCACTAAATATTTCGAATGTGTCTGAAAATATTTTGAGAACTTGCATTTCAACGATGAATAGGTCCATCGGTAAAAAATGTATATCAATCAAATCTATCTATGCATGACTTGATGAACTTAATATTTGAAACAATTTTATTCAACCTATCTTTTCGTGAATACTCGGCTGAAATTTGCAACAATTCCTTTCCACATCACTTCCCAATAGACAATTCGCACGGACCAGTCAAAACTATTTTAGTTCTGCGTGATGTGCAATGTAATTTTAGGTTGAAAATGTCGCAAAATGAATTTTCCTTTCTCACATACAAACACCGCCACTAATACCAACGCGTAACTGTCATTATATCAACAAAAACCATTCATGGCCCACTGATGTTACAACTTGTTTTCTCTCAGAATGATCTACAAGTCAGTTAAATTAACCATTAATTTAATATATTTTGGTGTGAAATTTTCTTACCGAATCCCCCGCGTGCTTGAATTAATTGCTGGAAATTTATCTCGTACATGAATTTTTTAACAAAATCACCCGGCAATAATTCAAGCACTAGGGAGATTATAAGTGAAAATTAAATTAAATTATTGAAACATTCGCCACTGACTCTCTGGCATACAAAGAGACGATTCTGAAATTCGCGCCTTATATTTCCAAATATTTCTGGCATTATATTTTTACGTACCTTTGACTTTGGAACCCTTCAAAATAATTTATTTTCGATCTGATTTAGCTCTTAGAGACCCATTGTCAGTGAACATGTCACATCCTCTACATAGTTTCAACAATAGTGATAAGTAATTCAAACTTTTTTGTTTTCTTGAGTTTAAGGATGTTGAAATTGCGACAGGCTGTATGAAGATCCTCTCATTTTCTTTTTTATATTGTATTTTCTAGGTATTACTGGTATTTTGACACTGCTTTCAATGTAGCCTTCTGGAAATGTTTAGTTGAGACGCCTTGTCTTAACACACTTCATCATGTCTTGTTGAATTCAATTATACTAACTCTAACAATATTTTAGGAAAGTGAATTTTAAAGTTATTTGTGGAATTTTCATTTTTTTCTAGTTAAAAAACATTTTAGAAATAGCTAATTCTAATCACCCAGTTCAAATGTTGAGCAGTGACTATTAGCAAATATCAGTCTATTCAAAGGATAACTTCGTGTGTCTTACATTTTGCAGGTGAATTTCAATGTTGTAAAAGCTATATTGAGTATGTCTCTAAGGCAGCATGCTGGTGTTCAATACTACTCTCACTTTTCTCGTTTATTGTCCTACTTTGCTCCAGTCTTGAAGAACTACATACGTAACGAAAATGCGATGATTGATACTCTAGAAGCAATCGAGGTTAGTAAGACCTAAGATGCCTAAAAAAAACCATGGTGTGAAACTGTGAGACCAAACGCGAGACATTCGCCTGCTTGATCAAGAAAAAACAAATGAAGTCGTAGTGTGCTTTTCGAATGTCCCGCGATAGTGGCGTGTATCGCCGCCGTCGATTTTCTTCTCAGAGCAAGTTTTCAAGTATTTCGTGTGAATATCAAATGAATAGAACAACATAATAAGTCGCAGTTTTAATTGTTACCGTATTCATTTTCTAAAAACATTATTAAATTTTATCTGAAATGAACTAAAACTCCTAATAATAAATTTCATATACGAGTCTTCAAGTTCTGATACATGAAAAGTTACCTTTAGAATTTGACAATGACTAAATCTTATGACAGCGCCATCTCTGGAACCGTTAACAGAAGCACACCACGATTTCATTTGTTTTGTCTTAAAAAAAATTTACACAGAATCTAATCACTCGATACACCAGGGTTTTTAGATACCTTATCATTGAAGAAGCTCATTATTTACCATTTTTTGTCGATATTTCAGGATGTGGCAACATCCAACGAAGAACTGAAAGAAAAATGGGTGATGTTCATACTTCAGTACCTGTATGATAAGGATTACGTGACTGAGGATGCTATTTTGGATTGGTGCAAAACTTTGGATAAGAAGGGCAAATTTCATTCACAGGTTAAACCTTTCACTGACTGGTTACAACAAGCCGAGGAAGCTACTTCTTCTGAGGAAGAGAGTGACTGAAAATACGTTTTGCAATTTTTATAACCATGTTTGATTATTTCATTAAAAATATTTCTTGACATAATTTTTCATTCACCCTGCCTAACACTCATCACAAACGAATATCTATATCGGCAAACGCCACAAAAGTAACAACTTTTGTGACTTAATGTCATGAGTGAAAGTTCAACCTTTTGGCTATGGAATAAAAGTTCTACTTTTGTGCCTAGGCATTTTTACTTTTACCAATTTCAGAATTATGTATGCTTAAATGAACCCCAAAGGCGAAACATTTCTTTCAGAATACAATTTTAAAAATCTCTTGTTAGACACGCAATTTCTGAAGGTATGCATCACAAAAAGATGCAGAGATCACAAATCATCAGCATCCGACAGTTTGCACCATGAACTCTGTTACTAGTCAAATTGATAAACTTTTGAAAATCTCAACACTAATTCTGATTCAGTAGTGTGGAATTTCTTTATAATCGTTGCTATGATGTGATAACTTGCAAAGCGTCTTGAGTTCATTTGTTGATTTGTGGTGGTCTCGATTTTTAATAATTTATCTGAATACGTTTGCGGATAAAATTATATATTTTTTCGGAGTAAACGTAAGTTTATGTGAAGCGCTTAATTGCCTCACTATACTTTCCGAAAATAAACGTTCCTTCGTCACATAAACTATCACTTTTACTCTTAATCATTTTTTAATCTACTATTTTGTTCTTGACCGATTTTGGAGTCATCTATGGAGGAATAGATCAACTCACTTGTGATACAGAAAGCTTCACTGTTTCGTCACTATTCGCGAAATGCGTTCCCGCTAGGTGGCGCCAAAAATTTTAAGCGATGATCAGCTGCTAAATTCCATAAGAGACCATAGTGTTTAATTTCAGTCTCATTCAAATTTGAATGAAGTACTCGAAATGCCGAAAGTTGAAATGAGTTTATCAGACATTTTTATCTAAGACGATATTGCCATGTCTGGCATAACCTCTATGTTTATTAATAATTCAAAGAAAATTTGTGTTTGGTACTATTGCTAGTATATTCAGCAATGCAGTTCTGAGCAAATATGCATAGTAATGGAACTTTTGACTCCTGCCACCAAATCAAATTGACTTATTCTGAAACTATGAACACTAAATAATATCACTGAGCTCAATTTATTCTTCAAAAATCGATTAATAATGAGAAAACAGTTGTTTATACACTATCGCTTATGGCAAGAAATACCTAATCTACTGTTTATCAGTTCAACCAAATAATTATAGATGTCGCACCCTTTGTGCAGACCGAGAATAATTTTGCAAGTATGACTAATGATCTTGATATATATCTGACTGTGCTATTGCGTAACACAGTTTAATAAAAATCATTTTCTCTTTGACACAGCTGAATTATCTAAGCTGTGCCTTTGATCTAAAAGAGGTAACGTAAAGTGGTAACGTTATTAACGTACTTTGACCGCGACATCTGTTGACCAGTAGAATATACTGAAGAAATCAAAGCGAATCGGGTCTCCCTGCAGTCAGTTTCCTTATGTAGAAATCTATTAAAGAATTTGGCTAGAGGAGGCATACGAATTAGACGTTGGTTCAACTCTACGTGCATTAGATGGCACAAGAGATTCTCAAGACAAACATATCTGAAACCGTGAAAATATGCACGCTCATGATGCGCATATATCCTGTGATGAGGCACTTAATTAAATGAAATATAGAAAAATGTTCATTAAAAAAGTTACAGGACACTTAAAAAAAATTGTACAAGTATAGTCTTTCCAATATCAATTGCAGAACATTACAATCGTTTCAAAGCCTTACCGACAATTTCGTTTGATATGCCGACACCTCATTTAAATGATGATTTATAACTCTCCAGCCAAAGACTTTGCATTTTGCCGCACGTAAATTAAGTCCTCCTGGGCCGCGGCGCTTGCTTTGAATGTATACGAGTTGTTGCAATTGATATTGGATGAACTTTACGAATTTCATTGAATTGAATTTGACAAATAATTTTTTTTCTATTTGTGTGATTTCACCTACCACAATCCCGTTTGCAAGTTACTCAACCTCTCTCATAATTTGGCAGTATTTCCGTCCAACTGGAGAATTGCAAGAGTACAAACCAGGTCCGAAAAAGGGAAAAAGACACTAACCAGCAACTACAGACCTATTGCTCTGTCATCTGTCATCTCGAAAGTCATGGAAAAAGCCATCGACATCGAGCTCACGAAATATCTAGAACGCTCAGGAATTATCAATAATTCACTGAGGTTCACTGCCAGTGTCTCTCAAAAACTAGGTTTTCGTTTTCGTACCAAGAAAAGTATTTCACTTCCAAAAATACACATTTAAACTATTAGATTCTGTCCAAAAAAGAGCCCTTCGTCTCGTCGGTGATACTCCGCTTACAAGCTCGCTCACTTCTCTGGACCACCGCAGGTTGGCGATCTGTCTCAGTTTTATAGATATTTTCATGGACGACGCTCTTCCGAAATATCATCAATAAAAAATATCAAAATTATATTTTATAACCATCAGTTTTATTATAATTAATTTTCATATTACGAACACAGTCTTTTTATAATAAAAAGAGGCGGAAATATGTTCCAATCAGAACAAGAAAAATGCCAAAAAAGGACCACCAACCCAACTCTGTCTGCCCTTATCATATCAAAGCAGCAGCCTAATATGGCTAATGAATTAGGCATCACCTGACATATCAAATGCGTCTATTCAGAAGGGAGAGTTGTATCGAAAACTTGTGTTAATTAATTATTACATTAATTAACTGCAAACCGAACCAGACTGGCAGATCATGTTAGTAGTTTGGTTTTTGGAAATGCGATATACGCTAGAAAGAGAAGCTGCTATATGTAGCTGTCAGCGGGTCGGTGGTACATCGAGAATATCTTCATCATCATTCATAAAACCTGCTGTGGAATCATCTAGCTGCGGCTGTACGACAAACTTTAGTCGTGATTTTCCATCGTTCAAGATGTATAACCTCTTGAGAGGTATTTATGTCGAAAAGGGGAACATTCTCCAAGAAAATTGAAAAATTTGAATTATTTGTAATACCTAACAAAAAACAACTACTTCACTTAATTTAAAATTACTGTTCTGATTTTTGATGAAATAAGCACGTTAAACATGTTATGTCGTATTTTTTAACAAAATTGAATAAATACGAAATGTAAACATGTCATGACAATGACAATTGTCCAACGTCATCATGACAAGTATTTATTTATCAATCTGTAATGACTTTACCGCCATCTACGAATGATCGTGAAGCTAATCCGATATAAATAAAATATGAAGAATCACTTAGGCCGTACCTTAACAGTTTTGGTAGGCCGATTTCACAGGTATAAATGAACGCACCAGGGTTTCTATCCATCTTGCATATAAATATGTAAACTATAGATTAATTTCTAACAGAAACGAAACGAGGTAGAGTAGATCTATCTGTATCTGTTCCTAGTCCATTATTTCACAATTCGCGTATTACTATGGCTGGCTATTTGCTCATACTGATCCCGCGCTATAAAATGTGGTCTAGGCAGCTCCATCTTTCGAGGAGAGGAAGAAGCATTCCGGTAGAAGTCTCTGGTTAGAGATTAATTCATTTCATGTTTTCGGACATTTAGAGCTTTGTGTTCACGACTGTAAGTTCATTCTAAAAGAAACAAAAACGGTTTATCAGCGAAGACATTTTATATACGAGGGAAATAATAAGTAGATGAATTCAGTCTCGGTGATTATGATAAAAAAAATGTATCATTCGCAATTGACGTCATTTTGTAATAAATAGGTTTTTCTGGTGTGAAAGTGATCTTTCTGAAATATTTTTGAAATATTCTGGCTCGATATGATAATAATCTATTCGATGGGTAATTACCCTAGCAGTCGATGCCAAAACACCAGATAAAAAAAATAGTCTTTTCAAACATTTTGGTAATTTTCTTAGAAATATTTGTTCATTTGTTCATTTGGTTTCGTAATGTTGTTACTGGTGGATCTCATGATATCTCATGGGATTCGCATAAGATTGGATACGGAATTCCAAATACAGATTGGATCATCAAATCCTGAATCTAATTTTTTATACGATACTGAATAAGATTATAAATTGTCTTTTATCCTCATTCAAAACATTATTGTGATTGAAATTGGAATACCTCATCGTATCGTGATAGTCCTTTGCACCACCACTGCCTAAGACAAACTCTTACGACTTTGTATCCTTTTTTTCTTATCGAAACTTGTGAATTCTCAGTCATTTTGAATTGCATGAAAACTTATAGGAATCGCATAAATTTAGATAAGGAATTCCTGATCCAAACCATCACTTCCCGATCCCACTGTTTCCACAAGATACCAGAAAACAACTACTTTCCTGGCTAATACCACGACGAACGTTAAATTACATCTAATGAATTTCCGTGGAGAGTTCCTACTAGGATATCTTATCTCCGCAATTGCTAGTTGCATGGAAATGTTCATTGAAACATTTGGACCACCTCTACAGATCGACTTCTGGGTTCTTACCCTCAGCAGAATAGGGTAGGTCTCTGCAGACAATATCTAAAGTCTGCAACAAACAATTTAACAAAATCTCCATGTAAAGGCAGAAGCTGAGACACCGCCCGCAGCCTAGCGTTTACTAAACTACGGGCGCCATCTGAACTCCAGCCCCTCAAACAAAGCAATACCCAAAACTTGCGTGATTAATTCAATCACAAATACAAATTGAAGAAATCTGCATGCATTCACATAAGCTTGTCAAGAGAGAAACATGATGTCCTGCATCACCAGGACGACGCATATTGCCATAATCCTATACAACAGGATTAATTGGGTCGAAAATCCATCAGAAAACAACTACTTTCCTGGCTAATACCACATTAGTTATTGTCTGCAGAGACCTACCCTATACTGATGAGGGCAAGAACCCAGAAATCGATCTATATGTGGTCCAAATGTTTCAATGAACATTTCCATGCAACTAGCAATTGCGGAGACATCCTTCTAGGACTCTGCACGGAAATTCATTAGATGTAATTCAACGTTCGTCGTGGTATTAGCCAGGAAAGTAGTTGTTTTCTGATGGATTTTCGACCCAATTATTCCTATTGTATAGGATTATGGCAATAAGCGTCGTCCTGGTGATGCAGGACATCTTGTTTCTCTCTTAATTACGTACTTGTAGGTTACAGACTTTCCTTGTAGATCCTTATAAATTTTCATAATTAGTCTATATTTTTTCATCAGATTTCAAGTGACATTTTTGGCAGGGAATCCAAATCCCCACTTCACACCCTCGAGTGTGACGGACTGAACCATCACATCCCCGTTTTTCCGATTCAAAACCCATAAACCAGAGTTGTTCAACAACTTCCATTCCAGATATCCTTCGCGCTGCATGTTGCCAAACTGGGAATAACCGTTTGCAAATCAGGGATTAGGAAAACTTACGCTCCTCTTCCGAAGTTAGAATCCCGAAGGTGTAATCTATCGGCGCGTCCCGTCTTGCGGCGCCGCGACGCCCATTAGTCGCCCTCGGGATTGACCCTCTCGGATATCGAGTCTTCGCCAAAACATTTATCATCAAATTATACCTACTTTCGGTTATGATTCGAATTGAAATTTAGCTGTTGGGAGCCGGAAGTGGGTCGTAGAAGTTGTGTAGGTGCTCATTAATATTGATTCGGTATCTTCTCGTGCTGCGGTTTGAATGCGAGAGGGTTGCAGGGCCGGGTCGAGGGGTTGGAGGGTGGATATTTTCGGGTTTCGTGATATTATGCAGATGAACGGAGCATCAGACGTTTCTAGAGAAATAAAATGTACTGGTGGCAATTCCCGTTGCAATTGAGTAATAACAATCTTAAAAAACGACCCTGCATGCAAACGAATTATTTCATACTATAACTCACTCACAAAATAAAACCACTTTTAACAAATGTCCCAATTTTTCTTCGGAATATCATTGAAAAATGTTATTCCGAAATATTCAGTGGAGTATATCTAGGATGTACTTTCCAATAGGCCCCGCCCACTTTCAGCGGAGTATATCCAGGATGTACTTTCCAATAGGCCCCGCCCACTGGTGGCTCGGCCTCCTATTAGCCTACGTAAATGTAAGACTTTTGCATAAATACAGCGTTCGCTCTGTATTTATCATCCTAATCAGACAAACCAGGGCCTTCTCCCTGGATATTAGGGCCTTCAGCCCCGTTTCAGAGGGGCATCATGCACATAAAGTCATTGTTAATGTCAACTCATGTCAGATATAAGGGAGCTTCAGGCGCACAGAAGCCAAGCACTCCATATCAATCGATCAGATTGCATTCTGCTGATCGCCAATCAACAGGATGAGGATCCGCTCAGTGGGAGCGGGGGTGGTGGTGGAAGGGGGGAGGGAGCGTTCGAGCACGTAAAAAGTGCTGGGGAGCTCCTTCTTCCGGGCCTCAACCTTAGGGGGTGCATGATGATATTTATCATCACTTTGGGAAGAACAAGAGTTCTCCTAGTGGTAAATCTTATTATTATTAAATATTATTCGCAAACGGTCGACTAATATTAAAATACAGTTTCATCTAGACGATATGCGGTAATAGAATAGTTGAAGGATTTTGAAGAAATCACTGTAGTAAAAAAAACCGTAGTTGTTTTTAGAAATTAACCCTTATGCTCTGTGTTCGAAGGCTATTTTAATTTTGAGAGTAAAGATTCAGATTCTTGTCTCCACCAAACAAAAATATGGAAGCACTGTAAATTCCACCAAATTCACAGACATGACTCAACAGAGGTCACTGATCTCGAAAAATGACATCCACGAGGTTTCCACTTCACAAAAAACTAGAGACCCTGCTAATTTTTGTAAATTCACTGGCAAGACTCAGTAGAGATCGCTCATCACTAATAATGAGGTCTACGAGATCAAAATCCACAAAAAACCCGGAATTACTGCAAATATTAATTATTTTGTAGACCACTGAACAAGACTATACGAAAAGTTGGAAAAAAGAGGTAATGCCAAAGAAATTACCGAAACCTTGAAAACGTAGCCTAAAAACACAACAACAGACTCATAATTCCGAAAAACAAGAAAATAAACCACCAAAACACAAACGATAAAAAAGGTATGGATACAATCGTTACTATTCCCTAACACCTAATTGGAGAGCAAGAAATCACAAAATCATCCCCACAACGAACAAGAAGTGTGATAATTATTATTAATATTAGTAATCCTGCTGTCCGTAATTTGTTTTTGTTAAAATTTGTTATTACGGATCTCCCAGGTTTTCGTAGAAAACCCCAAAACCCCTCAAAAGCAGAGCTTGTCCGAGCAAGGGAGACCCGGGACCTACAGCTTAAAAAGTGTCCACTTTAGCTCCGTGATGGCGGTGGGGATCGAAACCGGGCCGCCTGGGTAGGAGCTAACGCTCTAACACCTCGACCACTTCGCTACATGTGAACACATATTGCTTTAAACCACATTATCACAATATCTGTTGATAGTAATCCTGAGCTATTTCGCAGTTCTTCGAATAATGTAGAGAGTTGGCAACAACGCATTTCCATGAGGATATTCCGTAGATATTCCATCAGAAAACTGTAATTTACTTGGAATTATTATAGAAGATTGCCACTAGGGTTATGAAAAAACATTTGTTGCCAGCGCCATCTATCTTACAGTACAGAAACGGGAAAAATATGATTCACATAAACCTTAATAATCCTGCCACTAGGGTTATGAAAAACATTTGTTGCCAGCGCCATCTATCTTACAGTTCAGAAACGGGAACAATATGGTTTACATAAACCTTAATAATCCTGCCACTAGGGTTATGAAAAACATTTGTTGCCAGCGCCATCTATCTTACAGTTCAGAAACGGGAAAAATATGATTCACATAAACCTTAATAATCCTGCCACTAGGGTTATGAAAAACATTTGTTGCCAGCGCCATCTATCTTACAGTTCAGAAACGGGAACAATATGGTTTACATAAACCTTAATAATCCTGCCACTAGGGTTATGAAAAACATTTGTTGCCAGCGTCATCTATCTTACAGTTCAGAAACGGGAAAAATATGATTTACATAAACCTTAATAATCCTGCCACTAGGGTTATGAAAAACATTTGTTGCCAGCGTCATCTATCTTACAGTTCAGAAACGGGAAAAATATGATTTACATAAACCTAAATAATCCTGCTATTCCTGTTTTATGTGTGCGGCCGTATTTTATATATTTCTATTAAATAAACGTTTTTTGCTTTTTGCTTTTTGCTATTCAAAGTAACACAAGCCCATTATATCCCATCAATCCAAATCCTTCGAAAACCTTCCGCATTGTATAAATAAATTACAACTTTTGGTGATGTAACCCAATGTTTTCGTTGAAGAAGAGTCTATGGGGCACAATCCGGCATTCTCCACCGTAAAATAAAACGAAGTTATTTTGCTTGGGTCTTTGTTTCGGTATGGCCTAATTAATTAAATTTCATACGAAACATTGATTAGAAATTTTGGCCTGCGGCTGAGGTAGAGCAGACAAAATTCGAAAATCAGAGGTTGGACTGTTGTTGTTGGGGTTTCATAAAAGTTTATTATTTTTGTTCGAAAATGTGAGATGTGGGTCTGAAAGTTTTGATGGAGAATTGGGAGTACCTACTTAAAAAATTAGCACATTTTTTCGTAGAAATTGTATTCAAAAACTTAAAATAGTTCTATGATTTTTCATTTTCTTTCCTAAATGCTTAACGGATATAATAGTCTGGTGGCAGGGAGTGTTTTCGTAGCCGATGAAGCGCGACGGGATCACCCAAGTTATTCTCATGTATTTTGACCCGCTGAATCCGAATTTCGAGGGTGATAAGCCGTGAAAACATCCGGAAAATTTTTATGGACGATTTTCCGAGGGAAATCGAAAAATCCATTTTTTCCAAAAACAAATGATGTAATATTCTGCATAAAATTCTCTACAAAATCGTATAATTTTATCAATAACTTCGCTGTTAGTTTTGCGATCTTTGACAATAAATATCTACTAGTAATACAAAACTTTCCGTCTTTCATAACATCCTCCAATGTTGAATTCAATGTTATTCCCAGCGTTTTTTTTGTTCTGCGTATTTTGGGTAGATTATTAGATTATATATTAGGGACTTTCGTGCTACAAGCCTCTACACCGCGACCTTTTCAGATCTATTGTGTTTGTCCTCGAGATCATTTAGAGTTCTTTGTCTAGCCCTGTCTTCTTTACGAGACTCCACAGGCTAGTTTTTAGAACTCCCATGAATCTGGGAGCTCTTGGTTTTTCTTCTCCCAGCGTTAGAAACCTTTGCCTTGACAAGCCCTCGCAGTGGCATAGTATGTGTACTGATGTTTCCTCTTCTTCCTGACAGAATCTGCATAGCATTTCTTCTGCCAGGCCTATTGTACTCATATGTTTGTTGAGCCTACAGTGCCCTGTGAGAAGTCCTACTACTATTCTAGTAGTGTTCCTCTTCTGGCTTAGTAGATAGTCTGTGAATGTTGGCTGCGGTTGTTTGGTAAACTCTTTGGCCTGTCTCATCCCTGGTGCATTGTTCCACCATTCTTGAGACTTCTGTTGAATCCATGATTTGGTGTTTGTTTTTAGTACAGCTTTTGCTATACCGCAATACGGTTCTGGACCATTCAGGGCCTTACTTGCTCCTTCTCGGGCTAGTGTATCGGCCTCTTCATTGCCTCTATAACCTGTGTGTGCTGGTACCCAGGCTAGTGTCAGTCTGTTCTGACTGCCCAGCTCTTTTAGGGCTTCTATGCAGTCCCAAACAAGTTTTGAGGTAACTTGCATTGAGTTGACTGCTTTTATCGCAGCTTGGCTATCTGAGTATATGGCAATGTTTTTTCGTGAAAAATCGTGCCTTATTAGCTCTTGTGCACAATGGTGTATTGCAACGATTTCCGCTTGAAATATCGTCGCATGTTTGCCCAACCTCAGTGAGATTTTCATCTGCGGCTTGGTTCCGTAAATGCCGGCTCCTTTTGGGTAGGTACATGGTCCATATGTTCGGAACGATCTGACTAGAATGTCACCGTACTCCAGCAGTCTCTCTCTGTCTCTGCCACAAAATCCACAGAAAGGACACGCGTAGTCTTATGAAAAATGGCTTTGTTTGTCCCCCCATCGAATGTTTGACAACTGTCAAATTACGTCACTGACAGTGCTCTATTACATTGCTACTGAGGACATATCTTCAGTTTTTCTCAATTATCTCATTCATTCTATCATAATTGGTAGTGAATAACTGTTATTATAATTATTTTTATTGATATTTGATTGATTATTTGGAAACATTTCAAGGGGTTCATGACTGTCAAGGGCAAACAAATAAAATGAGCGTTCTGACCACTGGAATTGTTGTCAAAAATAAGGATTTTTTATTTTTTCATTATATCTTTGAATATACCTACTTTTGTTTCATACATCTTGTATTCTACTGTTTCTAAAATATAAAATTAGTTTTCCTTGAGTTCATAAGTTATTCCAAATACACTATAAATTATTTTTATACGTCGGAATACCAATTAATCAAGAAAATTCGTTTGAAAATGATTATGTAGTGAAATGTTCGAAAAATCATGTTTACGCCTATAAAAGCTCCCTAACATTCGACACAGAAAAAAAAACAATCACCCTCCGTATCTACTATTTGAAGGACAGTCATCAAATCATTTTCCCAAAGTTTTTGCTCGTCCCAACCAGAAATCAATCAAATATCAAAGCAGCACACACATTTTAAAGAGCTCGAATAAATCCGGCTTATGTAAGGTCTAATTCGTATCAAGGGCGAAGCCGTGGGAAAAGGGATGATTCGCCAACACCCCATTACGCAGTCATTGTGTGCAACGTCCTCTTCTGATACATCGTCATTATGCGATCGGGAAACTTTTTATGGTTCGCGTGAAAGACAATAATGGAATTATTGTATAATCAAATTACGATTCGGTTGACTTTCGAAGGTATTCATGCATAGAATACACGCTTCCCAGACGAAATGGGCGCATTCATCGGGTGTACAGTGATGATATGTCTTCGCCAGAACGGTATTGTCCAGGACGCAACGGTCAGTCCGGTCTTAATACAATAAGAACGTACCGAGGTTCAATTTTTTTTTGGTGGTGTATTGTATGTTTGCAGAATACGATACCTTTAGAAAACGGAATGGGAATTCTGGAGGCTTTATTTCGAAGGAGAATACTGATTCATGTATGTCCAAGTAACACACTCATATTGGGACAATATTGGGACCATATTGTGAAAATATTGGCAAAATATTAAAGTAACAATATTGACGAGAAAAAACTGGCATCTTCGGAGATTATATAAAAAAACGATGGGCAAATCAACTTTATTTTTCATAGTTATTTTATTATTTCTCTACACTTATAAGTAAAGTAACATAACGAAATCACAATCACACATAGAAGTGAATATTGTGCGGCATACACCATACATATCTTCAATCACTTTCATGAAGATTATCGTTGCAAATTGTCCCAAGTAGCACACTCATATTGGGACAATATTGATACAATATTGTAAAAATATTGACATTGGCAAAATATTCAAATAACAGTATTGGCGACAAAAAAAATGTGAACATATTGGTACAATATTTTAAAAATAATATTGGTGTAATACTCTCGAATCAATATTGGCCCCAAAATTTTAAGCGATATTGTCAATATTAGTACAATATCGCTGTAGCACATTTATATTGAAATAATATTGGTGAAATATTATAAAAATATTGGCAAAATATCCAAACGTGATATTGGCGAGATAAAATTATAATTATTTCGAGATATTTGTGGGTATCGATATTTTAATCTTCGATGCTCGATATTTTGTGTCGATATTTTGGGATATCGATACTTTCTATTGAATATCGATTCGAAAGTATCGAAGGATTATTCACTACCCTGTCATCGTTTTAGACGAGCGCCTAAATGCCAAATCATAATCCTCAAACTCTACTACTTTGATCCCTAGAAATTTAAACATAAACAATGTGGTTGTAATTTACTTAATGACCAGGTAGACTTAGTATATTCACCCGTTTTTAATGTAGCCCTTCCACATTGTTGATCATGAACATATTTTCAGGTACAAGGAAATATATATTTTTTTATAATAATAAATTTATTTGCCATCAATAAATTAAAAAAACAATGAAGTAAAAACTACGAGAACAATACAATCTCAACAAGTAAATTGACTTGTTGGGCATAAAAGGTGAAACCTTGTGCGTGATCAAGTTTACTAATTAATTAATTATATGAAATGTTGCAAAGTTACTAACATTTTTCTTTCCGATATATTTATAATTTCGATCTACTTTATGTCGTCAAGAGATGGCGCAACCGACGCAATTTGTCCAAGCTCGAGCATGTGGCAACATGGCAACTAGGCAGTCATTAGTACATAAAGTGGCTAACAGATAGCAGTAGCACAGGAAGTTTTGTTATTGTGTAGTTTTCTACTTTAAAATTGGCCACTTGATTGAACGGCATGGCCTTCTAAATTCAGTGACCCTATGTGTAGGTTAATCGCCATCTATTCGACAATTTCTGTACTAATGACTTTGCTTCGTTCCCATGTTGCCATATGCTCGAACGTGTCACAAATCGCCTGGATTGCGCCATCTCTTGACGACATAAAATAAATCAAATTTATGAATATGAGACACTTGAAAGGTAAATATATTGTGTTTGATCGAAAATAAATATATCGGCGCCTCATATTAATGAATGTATCATTTCTATCAGAGAAGAACTAAACGAAATACTACTTATTAATAAATACAGAACCCCTGTTTTTTTCTTTCTCTTGTTCCTACCTATTGTTTTGTTGTTGTTTATTATCTTTATATATATTGAATTGTATCCATAGTAATGTGTAAGTGAACATTTTTTTGTGAATATTACGAATGAAACAACGGCTGTGCCTATTTACCAACTTTTGCGTTGTACTTGTTTAATTCTCAGTACGGCCCAATAAATATTTTTTTTCTACAAACGTCAAAAAATGACAAGGTTCGCACATTGACAACAGTATGCGAAGTGGCACTTTTTTTCATTTTCCTTCGTTACCATGACACCGTGCGCGAAGTAATGTGCGAAATATATTTCGCACACTGCATGTAAACTATATGGGATTTTCAAATTCTAACCTATATATATCGTCCTCAATCAAGCAAAACACAAGAAATCGTTTATTTATTAATGTAGAACAATAATTAAGGTTTTCAAATTGTGAGAAAATTTTACACTACCTAATTTTATTTGTTATTTACAATGTTAACATTAATGGTGCAGCCAGTGCACGAACCAATATTTATTCCTAAACGAGATAACTCAGATTCAGCTCGTGATATCGTAGTTTCGGGGGTTGGAAGACTATCCATTTTTGACTTGCAAGCAACTGCCGTAGAGGTGACAGCACTTGATCTTGAAATTTCACAGTCTAAAATTTTATTTGATATTTGAATTTTGTTATTGATAGAATCCTCCACGTATCCTTCGGCCACAGTCGAAGATTTCCATCCTCCATGTCGCTTCAAAACACATATATCGGCCCCCGTATTAGCAAGGAGTGTGGCTGATGTTCTCCGAAAACAATGACCAGTGTAGGCATCAGGATTTGGTAATTTTAGGTGTTTTGCTATTAAGCTAGGCATCTTTCCAATACTATTTATTCCAACAACTTGGTTAAAACATCTCTTATTTTTATACTTCAAAAACAATCGGCGACTGGTAGCATAACTTGGACGAAGAGCCGCATATTTTCGGTAAAAGTCAGTATAATATAAATTTGAAACTGTAAAAATTCGTTGTATATTCGTTTTTGTATCGGGTACTTTAACAATCAAAATGGAATTTTTATCTTCTATGTCATCGACCGTCATTTTAGTGAGTTCGTCACGGCGGCAAGCACCCGAAATACCCAGTATTAAAACGACCTAAAAGGAAATCAGTAATTCAAAAAACATATAAAACAATCATCAAAAATCTACCTTAACCAACAAATAGGTTTCATCATCTGCCTCTCTTATGAATTGATCAACTTCCTCTCTAGTCAATACCTTAGATTTCTTAGGATGGTTTGCAACTGACAATTTTTTCAAATATGGAACCAACTTGGTAAATTTCTTAAAATCCACGTTTTCTTTAACATTGAGTGTTGCCTTCAACATAGAATACATTGCCCATAACGTGGAAGACTTCAGCTTCTTAGACTTCTGTGCAAAATATGCCAACAGCACATTTTCGGATATTTTTCTGGCTTTATTTGCTTCACACCACTCTTTAAATTGCTGATATGCATTTTCATACTGGCGCCTCGATTTCTCCGGTAAAAGGTTGGAAATAACGGAATTGGCCGCATCGATCAAGTTAGGTGGGGTACTGCTTAGTTCATCGTCGCTCGAAATTTCCATTCTTTTACAATAATAAATATCACGCACGAAATTGACGCGAATAAAAAGTCAAAAAATAATTATCGAGAACTGTCACTTTGAAATAATTGTCAACAAATGCCATTTTATTTCCATAGTTACAGTCAAGATGCATAGAAACCCTACAGTAATTACTTGATTTGGAAAAATTATTTAAGCCAGTTCAATACTATTTTTCATAGTTATTAATTATTTTAGAACAATATTTTTGACGTTTGTAGAAAAAATTTTGTTTGCATCTCATGCGCGAAATACTTTGGTAATCTCGACTATTTTTTTTAACTCGGCTGCGCCTCGTTAAAAAAAATCAGTTCTCGATCACCAAAGTAGCATTTCGCGCACTAGATACAAAAATAACTAATTATAATCATTGTTATTATTCTACGAAAAATTTGAAACAGACGCCTTTCCACAATACCCGCCGCTTAAAGTGCATTACTCCTCGAGTTCGAATACTCACTAAGTGTCAATAATGGGCGCAATTTCCCGCGGCACGTGACCTGTCGGTATCAGTGGCCGCAGCAGTCACGTGTCTTCGATCTCCTGCAGATCTAGCCCATAATCCACGCTTCAGCGAGCGCAGCGACCGTCCCCCGTACTGTTACACATTTTTCGGTATCATTTCCATAACTCATTTGCATAATCTTTAATTATGTTTGTCTCATTTTTGTAGTCGCGGAGTTTCGTGACAGTCCGAACCCCCCTCAGAACCGGCTGGTTGTGAATCGTCCGTGCTTTGAATTTATGTATGGTCGTGGAGCGTGCGTGGCGGTAGCGTTATCCGCCCACGCAGGTTTCAGACAGATAAGATAAGGACTGGAAAATTGAAATTGAAACTTCATTTTAAATAAATATAAATATTTTTGTAATTTTTTTAATTCCATATATATGGTGAAACTCTACTTATTGCATTAGATATCTCCTAGGCATTTGATCGCGTTTGACACTGCCAAATTTCAATCTTATTTATTTATTTAAATACAACAAGGCAGAGGCATTGCTTACTATGCCCAGTACAATATGAATTTGTGAGTTTACAAATTACATGATTTTATATAAGATGAAAGGAAGCAAAATAATGAAATAATAATGTATAAACTATATCACATGTCCACTGATTGTACAAAAGAGTCATAACGGTTCTTGAAACTGTTTGTACTTGGGGCTGTCACGACATCTGGAGGTAGAGTATTTCACTTCGTAAAGATTCTGTTTGTGAAGTATTTTCGACGGACAGTTGTTCGAAAGATGTCCACGTAACCCACTATCATCTTGAAGTCGAAAATTGGGTTGAAAATTATAGGTGGTTTTGTGTGCTAGGATGGCAGATCCTAGCGCACCTTTCACATTTTTCGCATTTTGCGACCATAACGATACAAATTCGTTAAATAAATATTTATATAGAAAAAAAGCTAAGAAAATTACCTACAAGAGGTTGTTATTGTTTGCTGTCGTAACAGTTCGCTTGTAGGTGTTATAGGTGGTTTTGTGTGCTAGGATGGCAGATCCTAGAACACCTTTCACATTTTTCGCATTTTGCGACCATAACGAGACACATTCGTTAAATACATAGGTATATAGAAAGAAAGCTAAGAAAATTACCTACAAGAGGTTGTTATTGTTTGCTGGTGTAACAGTTCGCTTGTAGGTGTTATAGGTGGTTTTGTGTGCTAGGATGGCAGATCCTAGAACACCTTTCACATTTTTCGCATTTTGCGACCATAACGAGACACATTCGTTAAATACATAGGTATATAGAAAGAAAGCTAAGAAAATTACCTACAAGAGAATGTTATTTTTTGCTGGCCTAACAGTTCGCTTGTAGGTGTTATAGGTGGTTTTGTGTGCTAGGATGCCAGATTCGTGCGATACAATTTTTGTTGCACATTTATCTTTGTTTTATGGTACACCGTGTATCCGAACATATTCAAATCATACATTTTCGGAATCAGTATAAAATTTTGAGTATATCGGTGGTAATTTCAAGTGAATCTGATGACTTTGGATTTGTGGCCATTTTTAGGGTATAACCCTTGGATGTTTTTTCGGCTGAAAATTCATTTTGTGCCGATCGACTCGAAAATAACAGCATATACTAATTTCTGCATGCTAATTGGCGTTCGCAGAATTGCTCTATCTCGATTCGGTCGTCGGTTGACAGTGTTATCTAGAGGTTGCAGCTGCCGTTTTCCCGCGAAAAATTTTTGTAATTTTTTTCTATGTTATATTTGCTGAACTCAATCATTTTCCTATACGCTGACCGAATTTGAAATCGATTGCTGGTCAAACATGGAATTGGTAGGCGTTTTTACGAAAGTGTGCCCTTTGAGTTGAACCGATTTTAAAATTTATTATTTTTCATTTTTCGAATACTATGTCATATTGAATTCATGGCGTAGAATACGGGAAAAATATTGAAAAAATTCTAGAATTTTCGGAAGTATTTTTCGTTGGCGATTTTATGTGCTAGGGTACCAGATCTTAGCGCATACAGAATTGTCTAAAATACTTTGATGTTTTTGTGAATGAACATTATCACTAAATATTCCAAATAGAACAAAAGTATGGAGAGACTCAGTGAGTTTAGATCACCAAGAACATTAAGACAGGAAACTTATTAATAAAACAGTCCCATTGATTATACAATTTCATTATTCCCGCTACCAAAATGAAATTATGACTTTTCTTAGATTCCACGACGACAACGAAAGCAATTACCAAATAGTTATTCCATTGAATTCACGCTACAATAAGCACAAGTATGTTAAATGTTCAACTTTCTGTCAAATGCATAAATAATTAGACTGTCACGGTAGAATGGAAACTAATCTCTAAAGAAATCAATATGGAACAAAGACAAACTAGGAAAAAATAAGTACCCAATCCGAATGATGACAATTTTCCACAGGAATTGTATGTCCTTTCAACTAAATTTGTTTTGAATATTGTGATAATAATAATCAAGCCGCTTCATTTATCATCTGAATATCCATGAATAAAAGAATATGGAAATAACAGACAAATTAAATGATGAAATGACAAAGTGTCAGTTTTCTTCTTATTTCGACAACGACGAAAAAAATGTAAATTTGATTTCGACCATAACTTATTTGAAATATGTATATCAAATATGGCCTTGCTTCGTAGTTGTAAATGCATTTTCATCTCCGATAAAATATTTGTTATTTCAAAGTGACATTTTTCACAAAACAAATAAAAAATAGTACAAATAGTCCCAAAAATAGATATTGAGAACCTCTCAGTACATTAGAACAAAATCTTACTGCTTACCAAGGATTCAAACAAAATTTTACATCTTGCTGGAAAGTCCAAAGCCCTAGGTAACCAAGTTGGTTACCTGACCATGTGTACACTAAGATGACCAATAGTTTTTGGTTGAAATTAATTCACTGTTCAACTTACCATTACCAAACGTAAAAAAATGGCCGTTGTGACTAAGCTGAATATTGAACTGATCCATGAGCGCGATCACATTTTGGCCGTTTTTTAGGGTAAACGACGATAACTCAAAAACGGTTCGTCGTATCGATTTCAAGGACAGGGTGGGATTCTGTGTACCATAGAATTCTATGGTCGACAGTTTTGTCTCTGTCTGTCCCATGAATTCTACTATAATGTCATCTCACTTTTTCTGCCGAGAATAGAATTCTATGGTACACAGAATCCCACCCCAGGCTTCTAGAGGACGTTTGATTCTATGCAACTATGTCTGCGGCAGCACCTCAGGATTCTTTTCATGGGTAGTCGAAGTAGCTGTATTTTTGGGACATTTTTGAGATTTTTTTTTTTTGAGAAAGTGGATTGAAAATTCAATTTCCATTACAGGATGTACGTAGAATCAAACATCCTCTAGAAGCCTGTCCTTGTTTTCCACATTTCTTCTATAAAAGAAAGACATCTTGATTTTAATATTGGGGAAATTATTTTGAGTTTTTTTTGGATTGACGTGGCCGTTACTTGAGTTTGTTATGGTTGAATATCAATATTTTTTCGTCTGTAAATGTTGCGGAAGTGAACTTTTTTTAAATATTCACTCGTTTTCAATTTTTTTGTTTTGGTGCCCGCGAAAAGGAAAATTTTGTAACTTTCAGGAAAAACTGTAGAAGCGAAAAGAAAGTAGGCTATTTGTCTGAAAAAAACACCTTCAGAAGCAGTGAATTCCTAAGCTTTGCCGTTAGTTGGAAGAACGAATCCTGGGAAGGAGACGTTAGATATGTCTCCACTGTAACAACGAATGGGTGTGAAGACTGAGCTCGACGGGTCAGGCTAGATGCAAACGCTAAGGGTGGAACGATTAATGATAATTCAATTACAACATGTTGAAGTGAAAAAAGCTTGTTGCTATTTGAGAAATGATAGTTGGAGGGTTTATTCAAGGGCACTTTTACGTTTTGAATTGATTGAATTGATCTCCCCTTGAAGCTTCCTCTGATAACTGTATAATGCCTATATAAGTTTTTTTTCATTCAGGTTGTAATATTTTCTTTATTTACGGTTGAGTATTCTCCCCATTTTATAATATTCATCAATGTTTTTCAAATACACTTCAAACTTCCGTTTTGGATAATTTTTCCTACAAATAGAAAATCGTTGCGTTATTATTATTATTATTTATTTTACTTTTTTCGCTCTTCGAACCTCAGAGATGGTTAGAAAATGACGACAGATACAAAATAATGAACGTTTCTGAAGAAATTTCAGAGCTATTCCGGTGTTCATGCTTGTTTCTATTTGAGACCGAAAATACCTGCACATGAATATGCTTTGAAGTTGAACTTATTGAATATACTTGCTCTTAGTGAACATACAACAGCCGCAACAGTTACTTTCGGAGTTGCCAACTACAAACTTGCTAAATTAAGCCTTCAGACGAACCATAATTTCGGTTGAATACTTTGGGAAAGGAATAAGTTGAGGGGTGATTTCGCTAAGACGTCATCAGATTGTCGATTATTTCAAATTTCACGTAATTATGCAAAAGGTAATAAGAAAAGATCGAGAACTCGAGCCTAATTATCATATTATTTCAAGAGAAAGAGGAAGAAAAAGGGTAAGCGAATAAGAAAAGGGTCGTATTTAATCGAGCACCAAAGTAATATTGATATGATTTCCAGATATTTATCAAAAATCATAGTTGAGCACTAAATATTTGAGCATCAAAACAAACCTAGCTTGCTAGTCGAAAATGCGTGAATTAGTGTTTCGCTCGCGCTTGACACACAAACCTAACCTGAGCAAGCTAACCTAGCTTGCTAGTCGAAAATGCGTGAATTAGTGTTTCGCTCGCGCTTGACACACAAACCTAACCTGAGCAAGCTAACCTAGCTTGCGCGTCGAAAATGCGTGAATTAGTGTTTCGCTCGCGCTTGACACACAAACCTAACCTGAGCAAGCTAACCTAGCTTGCGAGTCGAAAATGCGTGAATTAGTTTTTCGCTCGCGCTTGACGCACAAACCTTACCTGAGCAAGCTAACCTAGCTTGCGAGTCGAAAATGCGTGAATTAGTGTTTCGCTCGCGCTTGACACACAAACCTAACCTGAGCAAGCTAACCTAGCTTGCGAGTCGAAAATGCGTGAATTAGTGTTTCGCTCGCGCTTGACACACAAACCTAACCTGAGCAAGATATCCTAGCTTGCGAGTCGAAAATGCGTGAATTAGTGTTTCGCTCGCGCTTGACACACAAACCTAACCTGAGCAAACTATCCTAGCTTGCGAGTCGCAAATGCGTGAATTAGTGTTCCGCTCGCTCTTGACACACAAACCTAACCTGAGAAAGCTAACCTAGCTTGCGAGTCGAAAATGCGTGAATTAGTGTTTCGCTCGCGCTTGACACACAAACCTTACCTGAGCAAGCTAACCTATCTTGCGAGTCGAACATGCGTGAATTAGTTTTTCGCTCGCGCTTGACGCACAAACCTTACCTGAGCAAGCTAACCTAGCTTGCGAGTCGAAAATGCGTGAATTAGTGTTTCGCTCGCGCTTGACACACAAACCTTACCCGAGCAAGCTAACCTATCTTGCGAGTCGAACATGCGTGAATTAGTTTTTCGCTCACGCGCTTGATGCACAAACCTTACCTGAGCAAGCTAACCCAGCTTGCGAGTCGAAAATGCGTTAATTAGTGTTACGCTCGCGCTTGACACACAAACCTTACCTGAGTAAGCTAACCTAGCTTACCCAGCTTGCGAGTCGAAAATGGGTGAATTAGTGTTTCGCTCGCTCTTGACACACAAACCCTAACCTGAGCAAGCTAACCTAGCTTGCGAGTCGAAAATGCGTGAATTAGTGTTTCGCTCGCGCTTGACACACAAACCTAACCTGAGCAAGCTATCCCAGCTTGCGAGTCGAAAATGCGTGAATTAGTGTTTCGCTCGCGCTTGACACACAAACCTAACCTGAGCAAGCTAACCTAGCTTGCCTAGCTTGCGAGTCGAAAATGCGTGAATTAGTGTTTCGCTCGCGCTTGATACACAAACCTAACCTGAGCAAGCTAACCTAGCTTGCCTAGCTTGCGAGTCGAAAATGCGTGAATTAGTGTTTCGCTCGCGCTTGACACACAAACCTTACCTGAGCAAGCTAACCTAGCTTGTATGTTGAAAATGCGTGAGAGATTATTTGATGTTTTTGGTGTTTATGTATTACAGTAGGTACGACTTTAATATTTATGGCAACTTTTTAACATTTTCGGTGCTCATAGATTCTATTTCTGGTTGAGGTGTTTTGGTGCTGGTTTATTACTTTTGGTGGCCAAATATTATTTTGGACGGTACTGGCAATGTGAAAATTCTACACTAAACCTACTACTAACACACCATATACACGCCAAACGACATTCATTGTCAACCAGAACATTCGTGAAGCCCCTCTTCGAATTGTAAACGGAGAAGTTCCCACTGGAAAATAAAATTAATCCGGTGATGAATGGTAAAATGAGTACCTATGCAAATAAAGAACGGCAGAGGATATACATACAAAAAGTAAACACGTATAATTAATATTATTGAACATGTGCTGATGATTTTTTTTTTTTTAGTTGGGCAACGACTGCACTGTAATTATTCGAGGTTCGAATACTCGACTGCTATTTATAATTGAAGGTTCTCCTTAGAGATGTTGAGTAGTAAGAGATGGATGAAAAGGATAAAATAATAATAAAAAATAATAATACTTTCTCTACGAGTATTGTATTCTACATTATTACATATTGACTATAAGTTGAAGAATGAAGATGATTCCAAGACACCGTTGGCTCCCAACTCATTATTCAACGGCACTCGGCCAATCACAGATTCATGATTTTCAGAATCCACGGTAACCGAGAGGTTCAGACCAATGACACAATAGCAAATGTACCAAACAAATTTCTCAAGAAGACTTTGCTTCATTGGATTTGTCACGGCTTGGCATCCGCGAATGTCAGATTGACTGTTTTCTTTCTTAGTTTCAACTTTAGCTCCTGATGAAATTGGTCTATCTTTAACCGTTCTCGAGTTGGTCAGCTCTTAAACAGTTTTCAAATGGTTTTTTTGAAGCCAAAAATATTTCGGATGAGTTTTCGACATTTTTGTACAAAAATTCGGAATCAGCACATAGAAATACGAGCGAGGACAAATATTTGAAATTCGAAATATGAAAAACAAAAAATTTTAAAAAATTACCTATCATGATATACTCGACTTTTTTGCCCGCCAGTTTTTTCTGTTCAAATTCCCAGTATATATCAATTCGATCATTTTGAATCGATTGGCGTTCGCAGAATTGGTCTATCTCTAACTGTTCTCGAGCTGGTCAGCTCTGAATCAGTTTTGAAATGGTTTTTTTGAAGCCAAAAATATTTCGGATGAGTTTTCGACATTTTTGTCCAAAGATTCGGAATCAGCACGTCAAAATACGTTTGAGGACAGAAATTTAAAATCCGACAAATAAAAAATAAAAAAGTTCAAAAAATTATCTTATAATGATTTGCTCGACTTTCTTGTCCGACAATTTTTTCTGTTCAAATTCGCAGTATATACCAATTCGACCATTTTGAATCGATTGGCGTTCGCAGAATTGGTCTATCTCTAACCGTTCTCGAGCTGGTCAGCTCTGAATCAGTTTTGAAATGGTTTTTTTGAAGCCAAAAATATTTCGGATGAGTTTTCGACATTTTTGTCCAAAGATTCGGAATCAGCACGTCAAAATACGTTTGAGGACAAAAATTTAAAATTCTACAAATGAAAAATGAAAAAGTTAAAAAAATTATCTTATCATGATTTTCTCGACTGTTTTGTCCGACAATTTTTTCTGTTCAAATTCTCAGTATATATCAATTCGACCATTTTGAATCGATTGGCGTTCGCAGAATTGGTCTATCTCTAACCGTTCTCGAGCTGGTCAGCTCTGAATCAGTTTTGAAATGGTTTTTTTGAAGCCAAAAATATTTCGGATGAGTTTTCGACATTTTTGTCCAAAGATTCGGAATCAGCACGTCAAAATACGTTTGAGGACAAAAATTTAAAATTCTACAAATGAAAAATAAAAAAGTTAAAAAAATTATCTTATCATGATTTTCTCGACTTTTTTGTCCGACAATTTTTTCTGTTCAAATTCTCAGTATATATCAATTCGACCATTTTGAATCGATTGGCGTTCGCAGAATTGGTCTATCTCTAACCGTTCTCGAGCTGGTCAGCTCTGAATCAGTTTTGAAATGGTTTTTTTGAAGCCAAAAATATTTCGGATGAGTTTTCGACATTTTTGTCCAAAGATTCGGAATCAGCACGTCAAAATACGTTTGAGGACAGAAATTTAAAATCCGACAAATAAAAAATAAAAAAGTTCAAAAAATTATCTTATAATGATTTGCTCGACTTTTTTGTCCGACAATTTTTTCTGTTCAAATTCTCAGTATATACCAATTCGACCATTTTGAATCGATTGGCGTTCGCAGAATTGGTCTATCTCTAACCGTTCTCGAGCTGGTCAGCTCTGAATCAGTTTTGAAATGGTTTTTTTGAAGCCAAAAATATTTCGGATGAGTTTTCGACATTTTTGTCCAAAGATTCGGAATCAGCACGTCAAAATACGTTTGAGGACAAAAATTTAAAATTCTACAAATGAAAAATAAAAAAGTTAAAAAAATTATCTTATCATGATTTTCTCGACTTTTTTGTCCGACAATTTTTTCTGTTCAAATTCTCAGTATATATCAATTCGACCATTTCGAATCGATTGGCGTTCGCAGAATTAGTCTATCTCTAACCGTTCTCGAGCTGATCAGCTCTGAATCAGTTTTGAAATGGTTTTTTTGAAGCCAAAAATATTTCGGATGAGTTTTCGACATTTTTGTCCAAAGATTCGGAATCAGCACGTCAAAATACGTTTGAGGACAGAAATTTAAAATCCGACAAATAAAAAATAAAAAAGTTCAAAAAATTATCTTATAATGATTTGCTCGACTTTTTTGTCCGACAATTTTTTCTGTTCAAATTCTCAGTATATACTAATTCGGCCATTCTAAATTGATTGGCGTTCGCAGAATTTGTCTATCTCTAACCGTTCTCGAGTTGGTCACTTCCGACGCCGGCAATTGCTTGAAAAATGGATTGTAAGTTTCAATAGAAGAGACAGACAGGACAGAATATCAACCGAATAGATTAAGTTAAATAAAAGCTTGTGATAAAACTAATGTTTTCTTATTTTCTACAGCATTGATTGAACATTTTTATGAGCTGACTAGAGAAGAAAATCAACCAAACATTAGGTTGAATGAATCTTGATAATTTTTTTGGAGAAACACCTCGGTTCTCTAAGCTTCTTGTACCATAAATTTGAATATACATATATTATGCACCTTTCCCGATTTTGTACCCTTATCGATTCATTTCACCGTAAAATTCAATGACATTGTTTTAGATTTTTTCTTCCTTTCATGGGCACGCCACTGACCGAAAGGGGAAGGACTCGAGTAGAAAATAAAGTTTCTGCAAATAATTGAACGACTATTTTAAAATTGCAATTGCCCAGATAAAAGCAATTGATTCTATTATAAGGCCGGTGCCGTAGATTTAAATGGATTTTTATATCCAATGGAGGATATTAGCTTTTATAAAATTGCTAACACTGGATTATATTCGGATTTGAAAAGAATTCGAATGAGGTTCGAACTAGGAAGAAATTGAAAAACAGATTTAGCACAACCTCCATTTAGATGAATGCGATCTTGAGCAAAGATAGTAGAAATGGCGTATAAGGGTTCAGACCAACCCACATGCTGTTTTCCATTTGGTATTTTTTATACCTGCGGACTTGACTGAAATGGAGTAAACTCTCAAGATATTTTATTTTTCATTTTTGGAATTTCGAATTATTGTCCTCAAACGTATTTTAACGTGCTGATTCCGAATCTTTGAACGGAAATGTCAAAAACTCATCAGAAATATTTTTGACGCCAAAAAAAAACATTTGAAAACTGATTCAGAGCTGACCAACTCGAGAACGGTTATAGATAGATGAATTCTGCGAACGCCAATCGATTCAGAATGGTCGAATTAGTATATATGTAGATTTCGTGTTGATCAAGAAAAATTGAAAATTACTCATAAAAGTTGTAAATATCATGAAAAATACTAAGTCGTCACATCGATTTGAAATTGGCACTGTATACGTGAAATTTCATGCTCATTCCGAAAATGTATGATTTTTATGTGCTCGAATATAAGATTCAGCCGCAAAAGGGTGTTTAAGGTAGAAAATCCAATTTTCTGAGATTTTTTATTTTTCATTTTTGGAATTTCAAATTATTGTCCTCAAACGTATTGTAACGTGCTGATTCCGAATCTTTGAACGAAAATGTCTTAAAATCATCAGAAATATTTTTGGCGCCAAAAAAACCATTTGAAAACTGATTCAGAGCTGACCAACTCGAGAACGGTTATAGATAGACGAATTCTGTGAACGCCAATCGATTCAGAATGGTCGAATTAGTATATATGTAGATTTCGAGTTGATCAAGAAAAATTGAAAATTACTCATAAAAGTTGTAAGGGGTTCACCCCTAAATATCATGAAAAATACTAAGTCGTCACATCGACTTGAAATTTGCACTGTATACGTGAAATTTCATGCTCATTCCGAAAATGTATGATTTTTATGTGCTCGAATATAAGATTCAGCCGGAAAAGGGTGTTTAAGGTAGAAAATCCAATTTTCTGAGATTTTTTATTTTTCATTTTTTGAATTTAAAATTTTTGTCCTCAACCGTATTTTAACGTGCTGATTCCGAATATTTGAACGAAAATATCAAAAACTCATCAGAAATATTTTTGGCGCCAAAAAAACCATTTGAAAACTGATTCAGAGCTGACCAACTCGAGAACTGTTGAGGATAGACGAATTCTGCGAACGACAATCGATTCAGAATGGTCGAATTAGTATATTTGTAGATTTCGAGTAGATCAAGAAAAATTAAAAATTACTCATAAAAGTTGTAAGGGGTTCACCCCTAAAAATCATGAAAAATACTTAGTCGTCACATCGACTTGAAATTTGCACTGTATACGTGAAATTTCATGCTCATTCCGAAAATGTATGATTTTTATGTGCTCGAATATAAGATTCAGCCGGAAAAGGGTGTTTAAGGTAGAAAATCCAATTTTCTGAGATTTTTTATTTTTCATTTTTTGAATTTAAAATTTTTGTCCTCAACCGTATTTTAACGTGCTGATTCCGAATATTTGAACGAAAATATCAAAAACTCATCAGAAATATTTTTGGCGCCAAAAAAACCATTTGAAAACTGATTCAGAGCTGACCAACTCGAGAACTGTTGAGGATAGACGAATTCTGCGAACGACAATCGATTCAGAATGGTCGAATTAGTATATTTGTAGATCTCGAGTAGATCAAGAAAAATCAAAAATTACTCATAAAAGTTGTAAGGGGTTCACCCCTAAATATCATGAAAAATACTAAGTCGTCACATCGACTTGAAGTTGGCACTGTATACGTGAAATTTCATGCTCATTCCGAAAATGTATGATTTTTATGTGCTCGAATATAAGATTCAGCCGCAAAAGGGTGTTTAAGGTAAAAAATCCAATTTTCTGAGATTTTTTATTTTTCATTTTTGGAATTTCAAATTATTGTCCTCAAAGGTATTTTAACGTGCTGATTCCGAATCTTTGAACGAAAATGTCAAAAACTCATAAGAAATATTTTTGGCGCCAAAAAAACCATTTGAAAACTGATTCAGAGCTGACCAACTCGAGAACTGTTGAGGATAGACGAATTCTGCGAACGACAATCGATTCAGAATGGTCGAATTAGTATATTTGTAGATTTCGAGTAGATCAAGAAAAATTAAAAATTACTCATAAAAGTTGTAAGGGGTTCACCCCTAAATATCATGAAAAATACTAAGTCGTCACATCGATTTGAAATTGGCACTGTATACGTGAAATTTCATGCTCATTCCGAAAATGTATGATTTTTATGTGCTCGAATATAAGATTCAGCCGCAAAAGGGTGTTTAAGGTAAAAAATCCAATTTTCTGAGATTTTTTATTTTTCATTTTTGGAATTTCAAATTATTGTCCTCAAAGGTATTTTAACGTGCTGATTCCGAATCTTTGAACGAAAATGTCAAAAACTCATCAGAAATATTTTTGGCGCCAAAAAAACCATTTGAAAACTGATTTAGAGCTGACCAACTCGAGAACGGTTATAGAGAGACGAATTCTGCGAACGCCAATCGATTCAAAATGGTCGAATTAGTATATGTGTGGATTTCGAGTGAATCAAGAAAAATTGAAAATTTCTCATAAAAGTTGTAAGGGGTGTACCCATAAAAATCATGAAAAATACTAAGTCGTCACATCGATTTGAAATTGGCACTGTATACGTGAAATTTCATGCTCATTCCGAAAATGTATGATTTTTATGTGCTCGAATATAAGATTCAGCCGCAAAAGGGTGTTTAAGGTAGAAAATCCAATTTTCTGAGATTTTTTATTTTTCATTTTTGGAATTTCAAATTATTGTCCTCAAAGGTATTTTAACGTGCTGATTCCGAATCTTTGAACGAAAATGTCAAAAACTCATCAGAAATATTTTTGGCGCCAAAAAAACCATTTGAAAACTGATTCAGAGCTGACCAACTCGAGAACTGTTGAGGATAGACGAATTCTGCGAACGCCAATCGATTCAGAATGGTCGAATTAGTATATTTGTAGATTTCGAGTAGATCAAGAAAAATTAAAAATTACTCATAAAAGTTGTAAGGGGTTCACCCCTAAAAATCATGAAAAATACTTAGTCGTCACATCGACTTGAAATTTGCACTGTATACGTGAAATTTCATGCTCATTCCGAAAATGTATGATTTTTATGTGCTCGAATATAAGATTCAGCCGGAAAAGGGTGTTTAAGGTAGAAAATCCAATTTTCTGAGATTTTTTATTTTTCATTTTTTGAATTTAAAATTTTTGTCCTCAACCGTATTTTAACGTGCTGATTCCGAATATTTGAACGAAAATATCAAAAACTCATCAGAAATATTTTTGGCGCAAAAAAACCATTTGAAAACTGATTCAGAGCTGACCAACTCGAGAACGGTTATAGATAGACGAATTCTGCGAACGCCAATCGATTCAGAATGGTCGAATTAGTATATATGTGGATTTCGAGTAAATCAAGAAAAATTAAAAATTACTCTTAAAAGTTGTAAAATACTAAGTCGTCACATCGACTTGAAATTGGCACTGTATAATAATAATAATAATGATAATAATGATAATTCTTCATTTACCAAAAAACATACCGTGTGACACAGACTCCCGTTGTCTCCGTCGTTTCTCTAACTATATTTCTAGAATTTGGAACATTTAATATGCTTACTAAACGGCACTTATTCAAAAAAACAATTGAATTTCCGGTTTTTCCAGAAATGATATCAACAGATTTTCAAATGAGACACCCTGTATATCAATACATGATCGGATAGGGCTGATGATAGGGATTCCAACACTACCAGGTTTGATGGTGTTATCTCCAAAGCAAAGACTACGGGGGTATCGATATTTATTTTATTCATGAGCTAAATGAGTGGGAGAGAGATTTGAATTAACCCGCCAGAAAAAGTTTCTCTCTCCCCTTCATTGAGCTTATGAATAAAATAAATAGCGATATCTCCGTAGTCTTTGGAGATAACACCATCGAACCACATATCAATGGATTCCTAATGACCATTCCCGACTAATCATGAATCAAAATACAGGGTGTCCCATTTGGAAACCGAAAGTTGATGTCATTTCCGGAAAAACCGGAACATGCATTTTTTTTTCAAATATGTCAAATAGTGCGTTTATTTACATTCACTGCGTTCTAAAGCACCGCCACCACGACCGCTATTGCTGGTCTGCGCGCCGCTTAATCGGAAGATGGTTTTATAGGTTTTCACGGTTTTCCTACAGCTGAAAGGTGAATACGCCACCAAAAAAAATCAGTCGCTTCGGAGCGCCACGGCAAATAATAATAGCCGTCACATAGAGGCTATGCCTTTGGGTACACTCTACGAGTGTTTAAGAGGGAGTATTATTATTACTATTATTAGCAATCAGTGTTCAGTCAGGGGTTATAATGGAATTGCGTCCTGCTTAAGCCACTTGTGAGCACAAATTTGTTCAGGCTGGTTTTATCATATACAGTGCGACCCACTCAAGACCGGAACACCCTTATAAAATCTATATTTTCGGTCTCCGGTCTTAAGTGGGTCACACTGTACGTATTCAATGCCTTTTGATCGATTCGGTAAGTGATCATAGTCAACCCTGTATATAAGAAATGAGAATGTTAAGTGATTATCAACGATGTTTCAAAGAGAGGAGATCATTAATAACTAACTTTTATCTAAAACACTTCTCAAGCGCTCGAAAAGAACAGATTGATGCTGAGTATTCAAAGGCTTTTGACAAAGTTTACCATTCAACTCTTCTGATAAAGTTGAAGAATGTCGGTATATATGGCACAATCCTTCTCTGGATTCAATGATTTTCATCATAAAGAAGTCTGGGCGTTATGATGAAAAATAGTGAGTCAAATTATATTAAAATTACACAGCATTTTCTGAAGGGATGTATTTTGCTTTATTATCTACGATATCTGATTCCAGATTCTGTTTTATACATCCAAAATAGGATGACTTTCAAAAATGTGAAAAGTTCTCATTGCTGAACAATTTTATCACATTACTTTTTTGACACTGTGAAGTAAAATGTCATATTTTTCAGTTGTCTTGTCAACGTGAAAAACGTCAGTTCAAAACACCAATGTGGAAAGTAATTTTTACATTTTCACTACCTACCAGTGCTATAGCCAAGGGTGTGGGAGGCAGGGGGCATATCCCTCCTCCCCAATATCTTTGAAATTTTTGGATGCATGGGACATATTCCTTCCTCCCACAAAATCTTTGAAATTTTTGACAGTTTGGTAATTCAAATTGCTTCATTCACGGATTTTGTAGTAGGCTTTAAAAAAAATCGAATCACCCTGTATCAGCAGATGGCCTTTCCGAAGAAGACAAAAATGTATAGATATTATGTTTTGGTTCTTCTGCCGTGCGTTATAAACAAAAACATCCCTTCCGGCGGCATTATAATATAAAGTTTATAGAATTCACATCGAATTATTATCCACATTTCATGAAATTTGTTCAAATACTGTATTATTAATGACTAAATATTTATATCGCTGTTTTGTTTTCAGGTTAACATGAAAACAAATGCGGACAATATATCTCTCTCGATATATCTACTCTTCTCGGTCGAGTACTTTATACATATATATTCGTAATTTTCCAAATAAACGATGGAACTTTGTAAATATATCATCATCTTCTTTGCAAATATTTGTGTTAGTTGGTTATCAACCAGTAGAGCTTCGGTCTAGCAAAATAAAAAGCAAAATGAATTATTCGTAAATAGTGGAAATAATATATTATACAAACTCAGTCTGTAATTCACTCACCTATTGCAATTTACTTAATTGGGCAATGTAGCCAGACGGATATTCTAGAGAAACGGCAATTTGAATCAGACAGTGGCGTACGTATACGTTTCCAAAAAAAGTTTTTAAATGCTACATACTAACAGTTGTTTCATTAAGAAATTTCATATACAATTTTTGGGATAATTTTAAATATAAATGGAATTAATCCATCAATAGTTGAAGAAATATTTTATATATAAAGAAAAAATATTTTCTTTCGTTTTTAAACAAAATCAGTGTATTGAATCCATTTGTCCCTTAGGTCTGGCGACATAAACCATAATTTTGACAAGACCTTATAGTAATAAGTCGAGTAGTGTTAGATCTGGACTACGTGCTGGCCACTCGATTTTACCACGTTCTCTTTAAATGTTAATGGATTAGTTCCAGTTTTCGATACTTACAATTATCGCAAACATCGTAAGTGGAATTTCTTGATGAAACAACTGTTAATGTATCATTGAAAAACATTTTTTACGAGAACTCACCTACGTCACTGTCTGATTAAAATTGCCGTATCTCTAGAATATCCGTCTGGCTACATTCTCCAACTGAGTAGATTTTTGAAGAACAAATAAAGCAATAGGTAAGTGAATTACAGAGGTGAACAAAAAGTTACGAAACACACTGTATCCATCTAGAGTCGAAATAATAAAAATATACTGAAACGAGACAAAAACAAGCTTTCTGACGATTCTAAACATGATATATGGTTCCACTTAAAAAAAAATGACGTCTCTCCTCCACCAAAGGCACATCAAAAAAATATTGGAATTCACAAAAAGGTGCAGAGTGAAATATCTTTCAGCTTTCATCCAAACTTTTTTTCCATAATTCTAATATTAACTGAGAAATATGGGAGGGCCAATACATTTGACCGACTCTGTATGTGTATAATAAGATACTGTGTGCATTCTTTGAAAACCGAGGGAGCAAAAAATATTTTAGACCTTGGTGTATTTACGCTATTTCTGCCTTAGGAGAACTGAGTAAATTCATAAAAAAAATTAAAACATACATCAATATAACGGGTGAGTTCAACCCCTATTTTTAAGAGAAATAATTCTATTTGAAATACAAAAACTGAAGTTCCAGTTTCGCCGTAAATGGTGTAAGATTGAGTTTTTCGAAATATGACACCTTGTGTATTTATGTAAATTCTTAGTATAATGATTAATTTTTTTTTTAAATTTTATATGTCCTAGAAACAAAATTCTTATTTCTCCATGACTTTTACTTCTACCATGAAAAATCAAGTGATGGGATAATTTTTTTTCAAAAACAAAGTATGTTTTTCAATCTCCCTCGTATAGGGTTGTAAAAAATTCAATTCTGTTGTTTGAAATTCGAGTTTGGAATGAAGCAGAGGTTTTTATCAAAAATGATTTTTTTGAGAAATCAATAATAAAAAAGTAGATGTCGAAACTGGTGATTTTTTGAGAACGATAGGCAATATTTTCATTTTCAGCTAGTTTTCATACAGTAATGTATCCCCCATTCAGGCAGCAATTATTCTCAGCTCTATGCAACATTTGGCGATAATTAACTTCAATCCAAAAATCAAAACCCCTCCTCCACTACCAACTACCACCCCCTACGAACAAGAAACTATTTCAATTCCGGAAAAAATTCGACACGTTGTAACCACCTCTTCTACTCTCCCGTATATCCCCCCTCCCCCACCCCCCAACGAGGCTGACCCAAACATTGGCGTGCGCGAACTCGCACTTCGAAAGCTCGCTCCAAAGCTCGATCGTCTCGCGCCGTCGAAAGCTCACAAGCTCGCTGCGTCCGAACTCCGAACTCACACTACGAGTCGAAAGCTGGTCGAACAAAGTCGTGTGTCAGCTCGTACGATCACAAACATTGCGCTACCCGACATCGTCATGCTGGTTCATTTGTTGAGATAGGTTACAAACTGATATCTGAAGTTATCTCGCGAGTTTTCCGTTCGTTCTGTCACGACCGATTGACGAGAGTGTTGGGTTTTGTTTATTTTTGTGTTTTGAGTGATTGTTTTTTTTTTTCGTCCGTCAGCTGGTGTTGGGAGATCGGCAGGTGAACAGCTTCAAGATTAAAGCGGTAAGTTTTGACTTTTTGCGCACATTTAAAAATGGTTAACTTATAAAAATATTCAACAACGATTTAGCGCTTGAGAATTAATAATTTAAAGAGCCTATTGGTTGAATTCTCTTAAATTATTCAAAAGGGCCAATCAGTATTCGTAGGTTCTTAAATCTGAAGTGTTAAATATTTTTATAGATTGACACTTCTGGGCTAGTCACGTGGACCTTGTGACAAAAACCGGTGTCTGTTTGTTGAAAATGTAAACAAACCCACATAATGTTACTATTACAAGTAATCTTACTCGAGCATATTGTTGTAATTGTTTACATCATACTATTGAGATACATTCTTGCCTGAAGATGGTTAATAATAACATATTCTTACTTTACGAAAACGATCTAACTGAATGTAAGTAATTTTATTCAAACTGAACTCACTCAATTTGTACAGCCACTAATATTGAGGAAAAGTTATCTAAAGACCGTATTTTAAGTGAATTTGATAATATAGTGACATGAGTGAAAATCACATATTTCAGAGGTAAATAAAACAATTTTATAGTAATATGGACTAAAATGTAAAAAAGAATCTTCAGAATTTAACTTTATTGTTAAAAAAGAGGGCGATATCAGTTATCTTTACTTTTTTATTATAGCTAATCGTACATGCTGTGATCATAAAAATGTAAGTTGAAAACACCCAAAGCTTTCTTACAGTTAAAGTTAATTTTTTTTAGAGATTATTCTTTACTTTTCAGTCTATAATAGGTTCTATGAAAGAGTGTGTCTTCAGTTTTTTTTCAAAACTTCAGCTATTTATTTTTCACTGAAAAGCTTGTTTCTTTGGTATTAATTTATTTTTATATTTTGATTTTGGTTCGAAAATATGAATAGGATATTCATAAAATCGGTTGTGGAATCATCTGCGGCTGAAAGACAAACTTTAGTCGCTATTTTCCAACGTTCAAGATAACCCCTAGTTGATTTATTAATTTTCTCTAGTTTTCATTGAAAAAATCATTAAATAAATTAGATAGGGAGAATGTTATTAAAAAATAATGAAAAGAACGATTCCTGTGAGTGATTTCTCCCCATGTGAAATATCTTCACGAAATCTGCATGGCATCACACGTAGAAATGTAAGGGCTGCGTCTTCCGTAGCTCGCACAAGTCTCTCTGGTGGAAATAACAATTTTTTTAAATAAAATCTTATGTCAATATTATGCACATCACTGCGGTGGGAAATTTTCTGATATACATATGGAGACTTGAAAATTGTGATCTCACGTAACAAAACTGCTGCAAAAATAATTAAAAATTAGTATAAAGTAGGTACCAACAAAAGTTTTTAACGTAAATATTTCTTAATTTTTTTAGCTCTCCAATACATTTCGTATTCTTGGTTCAAACGAGGGTTCAAATATGTGACCTGATGTACCGACTTTGTTTACATAATTAACTAATTACTTAGTTAATTTGCAGTTTATTGACAGCATTCTAATGAAACATTTCGTTCAACTTCCTGAATAGCCAGCTAGCGTAGTCGGTAAATGAGTAATACAATTTAATGGTAGATAATTTCCTAGATAAGTTTGATAAAGACCAATTCTGGAAAGCATTTAATGGTAATGTGTAAGTATGGTTATCAACTGGGCAATTGTAGCTAAATTGTAGAAAAAATTGAAAACATAATTTAAAACTACGGAAAAATTAATGACATACATAGTCGAGAGAAAATCAACGATAATATCAGTCTTGCTTATATACAGTGTATCTAACTTCTCATGGAAACACCCCGGTATATTCCGTAATAATTGAGGTAGAATGATGAAACTCCCAGGACAGATGGAAATAGTCAAAACGCACCTACCACCTCAATTGGGTTGAGAAGTGAGACAAATTCGGATTTTTCAGGACTGAAATTTTTTCAGGAAAAAAGTGTATCTGTAGTAAGTTCACGAATCTGAAAAAAATTAGAGCCTATTTTGCTCCCTAGTATGTTTTACCGTAAAAATGGGTTGTTCCATCGCGAGTGGTGGGCAGTGTATATCACTTAGGCCAACCCAATTGAGGTGGTAGGTGCATTTTGACCATTTTCATCTGTCCTGAGAGTTTCATCATTTCCATGAGAAGTGAGACACACTGTAGAGATCAGTTAATAGTTATTTATTTGTTCATGGGAAAAAAAAAGCAATGCGAAAGGTATAGTACTGAACGAGGGGGGGCATACAATTTTAACTAAGACACTGTACAATAGTACTGAAAAAATATAATGTTCTGTCTGTAACACAAACCTCACGAAATATAAAACAATGTACTGTTTTGAATCTTACGCTGATATTTCTGTGCAACCACAGTTGGTAAAATATATAATTTATAGCGGAGAATTATACTGCCCAAACAAGGCAAATGGCAGTAAGTGATGTCTTTTTGTATTGAAAAATGATCACTTACTTACCATTTGCCTTTTTTGGGCAGTATATGGGAAGAAATAACAACGAGGTAAAGAAAGACTGTCTTTAAAAAATGATCACAGTAAACTAGTAGTCTCATGTGTAAAATTATTGATTTCTAGTGAAAATTGCGTTGTTGAATAGGCGTATGATTGATCAAATTTGAAATTGATAAAAATTAATTTTGAAGAATCTGGGTTGTGAAGATGGAAAGTGAACCAATTTGTCAACTGCAAATGGAAGTATGGAATTTTGTTAAATTCTAAAATAATACCATTCAAATATATTATTGTGTGTGTTGGCCAATAAATCACCAATGTTTGTAGAGTTTAATTTCAACTGGACATGTTTTTCGAAAGTAATTAGAATAACTCAGTATTATTTAGGTTGAAGAAATGTATTAGGCTTTCATTAGCAGTTGACGTCAAACAACATGATAAGTTAATTTGCCCAGATATTCTTAATTGGATCTATAAATACATTTACTCGATTTTTTTCTGTCCGTCTATTGAGAATGCCAATGAATAATTATAATGTATCTATTTCCAACTTGATATAACAACTCATTTTCATTTAATATACGGTATGAGGTGTTTAACTCAAGTTAGATTATAGGTAAGTACGTTGAATGTGAATGTTGATTTCGTCGCATTTATTTGATCCCTTTCCTACATTCCTCCACTCGAAATTCCGACTTAGATCTCGGAATTTCGACTTAGATCTCGGAATTCTGACTTGGAACTCGGAATTCCGACTTGGAACTCGCAATTATCCAGATCGGAATTCCTAGATGTAAGTCGGAATTCCGAGATGTAAGTCGAAATTCCGAGTTCGAAGTCGGAATTCCGAGATCTAAGTCGGAATTCCGAGATCTAAGTCGGAGAAGTCTTTGAAATAAAAATAAAATTTTGTGTAGCCCTTCTACGCTTTCGTACAAAAGAGAGTCAATTTTCGGTCAGTCATCTGGCGATGCAGAACCATACAGTTCCCACCCAATAACGAACTTTTACAAACTGGCACTCGTACTGGAGTGGGTACTGTGACACTACATGACATAGGCAAGATACAAGGGGCCAATAAACATAAGTGTCACCGGAAGTACAGCTTGACGGACCTACAGAGAAATGTAGGTTTTCGTGAGGTGAGGTATCAGAGAGTCAGTGAGGTATCAGAGAGTCAGTGAGGTATCAGAGAGTCAGTGAGGTATCAGAGAGTCAGTGAGGTATCAGAGAGTCAGTGAGGTATCAGAAGTCAGTGAGGTATCAGAGGTCAGTGAGGTATCAGAGAGTCAGTGAGGTATCAGAGAGTCAGTAAGGTATCAGCGAGTCAGTGGAGTCTTACAGTGGGTCTTCAGTTTTGAGACTCATTACCGCGCTATAAAAGAAAAAAAAGCCTCATTTGTTACAAGGGACCAATAGACATGAGTGTCACCGGAAGTACAGCTGGGCGGACCTACAGAGAACTGTAGGTTTCCTTGAGGTGAGGTATCGGAGAGTCAGTGAGGTATTAGGGAGTCAGTGAGGTATTAGAGAGTCAGTGAGGTATCAGAGATTCAGTGAGGTATCAGAGAGTCAGTGAGGTATCAGAGTCAGTGAGGTATCAGAGAGTCAGTGAGGTATCAGAGTCAGTAAGGTATCAGAGAGTTAGCGGAGTCTCACAGTGGGTCTTTAGTTTTGAGACTCATTACCGCGCTATAAAAGAAAAAAAAAATGAGCCCCATTTGTTACAAGGGACCAATAGACATAAGTGTCACCGGAAGTACTCTTGGCGGACCTACAGAGAAGTGTAGGTTTTCGTGAGGTGAGGTATCGGATAGTCAGTGAGGTATCAGAGAGTCAGTGAGGTATCAGAGAGTCAGTGAGGTATCAGAGAGTCAGTGAGGTATCAGAGATTCAGTGAGGTATCAGAGAGTCAGTGAGGTATCAGAGAGTCAGTGAGGTATCAGAGATTCAGTGAGGTATCAGAGAGTCAGTGAGGTATCAGAGAGTCAGTGAGGTATCAGAGAGTCAGTGAGGTAACAGAGAGTCAGTGAGGTAACAGAGAGTCAGTGTAGTCTCACAGTGGGTCTTCAGTTTTGAGACTCATTACCGCGCTATAAAAGAAAAAAAATGAGCCTCATTTGTTACAAGGGACCAATAGACAGGTTACTAAATCCTACACTTCTCTGTAGGAATTT
Source organism: Chrysolina haemoptera (assembly GCA_958298965.1). Lineage (NCBI taxonomy): Eukaryota > Metazoa > Arthropoda > Insecta > Coleoptera > Chrysomelidae > Chrysolina > Chrysolina haemoptera. The sequence goes on along the minus strand of OY282597.1, from coordinate 2,038,066 downwards.
GCAGGGAAATCCTAGAGGAAATGCGTTTAAAGTAAATGATGGAGTTTCGATTACAGACTGAGCATTTATGCCAATATAACTAATTGCACATTCAGATTCGTTTATCATCTGTATATAATGGCCAATTTAGCTACGTCACTGTATAGAATTGCGGTGGTTATATACTCACTAGAAAGATAAACGTTAGCTCTAGTGGTATACGTTATTAATGAACCCGTTTTCATTAACAGGCTTTAATGCCTTAGCTGCTGCCTGTAAATATTTAATTATCAATTTATTTCTCCGGACGTTTCATTTTGAGCAATCCAATTATACGGAAGGTGTTTTTTTCCAGTTTTTCGATTGGGTCAGGAGCTTCGCCATAGGCCAGACGCGTATGAAAGTTGAATTATTCAAATGATGATTTCGTAGTTCGGTTATCTCGATGATATTAACATTTATTGCCGATTTCGATTTGTCGAAACTGATTGGGTGTTGACTTTATTAGTGGTTATGAAAGACTTGTATTCGTTTTGAATAGGCAATTACTAGTTGATAGTCGGAACGGAAAACTACACAAGCAGTTTTTTTCATCACTTCGACTTTAAAGTCGATATTTCGACTTAATGTTGAAATTTCGACCATAATGACGAAATTTCGAGAAAAAAGTCGAAATGTCGACTTTAATGTTGAAATTTCGACATAAATTTCGACTTTTTTCTCTCGAAATTTCGACTTTTTTCTTCATCACAATTTAATCACTTCGACTTTATAGTTGAAATTTCGAGGAAAAAGTCGAAATTTCGAGAAAAAAGTCGGAATTTCGACATTAAACTCGAAATTTCAAGAAAAAAGTCGAAATTTCAAGAAAAAAGTCGAAATTTCGAGAAAAAAGTCGACATTTCGAGAAACAAGTCGACATTTCGAGAAAAAAGTCGAAATTTCGAGAAAAAAGTCGAAATTTCGAGAAAAAAGTCGAAACTTCGAGAAAAAAGTCGAAATTTCGTAGAAAACATTGGTGAGCAAACAGCAGAATAATTGAGAATGAACTGAGAATTCAGTATTTTTAATGCCCTTTTATATGGAAGAATGAAAAAAAAACAATTGAACAACAATTGAAAAATGTATTTTTTTCTACAACTGCTATGAAAAGTGGCGTATTCCTCATAGCTTACTTACTTTCAAAACCATGTTTTGCTCAAACTGTGGGAATAGTATATTGTACAATGAGCATGAAATGGCATACATTTCCCACGAGTGAGTATATGAAATGGGTCATTTTATGCAAATTGAACACTATACTTTTTCTACGATCATCTGAATCATAAACAAATCTGCATATTTGCCTCCTAGTTGCATATTTTCCATTAATTCCTATGAGGGTCAAATTTTATTTTTTCTTTTATATATCCTTTTCTAATAATTTTGTTGATATCTTTACAACCGAAAAGGAATGGATATCACAATGAAAACTTGATAATATACAAAAAACAAAAAAGTGAAAAAAAATGATCATAACAGTACAGTTTGCGATGTAGAAATGAAAAAGTGTTTACAATCGGCCTACTTCCTTGATCTATAAAGCTCATAAAATGGGCATATTTCCATGTGGTCGTAGAAAATATACTATTCCCTCATGTGGTTCAGATACTAGTACTAAGTTTTCCCCTGAAAACTTTCATCAGCGACATTCTTGGAACCGAAAATATAATATTTCACGTAATTATTTGTGGTTTATCTCGTCATTTCCAGCCAATTCACATATATCTAATCCCCAATTACGCTAATTACTCAAATGTTTCATTCTACTGGTGGGCTTGCATTTTGGATCGATGGTATTAAGTTATAGAAACAAACTTATAGAACAGTTATAAAACAGACTCACACATGTACTTGATAAATAAACTAATTCTTGAACCTTGAAAATAAACTGTTTCCTCACTCGATTGTTGTCATAATAAACATCAGTAAATATATGTATTATTGAGTATATTTTATTAAGAAATTCGATAAATATTGAGACATGGGCTGGAAGTAATATTTGGAGAAAGATAATAAATTTGGTCTTTCGACTCATATATTATTATTTCAGATGATTTTCAAAGATCAGTTATAGTTCCAGTTTTTCGATCAACAATTTTATTTGGAAGAATAATAAATCTGTACCCCAACGTTTGTTAATTATTTTATTTGCAGTCATTATTTCTTCAATGAAAAATTATGATGAGTTTTTACATTACAAATAGCATCATTTGAACTTATTATGTATGAATTCGACAACTAATTCAAAATAAAAGAAGTTACTTTGGTGTTGTGGTGCTGTTATTAATTTCTTATTGTCTCGGTTAGCACTTTTTTTCAACCTGTGTGTAGTGACGTCTACACCGGAGTTTTATCCCAAATACCAAATCAATATTTTTCAACACTTAACACTAAGAAACAAAATGCCCTGCCCTACCAGGATTGCCCATTGCAATAATCCTATACAACAGGAGTAATTGGGTCCAAACTCCATCAGAAAAACAACTACCTTCCTGGCCAATACCACGACGAACGCTGAATTACATCTCATGAATTTCCGTACAGAGTTCCTACTTTTGCGGTGGGTCAACTGAGATAAATGAAATATCTGAAATTATTGTTGAAAATATAGTTGATGATATAATAAAATCTACCTATTTATCTACCAAACTATTCATACAAGAATACTTTCACGACACGACTAGATAACAAATAATAATAATATTCATTTCATTGTTAAACAGTATAAAATTATCACAGGAAACATTTACATACGCAGAAACAACCGCAAACCGCGCTGAAACACGGCCTGGGGGCAGACACGCTGTGGCCTGGAGAATCAAACCAGTGCCTCCCAAACAAAGGTAACTGAAAGCGATTCCATAAAATCTAAATACAAATTTCGAACATATTTGATTGCTTCAAAAACGAAAATTCTGTGTTCCAAATAACAACCTATTTTCTTGATTGCTCCAATTTCGGAAACTTTTATATACTTGTGAAAACTGGCCTATCTTTCAAGTTTCAATATATACGAAACGATTCTTTTCATATAGATATATGTATTTAACGAATGTGTCTCGTTATGGTCGAAAAATGCGAAAAATGTAAAACGTGCGCTAAAATCCGGCATCCTAACACATACAACCACCAAAGAAAAATACTTGCGAAAGATCTAGAATTTTTTCAATATTTTCTCCGTACTCTACGCCATCAATTTAACATGAAACATCATTCGAAACAAAAAGATAAAAAAATTACCAATCCGTCCAACTCAAAATGCAGACGTTCGTTAAAATGCCTAATAAATCTAAGTTTGAGAAGCAATTAATTTCAAATTTGGTGAGCGTATAGGAAAAAGATTGCATTTCACCAATATGACATTGAAAAAAATTAGAAATTTTTCTGGCAGTTCCGAACGGTTGATAACATTTTCAACCGACGAACGGATCGAGATAGAGCAATTCTGCGAACGCCACTCGATTCAGCATGACAAAATTAGTATATACTGCGATATTCAAATCGATCGGCATCAAATTTCAGCCGAAAAAACATCAAATTATACCTTAAAAATCACCAAAAATCCAAAGTAGTCAGATTCATTGAAAATTACCAGCGCTATTACCGAAATTTTATACTGATTCCGAAAATGTATGATTTGAATATATTCGGATTCACGGTGTACCATAAAACAACGATAAACGTGAAAAATATATTGTATCGCACGGATCCGAGATCCTAGCACACAAAAGCACCTATAACACCTACAAGCGAACTGTAAGGCAAACAAACGATAACGCCATCTTGTAGGAAATTTTCCTAGCTTTTTTTGTATGCCTATATGTATTTGACGAATGTGTCTCGTTATGGTCCTAAAATGCGAAAAATGTAAAAGGTGCGCCACGATCCGGCATCCTAGCACTTACAACGACACATACAAAATCATTTAAAATCGCACATTTTCCTAATTACCCATCCTACTATATCACAATGATATTTCAGCCAATTTGACCGAGAGCCAATTTTACATGTGTTTTCGTTTTACGTTTCCTAATCAGTTTGTCTACCAAGTCCACAGAATCACCGTTCAACTCAGCCACTTCTTCGATGATCATTTTCTCAGTTTTGAATCTCTCTTCGTTGAGTGGAGACGACAAGAGTCGATTCTTCAAGAAATTTACTCCCGCCATTTTATGCTGCATGCAATGGTGAGACCTCTCAGGGATGTATCTGAGTGTGTTCGTGTCCTTCCTGTAGATATCGAATTCAAGCTGATTTTGGTCGTTCCTAATTACTAATACATCTAAAAACGGCAACTGTTTTTCGTTTTCAGTTTCATACGTGAACGATATGGTTTGAAACTGGCTATTCAATTCTGCAACAATACTGTCTATGTCGACCTGTCAATAATAGCGAACACGTCGTCCACATATCTAACCCAAATCCTAGGAAAATAGCTGAAGCTCTTTCTCGCTTTCATCTCAAACTTTATCAAAAACAAATTAGCTATGAAGGGAGACAGAGGATTGCCTATTAGAATTTTGTTCTCTAGCATAGTAAGCGTATGCTAACTTTGTTAGCAGAACGCGCGTCGAGTGAAAGTGACGTAGTTTTGGGTAGCTTTCATTTCTTGAATTGCATTCACACCAAAGGTTCCAAACATCCATTTTCGAGATATCTAATGCAACGGCTAGAATTTCACCATTTATTTTCCGATAGATTCCTGCCAAAAATGTGAGACATAAGCAAGCAGGTCACCAGTCGATATCTGGTTATATATCCCATAAATCGTTCAATTCATAATTTGTATCAAGGAGTGAGAACACTAAACTCGTCGGGTCACTCTCGACGAATTGTTAGGAGTGTTGACCGCATTGCGAATCCTTTCTCAGACCCAAACGAAAGGAAAAGAATGTGCGACGTGAAAGGAAAAAAACGAATTATCCCCCGCAGGAAAATCCTCTCGTCCTGCTGCAGCAACAGTGTTTGTTATCAAGCCGGTCGTAGCCGTCGTAGCTACACACCGAGCGACTCTTGATTAAATTTAGTAAGTGAGCTCTCGAGAGCGAGCGGAGTGAATCTCGAGAAGGAAAACAAGGTAATCTCTTCTTGAAAATCTGCGATATTTGATCGCAGTTCGCCGGCTCGCCGCAACGGCGCAATTCCAATAATTGAATCGCTCTCCAATAGCCGTAACGCGCTAATAATACGTCATAATGTGCGACGGTATCGCCTGATGAGATTGCTTTGTTTCGTATGGAGCGTCGCCTTCTTGCGGACGCTCGTAGATGAAACGGGAGATTCGGCGGGATTCTGAGCGTAGCCGGTTTCGAGCAGTGGGCTGGGGAGAAATTAATTCCGTTCGAGATTTCGTATCACATGAAATTTTGGTTGTGGTGATATTGGCAAGATTCGATTTGATAGTGTCAGTAAATATAGCCATATATGAACCTCAGAATGCAGGTTTGTCTGAGGTTCATTTGTCAGTACTTTATTGGGACTTGATTATACGATTATACTTCGACTTTAAAGTCAAAATTTCGAGAAAAATTAATGTCGAAATTTTGACTTCATTCTCGAAATTTCGACTTTTTTCGAAATGATTAAATTTCGACATAAAAGTCAAAATTTCGACATTAAACTAGTTTTTCAAGAAAAAAGTCGAACAACAACATAAAAGTCGAAATTTCGACTTTTCTTGAAATTTCGACTTTGTTCTTGAAATCTCGACTTTAAAGTCGAAGAGTGGAAATTTCGACGTAAAAGTCGAAATTTTGACTATAAAGTCGAAGTGGTTAAATTTCGACATGAAAGTCAAAATTTCGACATTACACTCGTTTTCAAGAAAAAAGTCGAACATTGAAGAACAACAACATAAAAGTAGAAATTTCTACTTTTTTCTTGAAATTTCGACTATTTTCTTAAAATTTCGAATTTAATGTTGAAATTTAATCATTTCGACTTAACTGTCGAAATCTCGACTTTAAATTCGAAAAGTGGAAATTTCGACGTAAAAGTCGAAATTTTGACTTTTTTCTCGAAATTTCGACAATAAAGTCGAAGTGGTAAAATTTCGACATGAAAGTCAAAATTTCGACGTTAAACTCGTTTTCAAGAAAAAAGTCGAACATTGAAGAACAACAACATTAAAGTCGAAATTTCGACTTTTTTCTTGAAATTTCGACTATTTTCTTAAAATTTCGAATTTAATGTTGAAATTTAATCATTTCGACTTAACTGTCGAAATCCCGACTTCAAAGTCGAAAAGTGTAAATTTCGACATAAAAGTCGACATTTTGACTTTTTTCTCGAAATTTCGACAATAAAGTCGAAGTGGTTAAATTTCGACATTAAACTCGTTTTTCAAGAAAAAAGTCGAACATTAAAGAACAACAAAATAAAAGTCGAAATTTCGACTTTTTTCTTGAAATTTCGACTCTTTTCTTGAAATTTCGAATTTTATGTTGAAATTTAATCATTTCGACTTAATTGTCGAAATCTCGACTTTAAAGTCGAAAAGTGGAAATTTCGACATAAAAGTCGAAATTTTGACTTTTTTCTCGAAATTTCGACAATAAAGTCGAAGTGGTTAAATTTCGACATAAAAGTCAAAATTTCGACAATAAACTTGTTTTTCAAGAAAAAAGTCGAAATTTCAAGAGAAAAGTTGAAATTTCGAGAAAAAAGTTGAACATTAAAGAAAAACAACATTGAAGTCGAAATTTCGTGAAAAAAAACCTCTTGTGGCCCTCCTGCGCTTTCGTAGGATTATCTAGAAGATGAGTTGGAATGAAATGCACTTTGAAGACTGAAATCGTTTCAAAAAGGGATGGATAAACATCAAAAACATCAAATAAATTAGACTTTAATCTTCCTCTTGAAGAAGATTTGACTTTAATTAAATTAATTTTGGACTGTAATCAATAGGAGGGATATTCAGGGTTGCATAACAAAAATTAGAATTTTAAAATATAAAGTTTTGTAGCTACGGCACTCGAAATACTGTCATTTTTCAATATTTTACTGAAGTCTAATTTTGATATTCTGGTCAATCATGAGCTGGACTATCAGTCCTCCAAAGAATGAAGTTGAGTTTTCGAACACCCTGAAGAAAGGTTTCAAATCCAACTATAATCACCACTGACAAGATTGATAGCAGTCTGAAAACTATCAAAATGGAAATTCGGTGTTCCGAACGAAACGCAAATACTCCGAATTAGGAGCGGGCGTAGGACCTTCTGGCCGTTGAAAAATAACAATTTTCAATTTCCCCAAACAAGTTTATTCAATCACGATCCACTCAAAATTATATTTCTACCCAACACACATACACGCACATAAACAAATCCAATTACGGTAGCATTTATTCTGACAGGCATTCCCTCTTTTGACTGGTCTCATATGTTAAGGGGTAGTGCTGGGTTCAGTGGCGGACCGGAGCGTTTTTCAACGGGCGATGGCATTTGCTTTGAAACTGACTGAATGACTCGATAAATACTTTATGATGAATACGTTTCTTCAAACCTCCATCTACGATCTTCTATGACAGTCAAGGCTAACGCTATTATTGCTACACCAGTGTGGGAATATTTTTCTATCTCTAGAGAGAGAATGAAATTCATTTAAGTTGTGAGACAAAGGTGTTGTAGAATATTTCTCAACTCGCAAGAGGAAGAACAATATTAGTATTTTGTTATCAAATTTGAATTCGGCAATGATCGTCGAGATAGTCAATTATGATTTCGATGAGTTCATTTGCATTAGTCCAAATCTACAGTTATTTTTAAAAGTGACACTTTTTTGTAGAGATGAGAGAAGAAACTACTCTTCTCATAACCGCAAATATTTAGTTTGAGTGTCATGATCTCCCAGAAATACTAATTTTCAATAATTAGTGTTTCGATTTTATCGATTCAGAATGTCTTAGAGAGATATTAACACCACCATGTACCCCCTAAGGTTGAGGCCCAGAGAAAAGAGAGCCCCAGTATTGATATATACGCGGACACTCCCCTCCCCCTTCCACCACCCCCGCTCTTAGAGCGGATCCTCATTCTGATGATTGGCGATCAGCAGAATAAAATCTGACCGTGTGATATGGAGTGCTCAGCCTTTACGCGCCTGAAGCTCCCTTATATCTGACATGAGTTGAATTGTTACAATGGTTTTAATGGGCATGATGCCCCCCAAAAACTGGCTGAAGGCCCTGTCGTGGGGGCTGAAGGCCCCCGCGTGTCTGTCTAATTTCGTAAAATGCTTGTTCCTGAAACATATAAGGTATGGTTAGTATCTCTTTATAATACCTGTTGAAGTTGCCGTTGGAGTCGCCTTCGTCTTACTTCTTCAGGGGTGTCATTGTCCAGTTGGTTTACAGGTCGTCTATATTTGTCTCTGTCTCGGTCGTCTTGCTCGGATATTCACAAGTTGCACTTAGCAGAGTATATCCAGCTAACGATTTCCAATAGGCCCCGCCCACCTAAGGTGCGCGTCCTGATTGGCCGGACAGAATGTGCGGACCAACTATAAATATAAGACACTAGCACTTCCACGGCACCGATTGTTGATTATTTTACTTTTGTTAACTTATAAAAAGTTTTCATTAGTATTTCTGGCTACTCTAGTAGAAATTTACGGCCTGGCTTTTCAGTTTCAAGTAGATTTTCGGTGGGAAACACCACCTTAATACAAAATAATTTGTATTGAACCTTCTTCGGTCTTATTGAGTCTTTTTCAAGATTCAAAAGACAACTCTTCAAAAATAAAAGTTCAAAAGTCCCAAATTAAATATAAATTTTGCGGCTATGCTGAGACATGGGTGGAAACCTGAGCTACCCGAATTTATTTCCCTTCAACCCGGCTCACGCATTAGTTGTCATGAGAACAGCTGATATCCTCCCAAAATACTGATCCGCCACTGAGCGTACAACGAATGAATTACATATTATACCCCTCACAATGCCGGCCAATCTATAGCAAGGTTTGTCTTCGTTGGTGTGAGAGCACTCTGATTTTTTATTAGACTTTTGACTCACATAGCCTAGGGGTGAATTGATTGAATATAATTCAAAGCATTGTGGCATGAGCTTTATGAATTGGGTTCATACACGAGCAATTATGAGGACGATTCTTGAAGAAATTGACGATATCGTTGAAAAAATAATTGAAAATGGATTTCAAATCTTTTTTTTCCACAACATCGTGACTCGATAGATTTTTTATGAGTTGAGAGATATGACGTTAATTAGGACAATTCAATTTTGATTTTTGTTCGAAAATATGAAAAGAATATTCATAAAATCTGTATGGAATCATCTGCGGCTGAAAGACAAACTTTAATCGCTATTTTCTATCGTTCAAGATAACCTTTTGGGAGGTATTCATGTTGAAAAGGAGAACATTCTCCACGAAGAAAATAGCGACTAAAGTTTGTCTTTCATATTTTATGAATATTCTATTAATATTTTCGAACAAAAAATAACTTTCAAAGTGTTACCGCAGAAGAAATATTTCCATCATTTCCAACCTTGAAGTGTATGATTGCTTCTGAAGACCTGCTTTCCAATTCTTCCAATCTTCCTAATGAGCTTGGTAAAGCGAAACGATTTCTGTGAGTGATATTTTTGAATAACATTCTCCATTGATTAAAAAAAATCAACTATCTCAATGAAAATGCGATTTTTCACTTTCAGATTTTTCTTTTCAGTTAGTCTTTTCACAAGATCTATCAGATGTAGTTCAATGTCCAGCGTGGCTTTAGCCGGGGAAGTAGTTGTTTTCTGTTAGATATTACAAAAAAATAACATTTTTCATAGAGAATGTTCATAACAAATCAAATTTAAACATGCAAAACAGTTTGTAATGAAGATATAATCTCTTCAGTGGCCAACGGCCAACAAGGGAAATAATCTAAGGAAATAATGAAGGAAACACAAAATTACTATTTAGGTAGGTAATGCTGGTAATGAAGGTACTTCTCAATATAAATCTGAATTTACCCTATCTACAGAGTATTTATCTGACATTGAAGAGTTCATTGAAAAAACTTTGCAAGAAAAAATCTTCGGATATGGACGAAATTTCGGGTCTCGTTTTTAAAAACATGCCAAATATCATTTCTAAAGCATTGAGTCATATTATATGAAGATCACGTTCAGTAAGGGGAATTTTCCAAATATCTCGAAGCTTTCAAAAATTTTACCTATTTATAAAAAGAATGGTTCTAGCAAGGATTGCTCCTTTAATAGACACCAATACCCAGGCTTACTCATTTTTCGAAGTTTATTGAAAACTGTTATCCTCAAGCAAATTTTAAGCTTATTTTACAAATCTTATCTGCTGTTCAACAAGTGACAACCAGAGGAGGTCTGGCTAGTTCACAAAGACTGATTATGCTTATGCTTATGCACATCTACGATCAGCCTGTAATTTGAAATCACGAAAGTGGACAAATAAATCAAATTTTTTAAATTGCTGCTTTTAAAAAGCCCGCCTTTACCAGTTTGATATTATAGAAGACATTCTCGCACGGCGGTTGGCCGGTTCAACTTGACTTTCCACTTCACTTCCTAAACAGTTAACCAAACAGTTCACGTGTAGGTTGTGTGTTGCCGCTGTCTCTCTTCTACTCGGACGCATCGGCTGATGGAGTGGAAGAGAGATAGATGCGTCACAAGCCGAGCGCTTAGGCCGATCGTGCCTCTCTATCGCTTGTTCCGCCTCTCGCTTGCACGCTCGGCTCAGGCGGAACGTGACAATGAGTCATACTTTTTCGTGCGTGCAGCCGGCGTTCATCAATTTATAAAAAAACTTATTCAAGTGTTTTACACTTCTTACCACAGCTTTTTTTCTCTAGGGAATGAAGTCTCTACTGACTGCAAAGTCCTTATATTCTCCAAATTCACGAACCCAGACCTGTCTTTCATCCTGGGAATCGATGCCGTTAGAATTATGATCCTTCCTGTATTATTGCCCATAACCGTTTTCAAATTGAATTTCCCTCTGAAATACATAGCAGTAAATAACGGTGTGGGTATAAACGGATAAAAGTATGCATGATTGCGTCCAAAACAAAACGAAAAAACAACACGAGAGACTGAAGTGGACGAACCGATCTTATTACAGTTTCCTTTTCAATTTTGTTTCTCTATTTGAGCGTAAAAAAACAAATTCGTTTTTTCTCAAGTCCATTACGGCCGGGCGGCAGCGGAGGGCAGCGGAGGGTCGCAGGGGCTACTTTCCACCAAATCCCCGACATGGTGATTCGAATCGAAAATTGATATTTGACGTATCTATCTAATTTTCTTTCGGCATTACTCTTCACGCTGGATTTGACCCGTAGCGAATTACTTTTTACTTTTCGGGTCGTTGTACGGAAGCATGGCGGCCGACAAAAACGGATGCTCTTTTGAAGGAGTATTACGATGAGGATTATACGGGGGAGGCGAAACTTAGACCGTCAGCTAGTGACAGATTTAGGCTCCCCATTTTCGCATACAAGCCTCGAATAGGGTTGAAAAATATATCAATTTTTTTTCACGTTAATGGGTGGAACGAGAACTAAACGAATCTTGGAGGAATACCGCCGGCTGCCGGCAGTCAAAAGACTTTGTGGCCGGCTCTAGCAAGTCAAGGATGACGTGGCTTTTAGGCAGAGATCGCCAAACACTACGTCTCCTTGTAGGAATACTAACAGGCCATAACAAACTAGGTAGAAACCAGTCACTAATGGGTATAAAAGACAGTCCCACTAGCCATGTGTGCGAAGAAGACGAAGGAACTTCGTCTCACTTCCTTGGCGTACGGGAGGCTACGATTTGAAATCTTCGGAGTCGAAAAACTCCAACAAGAGTAACTTATCGAACTAGAGTGGACGGACATACTGACCTTCACTAGAAGGTCACAAAGGTTCGGAAAGGAAGACTAGAAGAGGTAATGTAGTTATGTGGAGAGCGGGGGATGGCAAAAAGGGCCCATTGGGGCCTACTTGCCTGGCTGCGGCAGCGGCCTCCCCAGGATTACTACTACTAGTGACCATCATGTCGGATATACCAGGTGAATGACGAGTTTGCATATCTTCAACAGTTTCTAGATAATTGTGTTTTAAAATCTTCATATGTCCGATCACATCAAAAGAGTAGGAAAAATTCGAAATAAATCACAAAGCCTGAAATAATACCAAAGTGCTCGTACCCAAGCTGTACCTACCAACTTGTACTTGTACTCTTACACATTTCAATCCCAAATTCCTTTCATCAGTGATTTAATTACATAATGTCTTTCATCAGATAACTCAAATTCCTTTAATGAATACAACATTAATCCGAAATTTGACAATTCTATTGTCACACCCCATCTAAAGGACCTGATTAAAATCCTGACGCAGATGAATACAATTAATCCCGACAAAAATAACAGCCTTCCAGATTATTGATATTTAAACAAGTGACAGGAGACTTGATTTATACCCTTAATATCCTGGTGGGAAGTTTAATTCTCGTTTTAAAGATTCTCAAAATTAAAAAGATTGTAATATAAATGACACTGTTATGACGTGGCGAGTTTTTAACTTTCATTATTAAAAAATATTATTTCTGAATCTGCATTTCAATGTGCTGCTTCTCTTTCTCTGCAACTTTGACTTATACGAAAAATTAAATTAGTGCTCGGCTCGTCAAGAAATTCATATAAAAGTAATGAAAATATTTTATCTTGAATTCAATTACGGTTGTTGAAATGTTCTTAATTAAACTTTTCATCGAATTCTTTCGGAAAAATTAAATTCATTGTAATGCTCGTTATGTCGGTTCTGTTGAAATGTAGCGCCGGAAAATGCGAGAAAACTGTTAATTGCTAATTGCTCTAATGCGGGTGATGCTATTATCAAGCATTACCGGATGTCCCAAACTAAACTCCATCGATGTGGTAACAAATAAATGTTTCAACAGGGAAAATATAGAACAAAACCGTCGTCGTACTAGCCAGGGGAGTAGTTGTAGTATTTGCCATAATAAGTCTACGTTTTAGGTGTATATGACAGTAAAAAGGGTAAAGCAACGTCTATCGATCTCCCAAAAAGAACCCAGGACTTTGTGTTCAGATATCTGACTGAATCTCTTAACCCAGAGAATCGGAGTGCTTCTGTATCTGCTCACGAGGTGGAACGGCACCCGTTTCATTAGCGTGAGACCAGAGTGGCCAAATGGACGGAATAATGTGATGATAGGGACGAGGAACAGATGGCCTCAAAGTTTTCTTTACTGGCTTACCCTGTGCTGATGATGAGGCAAAAACCCCAAAACTTGTCTACATGTGCTCCCTTCTCCCGAATAAAAAAAATCGACTAACAGGAAGCACTTGCATTTATTTCCTTTGCAATGAGGTAAATTGCACAAGTATTGTTATATTAAAATTGAAAAATTTATTTTTTTTGTAATATCTCACAGAAAAAAACTACTTTCCCGGCTGAAGCCACGCTTGGCATTGCACTACATCTGATAGACATTGTGAAAAGACTGAACTGAAAAGAAAGGATGTGACAGTTAATTCGCATTTTCATTCAGATGTAGTTCAATGTCCAGCGTGGCTCAAGCTGGGGAAGTAGTTGTTTTTTGTTAGACATTACAACACATTTTTTAATTTCAATGGAGAATGTTCCCCATTTCATCATGAATGCCTCCCAAGAGGTTATCTTGAACGATGGAAAATAGCGACTAAAGTTTGTCTGTTAGCCGCAGATGATTCCACAACGGATTTTATGGACATCCTGTTCATATTTTCAAACAAAAATCAAAATATTTGTTAGATATAATTCATTACCCGTCGTAATATAAGCCAAGAGACTATTTGTTTTTTGACAGGTATTTGACTCAATAAGCCTACGTTGTAGGTGTATATGGGAGTAAAAATGGTAAAACATAGATCGAAAAACGATTCTTTTTAAACGATCTCCCAAAAGAATTCTGGGCTTTGTGTGCAGATATCTAACTAAGACAAAACATTTTGATGAAGTGGCTACTAGTGTCATGCCTGAGAGCATTATCTTTTTCTGGATTTTGTTGTTATTCCAGTTACCATATAATGCCGTAGTTCTACAAAGTATTGCTTTCTTCTCTTTTGCTCGTCGACAGTGTGAGCAGTCGTCTGGACATGGTCGGTTTCCTTGACAAGGCTACTTCTCGCTCGATGTTCGATTTTGAATCCTTGGAGTCTCTCGATTCAGTGTGCTACGTGGCCTCTGGGATTTTCGAGCTGTTGAAGCCATTCAAGAGCCCAATGGTCAATTCCCAACAAGAATCTTTTTCCACATACATATTTGTTGGAGTGTTCTCCTCGTTTGATATTGGCCAACGGTTCCCGCATGGTGACAAATCAGTTGCTCTCCAGTTTACTGAGCCTTGTTGAGCCCTGTCCATTCTGGATCTGAGACAAGACAGCTCCAAGTCCATCGTTACTGGCGTCCGTGTCCAAAATGAAGTCTCCATTCGGTAAAGGGCGGCACAGCACATTTTGTTGATAGTAGATGCATAACACTAGGAAACTTCGGAGCTAGTGTATGTCTTTTGGGATCGGCCTATCTGTTACTGCTTTGATCTTCTGCTCACCTACTAAGTCTGGAACATGTCTTGGGCTCAGTTTCAATCAGGAGTTTCTCAGTTGCAGCAATACCTCCTCCAGGTTCCGAACGATCTGCCACCACAATTATGTCTTCAAGATACGAGTACTTGCCTGATATCCTGCTCTGTCGGTTCATTGGACAGAAGGGTGTTTTGACATTGTCGAAATTGTTTGATATTTGAATACTTACATATTGATCTATTCAATTTCAATTAACATTCGCAAACACAAATATTAACCAATTGGTGAAAAATATTATCTGAGTTTTTGTTTTGATAAAAGAACAATATAAAATCCCGAAAATAGCTTGCTCCATTTCAATACATGCCTCATCCAGTTTTAATTGGAGTATAAATCTCTTTCATTAAATGAAATTCAGTCAGGTAATATTTCAGTTCAATTTACATACCAACACAAACATTCTCTTAATTGAATAAAAAACGCAGTGGCTAATGAAAACAGTATTGTTATTGATTCAATAAAAAAAATTGTTTCATCATCCGAAAAAACATGATGATAATAATTACATTGCATGTTATACGCACGGAATTTTTTCATTTCAATTAGTGTATTGTGTTGTGATATATTTTGATATCAAAAGGGAAAACAGGAGGAAGACAAAATTCCATTGTCAAATGACCTAACCTAAACTAACTTTGTAAGTTAAGGGGAGATTCCCCCTACATACTCCTTTTTGAAATGGGAGCTCTGGAAATATAACTGATATGAATGTTGCCATCATTACCAAAATGGCCATCAGGATTATTGGTTGGAACCTAAAAGTCATCAATCAAGCATCAAGCCTTATTGATTCCGACTCATTGTATACTATTCTTAGTTTTCTGATGATATTTGTCATTAGCGATCATATCTTCTGTAAGAATCAAATTATTGTTCTTTGGTTCATCAAGCGAACTGAGTCCACTTCAATAATTGAAAGTTTAATAAAACAAATGTAACCCAAATGACGCTAGGACTGACTGTAAATAACACTTAGAATTCGAGTAGTTTCGCTGATAATCGTCATGAGGTCCATTAAGGAGATTACTTTCGCAATTATATATATTACTACTATCCTCCATAATTGCGTTTTTAATAAATTATACACCTCTGTAGCTGAATATAGTGAGTAAGTGTGCTTATGGCGTTCTTCTGTTATAACAAGCCATTTTAATTAAATTTCCTCCATTCACTATATGAATATTCCCTGAATGTTCCCCTCTCTCATAATTAAACAAGACACACGTCACCCAAGCTGAAGGGGAGAGAATTTCATAAATTTGATCAGCAGTTAAAATCTAACAACCTCGGTTTAACAACAGACTAATTGCTATAGTAGGCTGAATTTGCCATGAACCAGAGTGTCGTATTTCGCTGAAAAATACACGGTTGTTTGTTGAAACCAAGTGGATGATTGGTGAAATGTTTGTCAAGACAATTTTTTCAATATATTTTGATGAGTTATAAACCACTTGGACATAAATAACTATCATAAGGCTTGAACTCTGGTAACAGAGAACCATGCAGTTTTGTAATTTTTCAAAACTATTGCAATTATTTCGAGACCACCTGGATGAAAAAAAAATTAAAAAATATATCTTCTGGTCAACGTAAAAGGTTGCAAATCTACACAACTATTCGGAATATTTTTCCGATGTATCTGTCAAGTTTACAGAACTTTTGGAATTTTCTCTTATGGTATATCAAAGAAAACCATTATAGGTTTTATGACGAAAGCTCAGTTTGTGCTAGTTAGGTATCTATCGAAATTATTGCCTTTATTACCAAAAAGTAGTATAAGTTACAAAGCAATGTAAGGAAGAATAACAATTATACATGAATAACTGAATGCTTGAGAGGAAAAATAAAAAAAAACTTCCACCAGTAGGATTCGTACCACGCTCTTATACAACCTTTAACTTTTCCGCGGGTCCGTACCACTGGACCACACCGAGATTGTGTGGAATGTTCTGATGAATTTTATTCGAAATACTTTTTTTGAAAGAAGATTTCATCAGGAGCTAGAGTTAAAACTGAGAGAGAAAGCAGTTGATCTGTCATTCGCCTCTCAGTTACCGTGGATTCTGAAAATTCTGAATCTGTGATTGGCCGAGTGCCATTGAATAATGATTTAGGATCCACGGTGTCTTGGAATCATCCTCATTCTTCAACTAATAATCAATATATACAACTTTCATTCCGCATGACTTTGTATATACCTTTTTTCAATAATTCAGAAATTTCCCCGATGTCGAAATATTAAAAATGTAGATTATGTATGTATAACTTATTTTTTTTGTTTTGAGTATGATATATGTATCTCTCTTCAATAATTCAAAAATTCCCCCGATGTCGAAATATTAAAAATGTAGATTATGTATGTATAACTTATTTTTTTTTGTTTTGAGTATGATAACGACTCAAATTCAACGATGGTAGTGTCTACAGATCAGGATTTCGAATAGTGAATAATCAATTCAACGAAATATGTTGATAAATGACCGAGAAAATTCGATTTAAATGTTTAAAAATGTGATTTTAACGTCCCTATTTTTTGTGTATTTTTTTAAATTTTTTGCAATCCGTTAGACCAAAATGGCCACTGATTCAGATTCTGGTATATTATTAGATAACATCGAGTTCATACTCAGAGCCTTTTTCCTGACTATTACTTGCTAATTTCCCAGCTTCCAGCCCTCTCATCGGGCTATAAAGGACCACCAAATTGATTCGATCTGGCCGACAATACGCAATAAATTTCAATTGCATCGCATATTGGCATTGCATCGTGAATTCTGCATTATCCGATCAGCCTCAGGTTAGAATCCAGTGATTCTGGTCAAACACGGCGAGCATCTCAAATACACACGCAGAGAATCAGCGCAATGGGCATTCCTGCGGCGCAAATGGCTCGCTTTATGTGAAGAGTAGTCCTAGTCCGGTGGCCAGCTGGATTGACGTGATCAAATTTGATCCACAGCTGAAATCATCTGTCTTTTATGTTTTATAAGTCGATGAATCCGAATATATTGATTACTTTGCTCAGTGCCGGTTTAACCACTGGTCTTTTGGGTGCTATTGCACCAGGCGGCAAAATCTTTAGAGAGGTACGCGCGAAGCGCGTGCCGTGCCGTTAAAACATACATTTACAATTTACGGTGATGTCAAAAGAAAACTATAGAAATGAAATAAAAATTGTTCGGTTTTTTCGATGTGAATCTAATTACAAAAAAATCAGTAAGTGCAATCTCGTCGTCTGGTCGGCTTTGCTTTGACTCTTTGAGAAGTCGATGCCTCCGCGTCCGGCGTCCGCAGGTCGCATTGCAAGGGAAAAAATATTTGGCGGCATGCTTACACGAAGAAAATAAAGAAATGCACCCAAAATAAACTAATAAACGTGCGATGTGAAATATATATATATATTTTTTTTTCGACCACATAGAAATATGTCCATTTTAAGCGCTTTATCGATCAAGAAAGTAGGCCGTTTGTACACCTTTTCATTTCTAGTGGAACTTTAAGAAGCCATTACACGGCGTGTGGAGTGTCGAGCCTGGCGTGTGAACTGACACTCCACGCGCCGTGAGAATGGTGCGGCTTGGCAAGTTTCGGGCGGTTGTCGGTAAATTTATACAGTTCAGAGCAAACACGCCGCGTGCCGAGTGGCGAGACTGGGGTGCACAGTTCACGGCATGGCGCGAACCACACCCGACTTGTCAATCAACAGGCCGTGAGATCGCTAGCGTCCAGGTATGCGATCGGCGTGGCACACTACAGTCCGCATGCCAGGCACGTCACTCTTCACGCCGTGTGATGGCCCCTTTATAGTTTTCTGTTTATGAACAATTATTTCGTTTATGGAACTGCTTACCTACCTTGTCCGGTTGTTAATAATAATTAGACAGGTGGTCCTGTATTTAAAATTCGCAACTTTGTGATCCATGAGCCCGAGAACCTTGGAATAATGTACCCTCGTGACTGTTAACGCCAGTTTTTTTTTTAACACTTCATTGTTTTCATTGTTTATCGATCGTTTATTGAACTGCTTTTGTTACAGACTTCTAATGAACGAGTTCGTCTTTGGGCTGACTAGGTAGTTTGAAAAATTCCCATTTGTACTTTCCATATGCTAGGATTATCGATTTATGATTTTATTTACTTTAAAACAGCAAAATCGTTATCCTCGCCCCCAAAAACTTTGGGATGTACCCTCGTGACTTTCAACGCCAATTTTCCAGGTGACTCGGGCGAAAAACCAGGCCAATTGTTAACTTAAAATTGATAATAACAATTGAATTATAAATTTTTAAGCAAAATAATTAACATTTTCGGATTCAGCGATCCGAAAAACATAAAATGCAGATGATTCTAGCTCTAGACTCAATGGACAAGTTTTCATTTTTCAAAATGAAACAAAACTGTGAGAAATGAGGACATCGAAGTTGCGCTTGGAATAATAATTTTATCACACGCGGCGTGTCGTATGTGTCGTCATTCATAGGTGTGTAGTCATTTTCTCCGTTCGTGTCGTGTTTTTTTCATTACACTATAGTTGAAATTGAAAAAAAAATAGCCTAAAAATATTGTATAGGCCCTCTCTACCAAATGACATGAATAAATGGAAGAAGTGGTGCAAACTAATAAGGCGTGATTTAATTGGAACTGAAAGAACTACATATGTGTGAAGATCATTTTAATGTGAGTACCTATTATAGTCTGGTTGGTATGAAGGCGAAGTGATGGAATGTCGTATAGGGAAGGCTTTAAAGAAAATCTCATCCCAGTTACCAATAGCGGCCTTCATAATCTGTGAATTATATCTATAATTTTTTCAGAGTGAAATTCATTTTGCCGCTTTGAATAACAATGTTATAAACTACGATTATCTTTAAACAATTTGAACAATCCGCTTTGCACCATTATCGCTAGTACAATGGACACGCGATTCATCGTGATTGTTGATTCATACCGGATATTATACGGGTTATTATTTTTTTTAAATATTTTTGTACTCCTAGTTTTGCAATTGATAATGGATAAACTTTAACAACCAGTACGCAACTAAAAATTGTTTATGAAACGTTTTTTAAACAAATTACCGTGTGGCTGTGTGGCAAATGGCGGGAATGCCCTATCGCGGCTAAGGAATTAATAAGTAGGTAATTTGTGATGTAGCGATCTCTATTTCTAATTCATTTATGGGCGGATTTTAAAAGTTTTTTCACTGATTTTTCAGTTTTGATCTATATTTCATCTCGTTAAATATAGTAGTAACAACATCACTGAACTTGTCCATTCGATCGCGTCAAGCCAGCTGGCCACTGGACTAGTAGGCATTCCTGCTTCCTCCAGAGCGAACGCAGAGTGCAGTCCGGTGCCTTACTAATTGAATTCTGCTTATTACCGAATTAGCAACGCTTAATTACCGATATGTTTTATTAGTAAACACGACTATTCGCTTACATTGGGCCGCATTAACGTTCGAAGCTTTACACTTCTGCTAAACGGTAGCCGCTTCATTCGCAACGGCAAATATTCCGGAATATTCCGACAAAGCCGCTCCAGAAATCTAAATATGTATTTTGCTCTGTACGGGGATAATTAATATCACTTCGGTGTTGATTGTGTTGTTTAGTTGGGTACGAGGTAATTGTTTTGGCCGGATTGGTGCGGTGGAACGAATGAATCAGGCTCGGGTGTGTTTATTTGACTATTCAATGAAATTATTGTAGAAATTATTAAAAAGAAAAACTCTAGCGTTATAGTGGCTTTTACTGCACTGGTAGTTTGAACTCGGCCTAACGACTACACAGGTTGTCTCAAGTTATCCTTTACATGCAATATTTCGCTTATCTGTAAAAATAAATCTATTTAATCCAGTAACGACAGACAAACTCGAGCAAAAAGTGAAGAATGAATTGTAGCACTCTGAAAATTGGCACATGACATCTCGACATCATGTATTATTAGAAAAAAAATTGTTTTTCAACAAATCAGGGGTGGAACCTAAACAATTTTTCATTAAAAAAAATTTAATTTTTTTGTTATTATTTCAGAAAATATAAGATTTATTAAAAAACCATTTCGATAGGTTGAGAGATAATTCAATTCTCCACAAGAATGAATTTCAGTAATACCTTATGAAATACGCTCGTTTTTTCAGAAAACGTGATTTAACGCCGACGTCACATTTCATGATCGCGCTAACCCGCCAATGAAACTTCAGGCAGTGCCGAAAATTAGATTTGTCATAACTTTGCTAAAAATTATAGTAGAAGGAAAGGAAAAAGTGCATATCGTTCCTGAAAACTTCTACTTCCTCATGCAAATATAACATGTGAGTATCTGTATACCTAAAATGTGTTTTGTCCCACTTCACATAACCTTTCTACGATATTTATGGAGGATCCGAAAGTCATGGATATTTTAGTTGATATGAAATAATCATACTGAAGCAGGAATCAGTACCCTCTTTGGTTTGGACCATACGCAACGATTTGAGACTAGTGAGACAAGTCGCACTTACACATGCCAAAGAAAAAACTGGGTTTTACTCCTGCCTCAGTTTTCAACTCACCCATAATCCCGGCAATTTCTTCAGTAAATGTTGAAAATAATCGCCTATACGTAAAAAATGAAGTATGTCATTTCAAGCTTGAGGTTTTTACTTCCCAATAGTGTTACTAACTATATATATGCAGGATATGAATAAGTGATTATTTTCAACATTTAGTGAAGAGAATGCCGATTTTATGGGCAAGTTGAAAATGGGACAGGTGTAAAACAAAGTTTTTGTTTTGGCATGTATAAGTGGGACCTGTCACACTACTTTAAAATTGTTGCATATAGTCCAAAGAGGGTATGAGTTGCTGCTTCAGTATAATAATTCCTTATTTACTAAATTATTCATGATTTTCGGATCATCCGCAAACATCTCAAATACTCGCATATTATATTTGCATGAGAAGGTAGGAGTCTTCAGAAACGATATGAACTTTTCTTTTTCCTTCTCCGATCATTTTTAGCAGAGTTATGACCAATCAAATATCCGGCTCCGCCAGAACTTTTAGCGGCGGGTAAGGGTGAACCTGAAATTTGATGTCGGCGTTCAATCACATTTTCCGAGAGAACGAGCGCATTTCATAAGAAATTACTAGGAATAACTTTTGTGCAAAATTGAATTATTTTTCACCCTGTTGAGTTGTTTTTCCGATAAATCATATACTTTCCAAGATTACAGCAAAAATTTATTTATATATTTTTAAACGAAAAAAAAAACAATTTTTTCCACCCCTGGAATTTTGGTAAACAATTTTTTTTCGTGTTTATCATGGTTCCAACTACTAGCACACCAAGTTTGGTGGTGCTACAATCGATTCTTGTCTCAAAACCCAATCGTACTGGATTAATTTAGCAGTCTAATACCATTATGTTGACGTTCAAAAAATTCATTACTAAATCTGAGTCTGAAAACGACGTATTGAAGGTTGAGATAGATATAACGCATAAGTGTGAAGTCACTTGTGGCATTCATTTTGTCCTACAATAATACCATGTACGTTTAGCCCCGATGAATACATTGATTACCCATTGCCACAGAGATAGATTAGTATCTACAGACTGATACCTTGGCCGGCACGTTCCCCAGACCTCAACATAATGGAATTCTTTTTGTGGGGCTATTTCAGTGAAGTATTCTATCAACCAGTAGGTATGGACGACCTCAAACAACGAATTTGTGTGGCGTTCGTTTAGCAATGCTAAACATGCTGTCCCACGAAACCCGTTGATTTTGAACACTTGGGACACGTTATTAATTTGCATGCTCGTCGTCAAGGTGTGTTGGGACACATTATAGATTTTTTTCTAAATTATCGATCAAATATATCGAGAACGGGAACAAACTTGAATAATTTGTGTGGATTACGCTGATTTAATGATAATGCACAATAATGCAGCTGTAATTTTAATATTTCATCAAAATAAACTGAACAAAGACATTCGTAGAATGCAACAAAAAAAGACTCAAAGAACAAAAAAAAATATTTATCATCGAAAACAAATTTTCTCATAGCGATTTCGCCAAAAATCATGCCTCCTCCATCTGCTCCTTTTGAAGTGTTTTTTTCCCTCGGGCCAAAGGCCCTCGGGTGAATGTTACCCTCCGGGCGTTAGGATCTATATAACGAACGCACTTGGTACATAAATAGCTAAGTATATCGAAACGCATTCATATTTTATATCTGAAAACACCCGTCAGAGCGTCACGGAACGATTAGGATATTTAGAAAATAAAACGAATGCTCGGCCTTTTCGACCTGCCTCTCCCGAATTAGTTCCACCCCTCGTTTCCTGTCAACTTACAGTCATAATAACGATTATAAAAAGCGGTAGGTAGGTGTGAAATAAATTTGTCGAATTTGTCAACTATTAAGAGCATCCTGTTGTTAATTCATTAGCCACAGTTGGTCTGCACGTCTGGAAAAAACTGATTTACATCTGTGTGCGTGGCTATTAATTTTCATAGTTTATTTATTTCGTTGGGATTTAGGCACTGATTTATATTTTGCTGTTTCTCAGCCACCTCTAACCCCACATTTCGTGACTATTTTTTTTTATATTAATTTGGACCTGTTTTTTGTTTCATCTACATCTAATTGAGACGATAGGCTTTCAATGCTTAACTACAGATCTGACGACTTAGTGTGGATTCCAACAGCACCAATTAACAATCAACTAAAAATTATCAATTAGCAATTACCTAGTAAGAAAAAAACAAAAAAAAATAAGATCCATGAGGATTCGAACACACGATCTTTGGATTACAAAGAGGCTCCAACTATAATAAACCCCAACGCACTTCATTTATGAATGTAATTATTTGTCAGTGATGAAGGACCTTCTACAGTTGGATCCACAATACTACTTCGATTGAAGTGTTTCTATTAGAGAGATCTATATTACTGAGTATCCATCATCATCTGTCATTTCACTTTTAACACTAGTGTTAAAAGTGATTTTGTGAAAACGTCAGTGAATCAATGGGAAATATGACAAAACAGGTTAATCTAATAATTTGAACAAGTTTTGCAAAACAATTTAGATATTAAAGTGAAATTAGAATAGTTATTTGAAAGCGTAAAGTGAAAAGACAATTTAATCAAGAAGTTTGAGGAGGTTGCAAGGGTTGTTGAAGAAAGGAACGAGAAGGAAGCTAAAAAAAAATTGGGAAAAACAACAAGTAACTAAACATTTATTAAATTAAGGAAAAACTATATTTTGGAGTTGGAGGCACGAAGTATTGTTTGTCAAGTAAAACTACCACAAGCAAAGCAACTGAAGTAATTATTTGGAGCTGATATTAATAAATCGGAAGGAAACTTACTGCCAAAGAAGAATATCCCACCAGTGATCCATGAGTCCACAGCACAGCACAGAAGAAAGAATAAGGTACTTTTAAAAACATTTCTGAGGGTATTTATTCAAAAAACTTTACAGAACGCACTAAGAATTTTTCAAGTAAATAAAGTCAACATAACCTCACTCAATTATCGATATCGACTATCGAACTTTCGGAACAGAGCGATCCGATACATGAAAACCAGTGTCGGTACAAAATTTATTTGTTAAGGATTGATTCAGATTACTTGTTTTGAAGAATTTCCATGAAATTGCCGAGTATTAACAATCCGAACTAAAAATATTCCATAAAATAAAAAAAAACGAACACATTTTGAATACTGAGTATATTTATTTATTATTGAAAATTTACAAAACTTATAATTTCAATTTTGACATCAAGAAGGAGAAACTGACTGAACTGAAAAAGGAAGGAAATAACAGGTAAATAAGAAATAAAGTAGGTAATAGATAAAGTTATTATTGATAAAAGCCAGGCATATATACAATACAAATTTTTATATCCAAATCATTCGAGCCGGAATATGTCATATCATATCAATTGTCATCTAAACAGGTGTTTTTTTTTTGAAAACTATAGCTCTTACAAAATCCATTAAAATTATAACAATATATTAATATGTAAAGATATAAACTATAGAATGTGAAATCAGATAAAATACCAAAATAATATATAAAGTCCAATAAGATATAATATAGTTAGTTTTGTATCTAGTGCGCGAAATGCTACTTTGGTGACACTTTCTACTATAATAATAATAATAATATTTATTCACACAACAGCATGATACAAATACAAGTAAAAAAAATTAGATAAGCTGTGAATAATGAATGCTCGATAAGTGTAAAACACTTGTTTCGAGAATTAAATTATTTAAACAACAAAGGGATGACCAAATGTATATACAGTGTGTCCATGATAAGGATGGTATCTCGGAAACGGTTGGAACAACAATTTTGATTGAATTAGAGAAAGATTGAACAATCCAATGTCCTTTTATATGGAGTTTGTTGAAGTGCGATATCTTTTTCGCATTTCGAAAAATTTTGAATAGAGTTACGTTATTTCAAAATATATAAAAAATATAGAGTTAATTTTCATTGCCACTTTTCGAGCACAACAAGATTAACTCTACATATTTTCACTACGACGTTTCGTTTCCGAGGAAACCTCATCAACTTTTTTTTTAAACATAGCTCTTTTATTTTTATCACAAAATTCAAAGACATTTTGAATTCTGAAAAAAAAAATCATATATTATTTATAGTAAATATGCTTAAATATGTTTTTAGCTTATTTCAGACATTATTTAAAATCATTCAGGAAAAACCTGCTGAAAGCAACCCCTAACTTCGATAATTCGTAGCTCGAAAACCATTGATCAAAACAAAATAATTATAGGGAGATTTTTTGTAGGAAATTTTAAAATAATAATTTTTTGTGCGACCAATGGTTTCTGAGAAGAACGAGAATGCTGATTGGGGGTTGTTTTTGGGGGAGAAGCTCACGCTTTAAACTTAAGAACTGTTTTGTTCCCAAAAGCCTCCTTTTGTGGCGTCAAAACTTAATAATTTTTGTTTCTAGTTTTGCAAATATCTATGGATTAAATTATGCACAAACAAAGCAGTTATTCTTCAATTTGTCAAATCAATACGCGATCAAGTATCCACTTCGACGCGCTTTGAACTTCTGATGGGGACCGAAACGTGGACAAACATTCACAAATGACTGAAATTAATATCAAGAGCGTCGTACGGAAACCGAACATTAATAAATGCGACTACGACTTGAAAGAAGGAGATATAAATAGATAGACGGACGCCAAGTTAAATACGAAAGTGAATCCAACATAAACATAATTTTTCAATTATTTCACTTGCGTTCAACAGACCGTTTGTTGAAATGACGGAAAACAGACATAGTTTTGAATAACTGGAGACCGTTTTCCTCCTCCAGCCATAAATAATAATAATAAATATATTTTAGTGCTATTGAGATTAAATCTTGCGGAAAAAGATCATAGAACAAAAAAAACATATAGAAACATGAAAATACATAAATTGAATACATTGAAATATGAAAGTAATGCATGGAGAAGAGCCAATGGCGTAGCTAACTTTTAGCGCCCCCTCCCCTCCCCGCAGAGACCGCTTTGCGCCCTTACCCTCTAACCGATAAATATTCAAGTTATATATACTGACTGATGATTATATACAAGTAAAATTTCAAAGGGCTGCAAGTTTTAAACAGGCTAAAGAGAGGTAAGCTCAATAGCCTAGGTCTAGGTATAAAAAATGCAAAATACAAATTTAACTCTTTTATTTTCATAATATGAGAATGGATCCAGCCTTTCGCAAAGTTTACATACTATAGCAGTTTTGTCGGCAAGAATCGAACAGAAAATGATTCAAAAACCCCTTATGACTGCCAAATCTCTGGCCAATCACTGGCAAAGTTTTTCCTACGATAACTCCAGCACCGCTTGGAAAGTAGTGATAGAGCCATCTATACTTCAACCAACCGATCAGTGGCTCTCCGTCCTGACCGGGTCTGCACTGATGATCGGCAGAACCGTTAAACTAGTATGCAGATAGTAACATTTTCATATATAAAGTTGCCAAATGATGTATATTGCCTTGTGAAACACAGGAGGTGCATTGGCCAGACCGAAAGGGAATATCAGCTATTCAAAATTACCGTATGAATACTGTTTTCTCATCAGAGTCCATATGCATCGAAACAAACAATCTAGAAGAAGTGAAAAATTGGTATGTTTGGTATGAAAAACTGTAATGAATTCATTCAGTTATCTTGAAGATATATCTTCGAAAAATAATAAGGTTTGAAGCAAAATTCGTTGAAATTTGAACAGCACGTTGATACGCTATGCAAAAGGCACTCTTCCGGTACAAATGACTCAAAATAGGGTATCGACTGAATTGGCATTTTCAATTTCCAAACCCGCGTACTATTTCTCTGATTGAATCACGTTTGCGATATGGTATAGCTTTTCGGGAGTTTGCCGTAGTCATCGTTTTCTGACTCTCCTAATTTTACAGAAGCGTGCACTGCTATGTTTATGCAAAGTGAGGTATAGGGTTTCATGCCGGTTTTTATTTCTCGAACGTCCCTTTCTCAAACGTAAAAATCTAATAGTTATTATTCTCAACAATTTTTTCCGACCATTTCCCAAAAGTAGTTTGATGAAAAATTCGATGATTGATGGTAAATTTGAGATATTCAACTTCCATCGAAACATAATATGAAAAGTGTCTTATTACACATTTGTTTCAAAGAAGATGTGGAAAATCCATCGCTCAAACAAGTCTATTATGGATTGCAATAGTTTCATAAAAACAGTTTTTATATATTATTTTATATGTTTAAATATTAAAACCTTTATTAGTTTGAATAATAATATACAGGTAAAATGAATGAAATGTACAAATGTTAAATTGACATATTTTACTATCCCGCATTAGTGCAGGAAGGCGATTTTTCCCGCACTAGTGCGGGAAAGTGAAACTTTCAAAACTTAAAAGCGTGTGGGAAAGTGGGTAAAAACGCATGACCGTAGAAAAAAGTGTTTATGATTTGAACCATGAGGACGACTTTAATGTTGTTTGACCTATTACCAAAAATCTCGAAACATGTCTGCAAGCAGTGCTCATAGCTGATTTTATCATTTTTATCATAAATTTCTATTTTATACAAACCGAAGTCCTAAACGAAAAACGGTTTGGTGAATTTTCAGGAAAATAAATCACCTAAATATTCAGACACCAATAATCAAACTACTTTTGAGATGAATAAAATCTCGTGAAATTTTTTGTTTTTTTTGATATAACAGGAGTGTCCTACTTTCTGTAGTGATTATAACTTTTCATATCATCGCCTCGAAGAAAGACAGAATTTTTGCCGAAACGTTGGTAAATGAATTATTTAAAATATTTTTGTGCTGCTATTATTTATTATTGTTGTTAATGTTTTTCCCGTTAACCAGCTGTCGTCCGGCAGCCCTCAAAAGTCGAAACTTGTGAGAGCCAAGATTAACGAGGTCTTACCTTTTAACGTGCGATACCTATCATTTTCTCGGGCCATCAGATAAAAATCTGTAGTCGCCAGGATTCGAACCTAGCCGACCAGCAGTCAATGGTTTCGAACGTGAAAGTCTCAACCACTGAGCTACATGGCCCTTCATTATTTTTAGCATATCTTGCGAAAAACTTACCTGGGCCACTGAAATTATAATAATAATGCTTTTTCAGCAGCCAAACAAAATTATTCTTGGCTATAAGGTACTCCACCCTTTCACAATAAATAATGATGAAGAAAAGACTCAAAACTAGAAGCTTTCATTCCTTCCCGTTTAGTAGCCGCCCTAAAACAATTCCGGATTTATTTTTCTCGGAATAAAATTAGTTTTCTAGCTGGAAAAACAAAATTACCATAAAAATCGAATCTAGAACGGCGAAAATTTAATTTGTTTCTGAGTATTTGAGAGGAAAACAATCGAGGAACGTAAGAATCGCGGTCAAGACTTTGTAAACAGATCGAACAATGATTGACAATATCCGGAAAGTTTCGAGTTGGGTGCCTACTTCGTCTCTTTAAAGTTATGTAAATAAAGATAATCGGCCAGTGTCAACATAATTTTCGGGAGATTTATTTAGATAAGAAAACGAGAGGAATTCGGAATTCTCCGAAGTTTGTTTTTGGTTGCGAGGTCAAAAATCGATAACGGAAAGGTTTTTACAATCCCACGGGGTTTCAAGTTCCTGTGGAACATAATAATATACTTATTCTACAATAATCGGTATTTTTAATTATTG